>CM060403.1:175720763-176320763 GCA_030545235.1 Helianthus tuberosus
AAGTATTATTTAGGGTTTAACATTAGTATTTAGGGTTTATCATTAGGGTTTAGGGTTTAGCTTTATGGTTTAGGGTTTAGCTTTAGGGTTTAACATTAAGGTTTAGTATTAGGGTTTAGCAATAGTATTTAGGGTTTAGCTTTTGGGTTTAGCATTAGGGTTTAGCTTTAACTTTTGGGTTTAGCTTTAACTTTTGGGTTTAGCTTTATCTTTAGGGTTTGTATTAGGGTTTAGCATTAAGGGTTTAGCTTTAGTGTTTAGTTTTAGCTTTTGGGTTTAGCATTAGGGTTTAGCTTTAGGGTTTAGAATTAGGGTTTAGCTTTAGGGTTTAGCATTAGGGTTTAGCTTTAGGGTTTAGCTTTATGGTTTAGAGTTTAGGGTTTAGCTTTAGTGTTTATGGTTTAAGATTAACAATATACACATTTTTTCAATTTTAAACATGTATATACATATATGTATAATTGACAATATACATATATGTATAGTTAAAAGATTAACAATATACACATGTGTATTTTTTTTTTTAAATTTTTAATTTTTTTTAATCCTTAAAGAAAAAGCAGCGATTTTTTCAAAAAAAAAAAAAAAAATTTGCAATTTTTTCATCTTTTTTTTGCATTTTTTGCTTAGGGAAAATGTGTGGTCCAGATTGCTTCTCAAGTTTCTCAAATAGGGTGGACTTCTCTTAGGATCCCTACCCTATATATATATATATATATATATAGGGGGCCGCTAGAATGAGAACCACCACGAGTTGTAAGAACCACGAGAACCGCGCCCCGCGGGTGGTCGTTGACCACGAAATTTTTTTTACACCTAGATCCGTATATTTTAAGACCGGGTGTAAATTTTGGGTTCAAACGGCGCGCCCGAGGGGGTAGTTTTTTACGCCCAAAGTTTGGGTTTTTTTTAATTTTTCTTTTTTTTTTTAACAAAACTTTGGGCGTAAAAAACTACCCCCTCGGGCGCGCCGTTTGAACCCAAAATTTACACCCGGTCTTAAAATATACGGATCTAGGTGTAAAAAAAATTTCGTGGTCAACGGCAACCCGCGGGGCGCGGTTCTCGTGGTTCTTACAACTCGTGGTGGTTCTCATTCTAGCGGCTCCCTATATATATGTATATAGGGTAGGGTTCCAGCTGTGAACAACCTCCCAAGAGTGAACTGCGTGAACATATATGGACCCTTGATTTCCTTTTTAGTTGTTAAGGGTAGGATTGTAATTATATAAAAAATTAGATTTAAATCATTATTTTAATAATTAAATTAATTTACATCTTTCCTAATTTAAATTCATTATCCACATTATGTTTATTTATTAATAAGATAATTATCAAAACAAACAACAAATCACCAGATTTCAATTTTAATTTTTATTTCAGATTTCATCACTAGAATTCGAATTTTTATTTTTAAAATCCACGTAACCTTCATATTTCAACGGTATACACATGTGTACTAGGATATAAATATAACAGTACACATGTGTACTCAACATCGTACATATGTGTACAGTAATTCATAGGTGTACATCAACATTCAATACAAAAAAATTATGAGATATCACAAAAACAGACGATATATACATGTGTACATCGCATTAAAAAGAGGGCAAAATCATAATACACATGTGTACATCACATTTAAACAAATAATTATTTTAATAATTGAATTAAGTTACATCTTTCCTAATCCTTGATTTGATTTGTGAGAGATTTATGTAATCAATTTAAGAGGATAATTGATTACTTGATTTGTGAGAGATTTATGCAATCAATTTAAGATTGAAATTACACATATACCCTTTTTGTATTTAATTAAATGGAAAAAATTAACCAAATAATTACCATCATGCCACTCACTTTAATCTCAAGATCATAAAAATAAAGGGCCCAGATCAGTTCACGCAGTTCACTCTTGGGATTTTGTTCACGTTTGAACCTAATCCTATATATATATAGGAATAAGTTAAAATGAGAACCACCTCGAGTTGTAAGAACCAGCGAGAACCACCCCCGCGGGGGGGCGTTGACCACGATTTTTTTTTACAACTAGATGTGTATATTTTAACACCCTACGCAAAGTTTGGGTTCAAACGACGCGCCCGAGGGGGTAGTTTTTTACGCCCAAAGTTTGGTTAAAAAAAAAAGAAAAATTAAAAGAAATTAAAAAAACCCAAACTTTGGGCGTAAAAAACTACCCCCTCGGGCGCGCCGTTTGAACCCAAACTTTGCGTAGGGTGTTAAAATATACACATCTAGTTGTAAAAAAAAATCGTGGTCAACGGCCCCCCGCGGGGGTGGTTCTCGCTGGTTCTTACAACTCGAGGTGGTTCTCATTTTAACTATCCCCTATATATATATATATATAAATAGGATAAGGATCATGTGAGAAGTAGTAGGCTAAATGAGAAACTTGAGAAGCATTCTGGACCACACATTTTCCCTAAACAAAAAAATGCAAAAAAAAAGGTGAAAAAATGCAAATTTTTTTTTTTTTTGGAAAAATCGCAGCTTTTTCTTTAAGAATTAAAAAAAACATTTAATTTTTTTTTTTTTGGATTTATACACATGTGTATATTGTTAATCTTTTAACTATACATATATGTATATTTGTCAATTATACATATATGTATATACATGTTTAAAATTGAAAAATAAGTGTTATTTAGGGTTTAGCATTAGTATTTAGGGTTTAGCATTAGGGTTTAGGGTTTAGCTTTATGGTTTAGGGTTTAGCTTTAGGGTTTAACATTAGGGTTTAGTAATAGTATTTAGGGTTTAGCATTAGGGTTTAGCTTTTGGGTTTAGCTTTAACTTTTAGGTTTAGCTTTATCTTTAGGGTTTAGCATTAAGGGTTTAGCTTTAGTGTTTAGTTTTAGCTTTTGGGTTTAGCATTAGGGTTTAGCTTAAGGGTTTAGCTTTAGGGTTTAGAGTTTAGGGTTTAGCTTTAGGGTTTAGCTTTAGTGTTTATGGTTTAAGATTAACAATATACACATGTGTATAAATCCAAATTTTTTTTAATCCTTAAAGAAAAAGCAGCGATTTTTCAAAAAAAAAAATTGCATTTTTTTCACCTTTTTTTTTTTTGCATTTTTTGCTTAAGGAAAATGTGTGGTCCAGATTGCTTCTCAAGTTTCTCAAATAGGGTGGACTTCTCTTAGGAGACCTACCCTATATATATATATATATATTAAACCCAATAAGTCTAACCACCTCTGAAATCATTCTTGGCCGTTAGATCTTGCTGAGATTTAATCCTGTCCGTTTAAACTAGCAAAAATAACCGCTACAAGCGGCGGTTCAGAGAAGTTACGAGAAGTTACTGGTAGTTTCCGGTGGTGGTTTGGTTCCATACATTTCTGCCCCATGATCTGGTGGTTTTTGCTCCATGTAATTCTGCCCCATTATCTACTTGCAACCGATAAATGTGGAGGATTTTCAAAATAACAAAAGCCACGATAAATGTGGAAGTTATTTCCAGCAAATCACATATTTGTTTAGCTGGAACTTACCTCCGAAATCTCTGTTATTAATGGTTTTTATTCAGTTTTTATTTTTCCTAAAAAAATGGCCATGTTCTCCACTTTCCTATATTTTAGTTCCTTTGCAGTTATACATGCGTTTATAAATATTGAAACATGTCCGATCAATAGTACATCGCTGAACATGGAGCAGCAGATTGAAGATGCAACAATGGATAAAGTTGTTAAAGTAAGCTTCAGACATACCTGTTTATTGCGGTTGATTGTAAACTCCACCTTTTTTTTCTTTCAGGTTGCATCAATGGACAATTCCTTCCTTCGCCCAATCGTGTGTAAACCTACATATGAATCGGATAAGGTAAGTAGCAGCTTTATAATCTATTTAATAGCTTTTTTTTATACCTATGATTTTATTGTTATAGTTTATCATGTTCTCATATATTATTGTGTAAAAAACAGGAAATTGATGACGTGGAGTTTGAGGCATTGAATGGTGCTCACAAAGACATTCCATCCAGTGTTGTGGATAGCCAGCAAGCAATCATCTCTAAACCTTTCTATGAATTGGCAAAAGTATAGACATTTTACTAAATTTAATTTTGTACACGTATTAATATTCTATTATTCTCATGACTTAAATGCATTTCTAGGTTTGCAAGTTTACGAGAATCAACAAAAGGACAAATGCATTAAAGACTTGGAAGTGGGATGAAGTGATACAAATTGATAGTGAAACCGAAGATGAAGAAGATGATGCTTCACCTGTGATAAAAAGAGCTAAGCATGCTTGTGTTGTTGAATCAAATGTTGTTGGGTAGAAACGTAAATGTTTTTAAGGGGTCTTGTAGTGGTGTTAGAAATTGTAGGTTGTAATTTTTGTGTTTTTCCTTTGCTAGGCTGGACCATGTGGTTGTATCTTTTATTCTATTGAATGAAATGGCTTTGTTTTGATGTTTAAACCACTTACGATTTTATTGGCTGATACTTACATGAAGATAATGTGTCTTTCATCCATTGTTGACCTGTTGCAAGCATGGTTGCAAAACTCGCTAGGCGCTCCCTAGTCGGTCGACTGGGGAGTTGAGAGTACTCGGTCTAGGCGGAGAGTACTCGGGGAGTACTCGGACATGTTAAATTATAAAGAAATTACTTTTTGGAGATTAAATATATGTCAAATAACATAAATTTACTAATATTTATAACAAAATATGTGAAAATGATATTCATTCCTTAATATGATAGCCATAGAAATTATATTTTATTATTATTTAAGTCAAACTAGGCCCGAGTTTACCTACTAGATCCAATTCTGGCCAAGGTTGACTGCGTTTGACCGACTCCGAGTAATTAGGCGGAGTCGAAGAAAGTCGCATCGGCAGCCTACCTTGTAGCGGCTACTCGGGGAGTACTCGGCCTTGGAAACCTTGTTTGACAACCATGGTTGCAAGTAAATCTTTATCGGCTTCAGTGAAAACCATTCTTGGTGTTTGTCCATGTATGTTCAAAGCTTCTTTATAGGAAGGTTTAATTGATTTTTCTACTTCCTACCAAAATCCATGGTATATGTTAAGAACAAAATGATGCAGCTATGCAGGATCTTTGAGTTAAAAATAAGTTTAGCATGAATCTTTGGTCCGATTGGTTTTTTAGGTAACCAACATCTTCTACTCAAAAGAACAATCAGAGTTTAAAGAACTGAGAATATGCAACCCAGCTTCCAAAAGTTTTAATCTAATGCTATCTAATCTACTACCAGTTTGTTTCTTACTGGCCCTTTGTGGACTTCCAGTTTCTTACTAGCCCTTTGTTCTATTGGAACTACAACAGAAGAAATAAGATAGTCAAATTACACAAAAAAAAATAGCAAATTCTAAAAAAATCTTATTAGTTTAATACCCTTCCATCAGAGTTTAAAGAACTGAGAATATGTAACCCAGCTTCCAAAAGTTTTAATCTAATGCTATCTAATCTACTACCGGTTTGTTTCTTACTGGCCCTTTGTGGACTTCCAGTTTCTTACTAGCCCTTTATTCTATTTTTAGCTGCTGTTAAAAAAAATAAAGAAACCCAAATGTAGACCTTTGACCTGGCAATTTTGGCCCAAAGGTCTACATTTGGGTTGACATGGACTTTACAAAGAAAGTCATGGGTTGTTTTGGTAAACATTTAAATTTGGGGGGTCAAAATGGGTAATCTAAGAAAGTCGTCGGTACGCATGAGTAAACGATTTTTGCAAATTTGTTGATTTAGTGGAGGCTCAGACTTGAATTTCGTCATCGTTCAGAATGGGTTTCAAGACGATTTGTGTGATAAATTCTTAAAAAAATGCTACTAATGAAGTGAAGATTTGCTTAGATAATGAAAATTTTTGTTTTGCATGTGTGATTAGTTGTTGCAAGTTCTTTATTCTTAGCTAATTTCACAACTTTTATGATTGATGTATTCATGTTTAGGGGTAATACACCTGGTGAACGTTGTTTAGAGGCTATGTTTTCATACCCAGTTGGGTTTTGAAGAACTAATTCACATTGTTATTTTCATGTAAGATAACCGACTAACCAACCCATCACTCCACTAATCCCATGACTTCGCTAACTACAGGGTAGTTTATAACCTAAGTCATGTTTTGATTACTGTTTCCTGCAAGCAGTTATTTTCTTAAAGATAACCGATAAACCAACCCATGACTCCACTAACCCCATGACTCCACTAACTACAGGGTAGTTTACAACACAAGACATGTTTTGATTGCAATTTCCTACAAGCAGTTTGTCTTTCAGCCTATATAAGAGGGATCCCCTTCACAACCCAAAAAAAATAATAATACCTTCGATTAAAAGTATGGGCGAAAACACAAATAAAACAAGTGATCGATCTATCAATGTAATATGCATCTAATACTTATCTTGCTTTTACTTTAATGTTTGTGTCGTCTATTTACATGAAATAATTTGGGTCTACCATTACTAATTCTTTCTTTTAGGTTGTGAAAACTATCTCTGTCATTGAGGACCTGCAACAGAAGTTGATCCCCCAGCCAAATGAACAAGCAAAGGTTTATTTCAATTATCTTATCAGTTTTTACTTATTATCATCAAATTAATTTATTATTTCTTTCTTCTTAATTTCATTCATGTAGTGACAATGTAGAGATTATTTCATTCGGCCCATTTAGTCCTTTCAAATCACATTTAGCTCGTGAGTTCAGTGTCGAGGTAATACATGATGAATACATAATTATTTTTAGTTTTATTTCTCCTGTTAGAGTATTAGCACAGCTACATTCAACCTATTTCGGTTATTCAGATGTGAGAGTTTGAGAAGCAGCGAAAACGAGGTAGAAACTTGCTAGATTGGAAATGGGATGACGTTGTAGAAATTAGCAGCTCTAAAGAAGAAATTGAGTTTTTTTATATGACTAGCAATGTTGATGGGAATGAGGTTTCCACACCGTATGATGATGAGTATGCTGAGCCTGAAGGTGAATTTGATGATACTGCTGATTCATTAGAAACTTTCAATAAGAATTTGAAGATTCCAACAGTTAAAATTCACAGTCGCTCTCGGGTTGTTCGTCTTTGAATTTACTGTTTTTTTTGTTTTTTCGTGTTTTGTTTACTATGTTGTCTGTGCATCTTTAGTGTGTTTTCTTTCATTACAGTTTTTGGATTATGTCTATTTATAAGTTTTGGGTTATGTCTATTTAGCTTCAGTTCCCAAACGCACCAAAGAATGTCATGTGTGGAGTCATGATGGATGTAACAAAATGAAGATAATGGTAAAAACTACCCGATTCAATTACTACTGATATACTTGGTGTTGTCATGCTCGATATACAAATACAGAGTTTCTCCATTCAATTTCATATCAAGGCTATCGATGCCCTTGATTTCAATAAGTTTTAGATTTATGTAGAGTGACAGAGTTCATCTACGACTCATATAAGTTTTCAAACTAAAAGTAATATCAACACGATTGAGGAGATGATAGGGTTCATTAATGTTTCAGCCACGTGACAATCCATCTAATCTAAGTTATTGGTTACCCTTGATAAATTGTTAACAATTCTTCTCATACTTTTAGTTTTTAAGAGTTTTGGCCTATATGATATGGTTTAATTCTAGACGAATACACACAGGCACGATCAATTTGAAACACTATATATTATCCGAACATGTGGAACAAAAAACATACCATTATTTTTCCAATCTTCGAAAATTAAAAATAGTGGTTAGTTTGAAAATATAAAAAATAAAATTATAAATTAGTGGAATTTAAAATGTGGTGATGCTACCTAGGTGTTTTGATCCAATATGGGTTAGCTTATGGAGCCCCAATTGATCAGATTGTGCTGTATGCGCGTTTTCTTTTCCCCTAACCCACTTCTATCAGTAACTACCCTATTCCACTTTTTATTTTATTGATTTTCAAAAGTTTTAGATTTCAAAATTTTATACCTTCTTCTCCATCAAAAATACCCACCTGTCCATAATCTCTCCTCCTAACCTACCCACCTCCCATAATCTCTCCTCATAACCTACCCACCTCCCCACAACCTCTCATCACAACCTACCCACCTTCCCACAATCTCTCTTCATAACCTACAGTTATTAAGTATACCCTATTCTATTGTTTTATATCTCTTTCATCATCTAAAAAATTTCCATCTCAATGTCAATGTATAACAAGCTACATAATTTACTAGCAAATGGCGCCAAAAAAGAAGATCTCGTAGGTTGCCCTTTTTGTAATATAATATGCCTTGACATGCAGCAATACAATGTCCATGTATCTTCACGCAAACATCTTGATAGGGTACATCTATTTGAAAAATATTTCATTATATATTTCATTCGTACATAATTTAACGTTTCATTCATATTTTGATGCGACAAGTAGACAAAGCTACTTTTCCTTTCATCGATCTTCATTGTGGTTTGTGCAACATTTTTTGTACAAGTTCTATGCAACTTGACGCTCATTTGAGAGGGAAGAAGCATGCAAAGATGATGGTGCAAGGGGAAAGGGATGACAACATGGAAGGTGAAAGTGATGTTAATGAGATTACTGAAGAGCATATTGCGGCTGAAGAGCATGTCGCAGCTGAAGAGAATGTCAGGTCTGAAGAGAATGTGGGGGCTGAAGAGAATGTTGGGGCTGAAGAGAATGGTGGGGGTGTAGAGAATGTTGGGGCTGAAGAGAATGTTGGGGCTGTAGAGAATGTCGGGGCTTTAAAAAATGATGGGGTCATGGTCAGGGTGATGCCGGTGCTGCTAGTGCTGGTCAAGCCTGTATGGGGTGCCAAATTTATGTTAATTTGCCTCTAATGATTCCGTTTGTGGCGAGTGCTACCGTCTTTTTAGAAGCAATTATTATTAGGTTTTTCATTTACTTTATGTTTTTATTTCTTTTGGACTCTGTTTCTCAATAGGGTTTAGTTACGTTAGGGTACTTGATTTTCGTATTGCGTGTTTTCGTCTTCTATGTAAATTATGTTATTATCTTTCCTTTGGATTTATATTGCGTTGTGTTGCAATATTTGTGTGTGTTTATTTTAGTATACAAAAATCATTGATGTTTATGATATTATAAAAGGGGAAACTGAATACGGTGATGGTAGACGTGTAACCTTACACGAAAACCCAATCAAAAGTACGTCGTTTTGATTAAAAATGCCTTTTAATCCAATAAAAAACATTTCGATACTGATATATATATATTTAAAAGATGTCATCCCTTTAGTGTTGTTAGTTTGCTATTCAATTTACAAAATTACTTCTGAACTTCCATCTTCGTCCTCTTTTTAAACATATCACAGTAAACATTCTGTCTATGACTTTACTTAAAGACATTTACTGTGAATAAAAAAATAGTTTAATAAGGTGTCAAATCATACCGAAAGTCTTATTTCAACAAAGACTCGAAATTTAATGTTACATATTTTTAATTCTAAAACAATTTAGCTAATTAAGGAATTTTTAATCAAAACGACATATTTTTGATTATTTTTGGTTTAAGTTTTGCCGTCTAATATCACCGTATTTACTTTCCCCATTATAGAATCGCATTGTTATTACCTGCTGTGAAGATTTACAATGTGAATACCAAACCGTCATAATATTTCATAATAAACTCTAACCTCTATTTAAAACAATTGTTAAAAGTAGAAACCCATTCAGAAATAACAGTTAAAATTCAATGTCGGACCCCCTAACCCGGCCACAATGATACCTAAATAGAATATGTAGTCCATTTGAAAAAAATATGTGGATTTCGTATACTTACATTATAGCTCAGCAAGGCTCTTGTCTTTTAAAGCTCCTCATTGCAAAACCAACCAGCCGTATCAAAGGACCAGCCCAATTCTTGAAGGCCATTTAGCATAACTTATCCAATGCAACTTAAGAAGTTACAAAACATGGATTAGGTTTTTTTTTTTTTAATTTGGTAATTCAAACATTTAAATAACTTCTATATTTATGGTTCCACTCCCCATTATTACCTAATTTTTGCTAATCAAAAACTTTCCTACATATAATATGTCTTTTCAGAAAAAACATTTGATCGATCCCAACTGCTGCATAGAAAAGGTATGTATTGTTTAGTGTTTTCATAATTGTGTTTTACCATTGTTATCAACTTCCTTGATCAATTATTGTCTAATCCTTAGGTTTAACTCACTTAAGAGACAATTAATCGAGTTCAGGAATTTAATCTACGGCTTTATTCCTGCTAATCAACAAGTATGTTAAAATCTCTCTGTGTTATCTATTCATTTATGGTCATTTAAAGTATTATGAATCTGTTTTTATCTTTAATGTTGAACTGTGTTACTGTTGCAATAATATGAAACCGAGTGTTAACTTTGTAGACTCATCTTAATGGTTAAAGATAAAGTAAAAGCTTTATCGAGTATAAAACGTAATCTATAGTTTAGAATTTAGAACTAAGTATTTGCCAAAGACTCAATATAGAACATATCAAATGAAAGTCTAACCTCTGATCAAAACAATTTTTAAAATTCGAAACCCATTCAGAAAATACAGAAGGATTGTAGGTTACCTGTCATCCGTGTTCCTATTTCATGTTTTGTGATGTCCATTTGGTAGGTACTCTTATAGAGGTTAAAATAACCATTCTTTTGCCTTGCACCGTTAGCATAAAACCGTTAGTAACAGCTTACCATAAATCAAATACACTTGCAATATTCAGTTAGAAATCAAACACTCAGATATACACATAGAATTAAGTTAACACAAAGACTTAGAATCGCGGTTAGAATCATAGCTGAAAAGGGAAATCATTATCGCTCTTGTGTAATACTGTTGGGACTTCAAAAATTCCTATTTGATTTGTATTAATATTAACTGCAGTCAATGTTGTAGAAGGCGCTAGGCGCTAGTCGGGCGGTGAGGTACAGCCTAGGGATTAATCGGGATTAATCGGAATGGGATTTTTATATGTATTTTTTTCAAATTTATATATATATACCCAATAATATAAAAATAATACTTCAAAATTCACATAAATACTTCAAGTTTCAGATAGTATGGTTCGATTTTGACCGATTTTGACCAATTTTGACCGCCTAGGACCGATTTTGATCGATTTTGACCGACTAATATTGTCCGATTAATCCGATTTTTGACCACCTAGGACCGATTTTGACCGCCTAGGACCGATTTTGACCGATTTTTGACCATGACCGATTAATTGACCGCCTAGCTCAAAATTAGGCAGTAGATGACCGCCTAGCGCCTAGGCGCCGATTAATCGGCCGCCTAGGCCGATTTCTGCAACCATGACTGCAGTGAATATTTCTCATGGATAGTCTGCATCCAGTTAGAAAGAAAATACATATGAGACGCCAAACACATAGTAGGACGTGCATTGATGATATTGGTATTGATATACTTGTGTCTCATATATTAATCAGGCTTCCGGCAAGGTGTGTGGGTCGGTGTAGGTGTGTGTGCAAGGAATGGCTTTCTTTACTATCGACGCAACAGTTTGCTATCACGCATTGTCGCCACATATCGACTACCTATGACCAAAAGTTCATATTAATCGGATCGCTGTCGGGTTACGTTTATCCTGTTGTTTTTTACCATTTAAGTCGTTCCTCAAAAACCGTACTTTCATTTCCATTCGAACGTTCTTCGTTGTCACACCCCGATATTTCCACGTATTACCGGTGGGCCCGGTGGGGAGATGGTGACGTAGTTGATATCATCATAGTCAAACAACACAATTTAAATGCACAGCGGAAGCAAAAGATGAATCACATTACAAACCGAATAAAAAGTAATATCAGAGTATTACAAACGGACTGTAAAGGATCCACATGCAGATCAAAAGATAAAAGATCATGGTTCAACAGACTTTAACATCTTAAGCTTGCAAGACTCTTTAGTGATGCTAGGAGTAGCCAGCCTATTCCGTTTAGTACCTGCACTTAGCCTTTTTGTGAAAATACGTCAGTTTACACTAGTAAATACAATTAACCGACTCATTTTGAAAAGAGTTTAAGAAAATTGATTTGAATGCACAAGGCACAAAATATCTTTTATAACTTGGGACAATTATTTAAAAATAATCTTGTATACAGTTTTACATATTTGTCGTCTGTCAAGGCCGGTTAGAAGAGCCGGACAAGATTAACTGACACGCCATAGGTATAATGCCCACAAGGTTAATTCCTTAAAGTGGGTTACCAGTTTTTTTACATATGCAACTGTCAGGTGTATGCCTACACCCCGTGCTTAGGTCGTGGCCATTTCAATGAATGATGCCAATGATTAGAATGTGTTTTAGACCTGAAAAGTTTAAATACTTGTATAACATGGGTAAACTAAACACATTCTGGATTTTGAGAAAAAAATGATAAGGTTTGACCTGTTTCAGTCAATTTATGCAAACTAGTTACATAAACCGAACCGAACGCGAAAAATGCATAACGGGTAACCAAATGAGTCATGAATAGGTTTCCTAAGTTAATATGCCTTAAATATGTTGTGATATCAGTAAGATACCTTCCATTATGCCCAAGACGAATTTAAACACAAACTATGTCCCGTAGGGGTATTTTGGTCATTTTAAAGCTTATAAAAGAGTTTAAATATAAATCTGAGTTTCAGGTCTGATATATTCAATAAAAATACTTATTTTTATAATTCATAACAGTAGGGTATGTCATATATGTGAAATTTACCTTTTATAATCAAACTATGCACCGTAGGGGCATTTTGGTAATTTCACATAAGCTTTAAAGGTCAAAATTTGAAATCTGAGTTTAAAACTTTTGCTTACTGTTAAAATATAAAACGTTTCTTAAAATATCAGTAGGTATAAAGTCTTATATGAGAAAAATGGTTTTAATACATACTATGCGTTTTAAACGCGTAAAAAGACGGTTTTAAGCGATTTCCGGGGTTTTAAAGAAAAGATGATATTTTTATCATTCCAGAAGACTCAAAATATTTTATTTATTATATAAAATCAGTAGCAAAAGGTTTGGTATCAAAATATTATGTAAAACTCATTTTATAAGCCAAAAGGGCAAAACCGACAATTACCGAATCAAATTTATAACCCTATGTTATGCTCAGCCTAAAAATAAATAAAAATCTTCAAAAATCCCAAAGTATTATTTTACATCATTAGGTAAAAATTTTGGTATCAAAAATTGGGTTTAGATAGGCTTTATGCTAATTACGCCATTTAATTAATAAAAAGCTTTCTAATTACGCTATTGAGCATAACTCTTAATCTAGACCTCAAACTGATGTGAAAATTTAGGGACATGTTTATAATTCAGTAATGAAGATTATTGTCCTCTCACATTTTCAAAATTCTTGTTTTAAGCTCAAAAGGGCATATTGGTCAACATTTAGGCATATAACGGAAACATGCATATGAATCGGATAACTAATGAACCAAGTTGTATAATCAAAGAGGGTTATACTAACATGTAACCTGGTCCTAATAAAGCTCTAAGGCATTTCTAAAATATGCTCTAATGGGTCAGAACTGAAAGTCAAAGCAAAAATCCATTTATGCGACTTTCGGTTCCGAACCGAGCTTATACAGAAAATTATCGGGTTGAACATGCTTAGACATGTTCTTACATTAATTACCAATTTATATGAATGATAAAACAGGTTGCATGGCTTCTACATTGTTAATTATGTGTTTATTTGAAAATTTGCTTTCTGTTGACTTTTTATAATCAAGTTTGACCCGACAATTGACCTAGTTAGAGTGGGAATCAGAGGGTGTCCTTTTGAGGGTTTATTGGCCACATAATTACCAACTTATAGGTACTTTCAATTTGAGATTTGACTGCACAATTTGTGATTAATCACGAAGTCAAACTTTAATTACGACGGTTTGACTTTGGGCCATTAAACTAATCAAAATTGAATTAAGGAAGGTTAAGGACACGTACTGAAGTCCTATGCACGACTAGTGGTCCTTAGAAAGTGGTCTTGAGCTCCAGGAATCTTCAGAACAAGTGTTATGAAAGTTTTCAAAATGAATGCCCAATGTTGCAACAATGAGCTTCTATATATATTGGTTTTAATCTCATAAGATGATGCCAAACAAGTCTATGAATGATTCCTGATCAATACATGTATTCCTATTGCATGTAATACTGTTGGACAAGCCCCTGGGATCGAAAGATGACAATTCGAGGCGGTGCAACCTGCAAAACAGGCATCTGCCTGTTTTTTCTTCGCTGCAGACTGTCACGCGGCCCGCGTAAAAGACCACAAGGGTCTTACACGGCCGCTATGAGGCCCGGGTCAGGATAAATAAGTTTCAGGAATTGTACTTTAGGTCCCTGGTCCTTTTTGAAGTGGTTTTAACCTTTTATCTTGCACTTTTAACCTTCTAAATTGACTTTTAAGGGCCCTATGCCATAAACAAACTTTGTTAAGTCCTTGATCAACTTTATGGTCACCCGAAAAGCCCTAAATTCCAACATTGACGCTTTTAACCCCTCACATACGAATGTTAGCATAACTTTCTCATACGTTATCGAAACCTTGTGAAATTTTTATCACGTATTCTAGTGAGCATAATTAATCGTTACAAAGCTTCGGGTTTGCTAAAAGGTCACTCAGAAGTATACATTAAACATGTTGACACATTTAACCCCTGTAGTTTGTAATCTCTCACTTTCTTTCACAATTGGCTTCGTATGATTCATAATTCATTCGTGTAAGGGTATAAACATCGTGTAGGGTTATTGAAAGGTATATTTATCCATTGTTGACACTTTGAATCCTTTTATACACGTATATTCTTCGTTTGTCAACTTTAGTCCCCCACAAGTAATCTGTTACACGTTTAGAGCTTATGACACGTGTCGATATTATATTGGTCATGAAATTACAAGGTGTTACATCCTCACCCCCTTAAAATAAATCTCGACCTCGAGATTTACTGAAATAAATGAGGGTACTTCTCTTTCATTGTGGACTCTACCTCCCACGTATATTCGGGACCTCTACGGGCATCCCATTTAACCTTTACAATTGGTACCTGCTTCCTTCGAAGCTTCTTAACCTGTCGATCCTCAATCGACAAAGGTTTCTCAACAAACTTCAGGCTCTCATCTATGTGCACATCCGTATGCGGTATGACTAGTGATTCATCAGCTAGACATTTCTTCAGATTGCCGATGTGGAATACGTTATGAATACCACTGAGCTCTTCAGGCAGGTTTAACTTATAAGCCACTATTCCGACACATTCGATAATCTCAAATGGTCCTATATACCTCGGGATTAACTTGCCTTTCTTACCAAATTGCATCACCCAAATAGTATCATTTCCTCGTTTAGTCTTTGGCAACTTGGTGATAAAATCCATAGTCACTATTTCCCACTTCCAGGTGGGAAGTTCAGGCTGTTGTAGCAAACTTGACGGCTTTTGGTGCTCAGCTTTAACTTGTGCGCACGCCAAACATTTGGCTACATAGGTAGCTATGGACTTCTTCAAGCCTATCCACCAATAATTTGCCTTCAAATCCTGGTACATCTTGTCACTTCCAGGATGAACGGAATACTTAGAACTGTGGGCTTCTTGGAGGATAACATCCCGTAGTCCTCCATAGATTGGAACCCATATTCGTCTATTTAATCTTAGGATTCCATCCTTACCATATGATAACTGTTCTGCAGTGACTCCCAGTTTTTCATTTGGATAGTTAGCTTCTAACATGGCTTCCTTCTGCGTGGCTAACAGTCTATCACTCAAACTGTTCTTTAATTCAATGCTCTTGGCATTGATTCTTATGGGCTTAACCCTTTCCTTTCAGCTCAATGCGTCGACGACCACATTCGCCTTGCCTGGATGGTACCGGATTTCACAATCATAATCATTCAGTGTCTCTATCCATCAACGTTGTCTCATGTTCAGATCCTTCTGATTGAACAAGTGTTGAAGGCTCTTGTGATCAGAATAGATCACACACTTGGTACCATACAAATAATGCCTCCATAGCTTTAGTGCAAATACTACGGCACCCAACTCCAAGTCGTGGGTGGTGTAATTCTTCTCGTGCACTTTTAGTTGTCGGGAAGCATAGGCAATAACCTTGCCTTTCTGCATGAGCACACACCCCATACCAGTGTGTGATGCGTCGCAGTATACTACAAATTCTTCTATTCCATCAGGCAATGTCAACACGGGATCATTGCTCAGTTTCTGCTTAAGTATATCAAACGATTCTTGTTGCTTAGGACCCCAATCAAACTTAATATTCTTTCTAGTCAACGAAGTTAGGGGTGCTGCAATCCTTGAGAAATTCTCAATGAAACGTCTGTAATATCCTGCCAGTCCCAAAAAGCTATGAATCTCTGTGGGCGTCTTCGGCTCTTGCCAATTCATGACAGCTTCAACCTTAGCGGGATCCACCTGGATACCACGCTCACTAACCACGTGTCCAAGAAACTGGACTTCACGAAGCCAAAATTCACACTTTGAAAACTTGGCATAGAGTTTCTCTTGTTGAAGCAGTGAAAGAATACAACGAAGATGCTTCTCGTGGTCAGCTTGATTCTTTGAGTAAATAAGAATGTCATCAATGAAGACGATGACAAATTTATCCAAGTAGCGCTTGCAGACGCGGTTCATGAGATCCATGAATGCTGCTGGTGCATTAGTGAGCCCGAACGACATCACTAAGAACTCGTAGTGACCATAACGAGTCTCTAAATGCAGTCTTGTGCACATCTTCATCTCTAACCTTCAGTTGATGGTAGCCTGACCTTAAATCGATCTTAGAGAAGTAACTTGCCCCTTGCAATTGATCGAACAGATCGTCGATCCTGGGCAATGGATATCTATTCTTGATAGTGACTTTGTTAAGCTCGCGATAATCGATGCATAGACGCATCAATCCATCCTTTTTCTTTACAAACAGGATTGGTGCTAACCTGTAAGGCGCTCTTGCGACAGGCGCTGCTCCAGGGATGATGTCAATTCTGAATTCCACTTGCCTATCTGGTGGTAAACCAGGTAGTTCTTTAGGAAATACTTCTGGATATTCGGAAATGTCAGGGATGTCTTCAACCTTGGGTTTTGGTTCATCGATGGTTACTTGTGCCATGTAGATGACACAACCTTTCCTTAAACACTTTTATGCCTTAAGCATGGACACTTGCTTAGGCAACCCATACTGAGTGTCTCCCTGTATGGTAAGTGGCTCACCATACGGAGTTTTGATCACCACTTGTTTCTTGTCACAAACAATCTGGGCTTGGTTATGAGATAACCAATCCATGCCTATTACTATGTCGAAACCAGCTAATTTCAAAGGAAGTAAGGATAACAGAAAAGAGTGGCTCCTAATGGATATAAAATATCCATCTAACACAGTTGAGGCTGTCTCTAAGGTACCATCAGCCAATTCTACCTCATATTTCACGCTTAGGGTTTTAACAGGTAAATTCAACAACTTACAAAACTTATCATCTACAAATGACTTATCTGCACCCGAATCAAATAACACTCTTTCATAAACATCATTTATAAGGAAGGTACCTGTTATCACATTATCATCCTGAACGGCTTCTCGTGCATATATTTAGGGCAATTGGTTTTGATGTGCCCCTTTTCATTACAGTTATAGCACGTTGCATCCTTAATTTTCTTGCAGTCTAATGTCTTGTGCTCCTTGGATTTGTATAACCCACATGCAGACGGTTTTGACTGGGACTTGGATTCAAACCTGCATTTTCCAAAGTGACGTTTCTGGCAGGTTTTGCACTTTGGCTTCTCATCTACTTGTTGACTACCCTTTCCAGACCCAAACTTCTTCTTGTGGTCTGTGGTTCCCTTAAACTTCTTCTCAGACCGTCGTGAGTTATCGTCCTCACGTTTTCTCTTACCTTCCTCCGAGTTCTTAAGCGATCTTAGCCTGACCGCATCCAAGGTAAGGGATAAAGATAGGTCAGCTGCTGACCTAAAAGTAGCAGGTCGAGATGCCTTTACACTGGCTTTGATCTCTGGGGCTAAACCCCCAATGAAACGAGCTATTCGCTTGGGCTCCGGTGTTACCAAATATGGAACCAGTCGAGACATGGTATTAAAGCTAGTAAGGTAAGTCTGACAGTCTAGGTTTTTCATCACCAGAGATAAGAAGTCTGACTCAATCTTTTCAACCTCATGCTGAGGGCAATAATTCTCTTTGATGAGTGCAACAAACTGATCCCAAGACAGATTGTACAATGGAATCTTCCCAGTAGCCTGGATTAGAGACCTCCACCAGGCTAGTGCTTCTCCTTTAAACGAATGAGATACATACTTCACAACTTCCCTACCAACGCAACCACTGATGTCTACCATGGTATCCATCTCGTCTAACCACGTCATGCAGTCGATAGCTCCTTTTTCCCCAGTGAAATCTCTGGGTTTATAGGATATGAAATACTTATAGGAACAACCCCTAATACGTGGTTCTTGATCGAGTACAATCTTCTTCGACGGAACACTATGCTGATTTGATGAGTGTCGGTCATCATCTTTCTTAGATGGTGGCTTACTATGAGCCTCAGAATGAGTCTTAGGGTGAGGTTTGGAATGAGGTGCGGATAGGGTCCTGCTTCGAGTCCCGCTAGATTCATTAAACTGCCGATCCATGGCTTTTGTAACAACATTATCTATTAGTGCTTGAAGTTCCGCACCGGTCACATTGATCCTGGTAGTGTCATGATTTTCCCGAGGGTGACTGTTTATTTCTTTAGACTCTGCCATGTAGCTTGATGGCTACATAAATTGATGATAATTATTTATTCAGAAGTCTAATACAGTAATATCATTCTTGATGATTTATTAACCATAGTATTAATAACCATATTGGTTAATTTGTTAAATATTATTCATTCAGGATTTTTATTATAATAATCCCTTGTTTTAATTAAATTATAATAATAGCACAAAAGGCCAAGTCTCAAGGACAATTTAAATTATAAGCCATGATTTTATAGAATCAAGGCATTAAGGCTTGAACATAGTTCATTACCTTTTATTGACAGGGAGTCGTAGACCACCACTGTCTTTAGTCTTATATGACAATGATTATGGCTCGTAGGCCCTACATCACAAATGGATGTTTAAATAATAAGGAAGGATTTCAAATAATCCAATGTAAGGATGACACGTGTGATTTTTACGAATCACGTTAGCCAGGAATGTTAACATGTTTTCAGATGTTAACAAGGATTTGAATCTTTTTAGACAGGTTTTACCATCATGGCCAGGTCTTATAATGACACATAGGCTAGGTTATACCTTTTAAGATTCTTATTAATATTCAACGCGGAGCAAATCCTAAATTGAGATGTTAACCAAGATCTGAATCTAATTGAGGATCTACCATCATGGCCCTGTCTTAAAATGACACATGGGCTAGGTTTTGTCCTTTTTAGATTTTATTATAATGGCAGATCTTATAAAAGGAATGATAATTTTTATTTATTTCATAATTTATGTTTATGCATATAATTGACAAAAATGAAATTTTAAATTAAACCATTCCACTACAAAATTTAAAGAGTACATGTTTGCCCTAAACGAGACTTAAAAGAAATAACTTGCCCACGCAGGGGCTAAACAGAAACTATAAGTCCTCGCAGGGACTGATTACAGAAACAGATGTCCACGCAGGGACTAGTTTGAACAATAAAGAAATACAAATAAACAAATAAAGGATTTAATGATCCTTTTTTGCTCTTCCCCTTGATTAAACTCGCCAGACCTTTAAGAAAACCACGGTTGTTCCTACGCTCTTCTTGGACCTCCCGCTCAACCTGGCTCAACCTTTCGAGAACCTCCTGTTGTCGCTCTGGTGGTATCAATTACGGATGCGGCGGCTGCTGATGTGGAGGTTCAGGAGGTGGCGGTTGTTGGTACCCATAAGCTGGGTATCCGGTTTGGTAGGAGGATGCGTAAGGTCCTTCAGGATGAAGGGCATTGTAGTTAGCTGCTACAAAGTATGGGTCAACACTGGGGGCATTATAGTAGTTATACCCCGGGTAGGCAGGCTGCTCAAAGGGGTTGTATGCCACTGCACAGGCATACGTAGGAATTGGGTTATCATAACCCATTGGTGGCGGTGCGACTGGCGCAGACTCCACCTCTGAAAAGGGTTAGAAGGCCCACCCATTTGTGGGTCTTCATATAGTGGCGGGTAATGGCTGCCACTTGAAGGTTGAGGAGTGCTGATACGCACTCCCCCTCGCACGGACATCCGTGCGGTTGATCTCCTACGCCTCGGTGGCTCCGGAGGCTGTTGCTGCACTGGTGGTGGTGGCGGTGTAGTGACCGCTACAAAACGGGAATCCTTAGAGGGATCCTGCTGTGGCTGCTGCTGCTGATGCAGAGACGAGTGATAACTGGGAGTAAACACCAAGTCGTATTGGGTAAACCTCGCCTCGTAGCTGTCGGGACCACTATAAGGTGATCCAAGAAAGGGTGACCCATCCGAAATCTTGATGGGGTGCGTAGGTGTTCCGGTTGGTGGCTTAGCAGGTTCCGGATCCTCTTCCATATCCATGGAGAAATGGTCCTTCTGTCCCAATGGGTTATAACCCATTGGCTCTTCAATTAGGTTTACCGGGTTGAACCGGCTTTGGAAGTAGGGTGTTGGGTCGTTGAAAGGTGAGTTTGGGTTGTGCAGGGGTATGAACGAGTGATGTGAGTTATGGGGCTCGTTCTCCGACTGAGGCCCGAAAGAATTTAGGTAAGAAGGTGAGGAGCTCAGCGAGACTGAACGCCTCGCGGGTTCTATATGGGTCCTCCAGTTTTCCTGAGGGCTTTTGCTTAATGAATCTGATGGAGTTCGCCGGTGTGATGGCCCGACCTCGTGATCGTTTGGGGCGATGAGTGGCCCCTTGCCTCTACCTCTTCCTCGCATTCTTAGCGGCATTCTTTTTGAACCTGTCAAAACAAACAAAGGACACAACAAAGAAATATAAAGGACAAAATTAAAATAAAACAAATTTGGATTAGCCCTAAGTTCTTTGTCTAGACTCGGAAGTCGATGAATATGCAACTGTGTCATTGAGATTAAACACAAAAGGTTAGTGTTTAATTCACTCAATGTTGGCTCTGATACCAACCTGTCACACCCCGATATTTCCACGTATTATCGGTGGGCCCGGTGGGGAGTATAGTGACGTAGTTGATATCATCATTGTCAAACAACACAATTTAAATGCACAGCGGAAGCAAAAGATGAATCACATTACAAACCGAATAAAAAGTAATATCAGAGTGTAGGTTACATGTCATCCGTGTTCCTATTTCATGTTTTGTGATGTCCATTTGGTAGGTACTCTTATAGAGGTTAAAATAACCATTCTTTTGCCCTGCACCGTTAGCATAAAACCGTTAGTAACAGCTTACCATAAATCAAATATACTTGCAATATTCAGTTAGAAATCAAACATTCAGATATACATATAGAATTAAGTTAACACAAAGACTTAGAATCATGGTTAGGATCATAGCTGAAAAGGGAAATCATTATCGCTCTTGTGTAATACTGTTGTGACTTCAAAAATTCCTATTTGATTTGTATTAATATTAACTGCAGTGAAGACTTCTCATGGATAGTCTGCATCCAGTTAGAAAGAAAATACATATGAGACGCCAAGCACATAGTAGGACGTACATTGATGATATTGGTATTGATATACCTGTGTCTCATATATTAATCAGGCTTCCGGAAAGGTGTGTGGGTCGGTGTAGGTGTGTGTGCAAGGAATGGCTTTCTTTACTATTGACGCAACAATTTTCTATCACGCATTGTCGCCACATATCGACTACCTATGACCAAAAGTTCATATTAATCGGATCGCTATCGGGTTACGTTTATCCTGTTGTTTTTGACCATTTAAGTCGTTCCTCAAAAACCGTACTTTCACTTCCATTCGAATGTTCTTCGTTGTCACACCCCGATATTTCCACGTATTACCGGTGGGCCCGATGGGGAGATGGTGACGTAGTTGATATCATCATAGTCAAACAACACAATTTAAATGCACAGCGGAAGCAAAAAATGAATCACATTACAAACCGAATAAAAAGTAATATTAGAGTATTACAAACGGACTGTAAAGGATCCACAGGCGGATCAAAATATAAAAGATCATGGTTCAACAGACTTTAACATCTTAAGCTTGCAAGACTCTTTAGTGATGCTAGGAGTAGCCAGCCTATTCCGTTTAGTACCTGCACTTAGCCTTTTTGGGAAAATACGTCAGTTTACACTGGTAAATACAATTAACCGACTCATTTTGAAAAGAGTTTAAGAAAATTGATTTGAATGCACAAGGCACAAAATATCTTTTATAACTTGGGACAATTATTTAAAAATAATCTTGTATACAGTTTTACATATTTGTCGTCCGTCAGGGCCGGTTAGAAGAGTCGGACAAGATTAACTGACACACCACAGGTATAATGCCCACAAGGTTAATTCCTTAAAGTGGGTTACCAGTTTTTTTACATATGCAACTGTCAGGTGTATGCCTACACCCCGTGCTTAGGTCGTGGCCATTTCAATGAATGATGCCAAGGATATCCGGGACATGGTCATTAACCCCCCAAGGGCCATATACCAAATAAAATAGATTAAAACAGGTTATGTAAATATATTAATCACCATCCGATTTAAACAACTACATACCCGACCAAGCGGTATTATTATAATACCGTATCCCAAGCCCGTATAAGGGAAAATAAGTTAAAAGTATTTACCTGAGTAAGTATATATCACAAATAGCGAGTGCAAGTAGCTTTTACCGGGCTCCTAATCTGGAACGAAGGTTTTTAATAACATGTTAGATTCCTAACGGGTCTTAATTAAGCCTAAGCTTAGACGGTTAGTTTTAAAGGAAGATACGGTTCAAAACACACGATTAGGCGAAGACCGGATTAGAATGTGTTTTAGACCCGACAAGTTTAAATACTTGTATAATATGGGTAAACTAAACACATTCTGGATTTTGAGATAAAAATGATAAGGTCTGACCTGTTTCGGTCAATTTATGCAAACTAGTTACATAAACCGAACCGAACGCGAAAAATGCATAACGGGTAACCAAATGAGTCATCAACAGGTTTCCTAAATTAATATGCCTTAAATATGTTGTGATATCAGTAAGTTCCATTATGCCCAAAACGAATTTAAACTCAAACTATGTCCCGTAGGGGTATTTTGGTCATTTTAAAGCTTATAAAAGAGTTTAAATATAAATCTGAGTTTCAGGTCTGATATATTCGGTAAAAATACTTATTTTTACAAGTTATAACATTAGGGTATGGCATATATGTGAAATTTATCTTTTATAACCAAACTATGCACCGTAGGGGCATTTTGGTAATTTCACATAAGCTTTAAAGGTCAAAATTTGAAATCTGAGTTTAAAATTTTTGCTTACTGTTAAAATATAAAAAGTTGCTTAAAACATCAGTAGGTATAAAGTCATATATGAGAAAAATGGTTTTAATACATACTAAGTGTTTTAAACGCGTAAAAAGACGGTTTTAAGCGATTTCCGGGGTTTTAAAGAAAAGCTGATATTTTTATCAATCCAGAAGACTCAGAATATTTTATTTATTATATGAAATCAGTAGCAAAAGGTTTGGTATCAAGATATTATGTAAAACTCATTTTATAGGCCAAAAGGGCAAAACCGACAATTACCGAATCAAAGCTATAACCCTATGTTATGCTCAGCCTAAAAATAAATAAAAATCTTCAAAAATCCCAAAATATTATTTTACATCAGTAGGTAAAAAGTTTGGTATCAAAAATTGGGTTTAGATAGACTTTATGCTAATTACGCCGTTTAATTAATAAAAAGCTTTCTAATTACGCTATTGAGCATAACTCTTAATCTAGACCTCAAACTGATGTGAAAATTTAGGGACATGTTTATAATTCAGTAATAAAGATTATTGTCCTCTCACATTTTCAAAATTCTTGTTTTAAGGTCAAAAGGGCATATTGGTCAACATTTAGGCATATAACGGAAACATGGATATGAATCGGATAACTAATGAACCAAGTTGTATAATCACAGAGGGTTATACTAACATATAACCTGGTCCTAATAAAGCTCTAAGGCATTTCTAAAATATGCTCTAATGGGTCAGAACTGAAAGTCAAAGCAAAAATCCATTTATGCGACTTTCGGTTCCGAACCGAGCTTATACAGAAAATTGTCGGGTTGAACATGCTTAGACATGTTCTTACATTAATTACCAAGTTATATGAATGATAAAACAGGTTACATGGCTTCTACATTGTTAATTATGTGTTTATTTGAAAAATTGCTTTCTGTTGACTTTTTATAATCAAGTTTGACCAGACAATTGACCGAGTTAGAGTGGGAATCAGAGGGTGTCCTTTTGAGCGTTTATTGCCCACATAATTACCAACTTATAGGTACTTTCAATTTAAGATTTGACTGGACAATTTGTGACTAATCATGAAGTCAAACTTTAATTACGACAGTTTGACTTTGGGCCATAAAACTAATCAAAACTGAATTAAGAAATGTTAAGGACACTTACTGAAGTCCTATGCATGACTAGTAGTCCTTAGAAAGTGGTCTTGAGCTCCAGGAATCTTCAGAACAAGTGTTATGAAAGTTTTCAAAATGAATGCCCAATGTTGCAACAATGAGCTTCTATATATATATTTGTTTTAATCTCATAAGATGATGCCAAACAAGTCTATGAATGATTCCTGATCAATACATGTGTCCCTATTGCATGTAATACCGTTGGACAAGCCCCTGGGATCGAAAGATGACAATTTGAGGCGGTGCACCTGCAAAACAAGCATCTGCCTGTTTTTTCTTCGCTGCAGACTGTCACACGGCCCGCGTAAAAGACCAGAAGGGTCTTACGCGGCCGGTATGATGCCCGGGTCAAGTTAAATAAGTTTCAGGAATTGCACTTTAGGTCCCTGGTCCTTTTTGAAGTGGTTTTAACTTTTTATTTTGCACTTTTAACCTTCTAAATTGACTTTAAGGACCCTATGCCATAAACAAACTTTGTTAAGTCCTTGATCAACTTTATGGTCACCCGAAAAGCCCTAAATTCCAACGTTGACGCTTTAACCCCTCACATACGAATGTTAGCATAACTTTCTCATACGTTATCAAAACCTTGTGAAATTTTTATCACGTATTCTAGTGAGCATAATTAATCGTTACAAAGCTTTGGGTTTGCTAAAAGGTCACTCAGAGGTATACATTAAACATGTTGACACATTTAACCCCTATAGTTTGTAATCTCTCACTTTCTTTCACAATTGGCTTCGTTTGATTCATAATTCATTCATGTAAGGGTATGAACATCGTGTAGGGTTATTGAAAGGTATATTTATCCATTGTTGACACTTTGAATCCTTTTATACACGTACATTCTTCGTTTGTCAACTTTAGTCCCCCATAAGTAATTTGTTACACGTTTAGAGCTTATGACACGTGTCGATATTATATTGGTCATGAAATTACGAGGTGTTACATTCGTGTCATGTACGGATTCTTGCGAGTTTTGAAGGATTATTATGTATTTGTTTGTGCGATACCGGTGAGATGCTTATTTGGAACCCACTAACACAGGTGTATAAAATGGTGGCTAACTAAAAAACTCATAGTTTATGCAACCCACGACTGGATGCTGTTGGTTTTTATGTAGATTCTTCGAATGAGTTCATGCTTTCACATTTAAAGCGTATTGGCAGTAAAACGTGGGTTTATATATATTCATTGAGGCATGACTTGTGGCAGAAAGTAGGTTTTCTTAATGAACAGAAGTATTTCAAAAAGTAGCTTAAATGGTCTAACGGAACTTTCTGCGAAGGTGTTGTTTATTTTACGGTTGACTTCATCAAAAATCATTTTCACTCGGGAAGCATGCTACTTGGTTTTGATGTGAAGTTGGAAAAATTTAATAAGATACGCTATCCAAACGTTCCACATGATGACTTGGAATGGCATTTATTCCTTATACGTAACAATCTGCACATATTTCTTACTCACGGGATGCCTTTTTGGTCAGTTGATTTGTGGAGGTTGGACGGTGACAGTTGGATAAAAGTGTGGGTTTTCCCTCCAATTCGGCCGATTCTTTTAGGGTGCACGATTACATACGTGATTAGTACTGACAAGTTTCTTGTCGTAGGCGATTATGGAGACGTGAATGAACTAGACATAACTTTAAGGGGCGGAGATTGTTACTATCCTGTATTAGGTTCCTATTCGAGGTTGGCAGGCGCGATATTCACGGAAACTCTGGTGTCACCAAATATG
Source organism: Helianthus tuberosus (assembly GCA_030545235.1). Taxonomy (NCBI): domain Eukaryota; kingdom Viridiplantae; phylum Streptophyta; class Magnoliopsida; order Asterales; family Asteraceae; genus Helianthus; species Helianthus tuberosus. The sequence goes on from CM060403.1 coordinate 175,747,090, forward strand.
TAGCTCTGTTACGTGTTTTGTTTTTCTATTTTCACGTTACCGTTTGTTAACTTATTTCGTTTTCTTAGGCGTGCGTTCTATTTGCATTGAATTGTACTGATTATGCATTATATGCGGTTTATTATTGTTTTTTTAGTATTTGCTCAGTTGTTGTTTCATACAAGTGTAATTGTGTCATTAGTTCATATCACTATACTAGCTGTACCGACAAAACTTAATTTATTTTTGGGTTAACTTTGTAAAAAATGTAATGAAGTTTGCTAACTGTTCCAATTAACTCACTGTATCTTTTTTTCCTTTTTTAAAGTCATCGAACTTTCATTTGTTGTTCTAATATTATGTATTTATTAGGTTTTCAGATTACCTATAATGATGTATTAGGTTTCATTAATTTTTAATCTTTAATATAATACGGAAAATATAGATAATCACACGGATTTTTCAAAAGAAAAAAAAAAGTAACATTTTTTTCTAACAATTTTTAAATAGTCAGTTTTAACTTAAATATATATATATATATATATATATATATATGGAGGGGCTCATGCGAGAACCACCCTTATTGTGAGAACCTTGAGAACCAATGTGAACACAACCTAAAATAGCTAAAAAAACCTAAAAAAAACCTAACCCCCACCCCCAAAAAACCTAAACCCCCCCACCCCCCCCCCCCCCAAAAAAAAAACCTAACCCCCCCCCCCCCCAAGCTAAATGCTAAAAAAAAACTAACCCCACCCCCCCCCCCAAAAAAAAAAACCTAAACCCCCCCTCCCCCCCCAAGCTAAAATACTAAAAACTAAACCCCCAAAAAACCTAAAAAAATAAAAAAAAAATCTAAATTTTTTTTTTGAATTTTTTATGTTAAAACGCTACTTTTCGAAGCAAAAAAAAAATATAAAAAAAAGAGTTAAATGCCATTTTAGTCCCTGTGGTTTGGGCCAGTTTGCCAGTTTAGTCCAAAGGTTTCATTTTTAACCTGTGGGTCCAAAAAAGTTTCACAGTTTCCATTTTAGTCCACTTGGTTAACTTTATCCATTTTTTCTGTTAACGAGAAGGCCAATTCGGTCATTTTGTATGTAATTCTGTTAACTAAAAGGGCAATTCAGCCATATAAAATGACCGAATTGGCCTTCTCGTTAACAGAAAAAATGGATGAAGTTAACCCAGTGGACTAAAATGGCAACTGTGAAACCTTTTTGGACCCACAGGTTAAAAATGAAACATTTGGACTAAACTGGCAAAATGGCCCAAACCACAGGGACTAAAATGGCACTTAACTCAAAAAAAAAATTAAAAGAATTTTTTTTTTGGCTTCGAAAATTAGCGATTTTTTTAAAAAATATTAAAAAATTTAAATTTTTTTTTTTGTGATTTTTAGCTATTTTTAGGCATTTTTGGTGTGTTCACATTGGTTCTCGCGGTTCTCACAATAAGAGGTGGTTCTCGCATGATATTCTCCCTATATATATATAGGAGTTCATGCGAGAACCACCCTTATTGCGAGAACCGCGAGAACCAATGTGAACACAACCTAAAATAGCTAAAAAAACCTAACCCCCCCCCCCCCCCCCAAAAAAAAAACCTAAACCCCCCTCCCCCCCCAAGCTAAAAAGCTAAAAACTAAACCACCAAAAAACCTAAAAAAATCTAAAAAAATTAAAAAAAATCTAAATTTCTTTTTAATATTTTTTATGCTCAAATCGCTACTTTTAGTGGCAAAAAAAAATTAAAAAAAAATTAATTTTTTTTTGGCTTCGAAGAGTAGCGATTTTTATATAAAAAATATTAAAAAAAAAAATTTGTGTGATTTTTAGCTATTTTTAGGCATTTTTGGTTGTGTTCACATTGGTTCTCACGGTTCTCGCAATAAGAGGTGGTTCTCGCATGATCTTCTCCCTATATATATATATATATATTAAGGCTAATTATAAGGAGAAAACCCACTCCAGTTGACTAAACCCTGAAAACTCACACATATGGCTAGGATTGAGCCACATCACCTTATGTATAAAAATGAGACAAGGGTAATTTCGTCATTTTCCCCTAATGTTGACTAGATGTGTATGAATTGTACTTGCCCCTCATTCTTCTTTCCACATAACCATTTTCCAGCTTTTTTGTGCAGACATTTCTTCTTAAATCATACACACCTCTCTCTCTCTCTTAAATCACACACACTTCTCTTTATCTCTCTTAAATCACACACACTTCCAGATCTAAATCAACCACCAAAATTCTTCTTCTTATCAAAATCATTCATAATCAACCACCAAAACTCTAGATCTACAAGCGTAACAACCCCGTGACGGTGTAGTTCAAGATTCGGTTTCTTGGCAAACGAAATATTCATCGATCCACCATAAATCTTCACCAAAACCACTGTTTTTCTTTGCGGATTTAGTTCTTTGAGTGGTTCAATAGATTTGTAAGGTGGGCTCGGGTAGTTCCTCGACAAGGATTTCAAGATCCGATGGTGGTTTCAAGATCCGGCGGTGGTTCCAGATCTAAAAGATCCTCCAGATCCATAAGTATGTTTGTTTTCAGGGTTTTTTTTTTTTCAGATTTGCATTTTTTTGTGTTTTATAGATCTTCATTTTTTGTGATTTGTAGATCTGTAACTTTTTTTATTTTTTTGTTCAAGAAGCTGAATGGTTTTTAGTTCTTGTTTTCTGGATATGTTGTTTTTTATTACTGATTTTTTCATTTTTTTTTGTGTAAAATTTGTTCTTATGTAAACAATTTAATTTTTTTTTTCAGATCGGAACAAATGGAAACAATTTGATTTTAAGTTTTTATGTATTGGATTAAAATCTAAGTTACTTTCTTGTTTATTGTTATGATGATTGAATCTAAAAAATCTGTTGTTGTTTGATTCTTGTTAATAAAGTTATATTTTTATATGCATGTTATATTTTTGATGTAACAATTCTCATAACAATTTTATGCGTCTTAGTTATGAAACTCCAAGATCTAGGCTTTTTTTGATAACTTTGGATGATTTATTTGTTGTTTTCTTGATTGTACTGTGTATGTGGGTTTGATTAATTGAATTTGGCATATGGGCCTTTTTAATTTGTGTTTTGGGTTGTTTGTTTCTTGTTTTGAAATGGGTTTAGATCTTTTTCTCTCTAGATAAAAAAATTATTACTCTATTTAAAAGTGAGATTCTGGTAAAAAAAAAATATGCATCACAAATTTTTGATTGTTTGAAGTTTTAGCTTTTCTTGACTTTTAACTTTTTCGATCATGTTTGTCTTCTTCTGTATTAATAATTTTGATTCTGGTTAATTGATCCTTGTACCTATGTTATGTGATGTGTGTAGTCTCGATTATCTAAAGTTGAGGCATTAAAGTTAAAAGTTCATTTGGACATTTGGGGTCGTGTTTTGAAGACATTATTTTGAATTAATTTGGAAGTGTTGTTCATTTTACAAGTCATCCATTATTATTTAACATGTACATTTATTATAGGCTTTTGTTATTTCTAAAAAATATAAATTTACTTCAAAGGCAAAATTTCCTTTTTTTGTTTTTTTATATGTTTAGGTTATGCAACTGATCTGGATACATTGTGGTTCAATAATAATTGTGCGACGAATATGTAATGGATCTGGATTTGTAGAAGTGATAGTTACAAATGGAACATTTTTTTTTGCAATTACATGTATTTTTTTTATCAGTAATACATTACATTTTTGGTAGTTACACTTTTATGTATGTGGATATCCTTTAAATGGTAAAAAAAAACATTTTTCTTGTTTACTGGTTGTTTACATTTTTTGAAATTATATAGAAAATGTATGTTTACACGTGGTGTAACTTCATCTATATGTTGGATTATTGTTAAGGACGTTTATTTTTTATGTAACAATTCTCATAACAATTCTTTTCGTCTTAGTTACGAACGTCCAAGATCTATGCATTTTTTATGTATTTTTTTATCAGTAATACATTACATTTTTGGTAGTTACACTTTTATGTATGTGGATATCCTTTAAATGGTAAAAAAAAACATTTTTCTTGTTTACTGGTTGTTTACATTTTTTGAAATTATACAGAAAATGTATGTTTACACGTGGTGTAACTTCATCTATATGTTGGATTATTGTTGGATTATTGAATATGAGAATTTTCTATGTTATGGATTTTTTGGTTTTGTTTTTAACATGTTACATTTTTTTCCCAGAGATTTATGTAGACTTTTGCTATGTTGAATCTGAGAATTTTATATGTTATGGATTTTTTGGTTTTGTTTTTACCATGTTACATTTTATTTTTGCCTCAGATTTTTGTACATTTTTGCTGTATCCGTGTTACATTTTTTTTTTCACTGAGATTTTTGTACATTTTTGCTCTATGTGTGTTTGATCATGTGCTTTTGTTGATGGTTGCTTGAATATCTTTTTTTGTACATTTTTTAGATCACGTGACTCTTTTTTATTTTTTATTTTTTCCTAAAGTGTGTAACTTATGTAAGATTTTTTTAAGATATCAACTTTTTTTTTAGTTTTTCGTTATGTTAGAAGTCAGTATTTATTTAAATCATAGAAAATTAATGGGTGATAGAACTTTAATCATTAGAGAGAGAGAGAGAGAACATAAAATAATGAAAGAAAAGTACTTTAATCAAGAGAGAGAAAACATAAATTAATGGATGACAGAATTTAGTACTTTACTGCACTTTCTTTGTTACAATATTACCCTTCATTACATTAAATACATTAAAAAATTGAGACAAAGTACACAAAAGCAATTGATGGGGCAAAAGTTAATCCTAGCCATCCATCAAGTTTGATCAATGGTGATTAATGGGTTTTCAGGGTTTAGTCAACTGGAGTGGGTTTTCGATTTATCCTTGCCCTATATATTAATCCACCATATTTTAGCATCTGCGATAAAATCAAACAAATTATAAAATAAGAGAAACTCAAAACCCAGACCAGTTTAACACTTCTTAGATTTTAACACCTGCGATAAAATCAAAACCTAGACCAGTTTACAAACAAATTATAAAATAAGGGAAAATAATTGTAAATTGTTGTTGGTCAACGAAAGGTCTGGCTCATGTTGACCAGGTTTAAAAATAAGATTGATGGTTGAAATGTCACACTTGGAAGGAGATGGTTTAAAATTAACTTTTGATTTATATGAAATCCACCTAATATATATAATAGAGTTAATTATTGTTTCCGTCCCTGTGGTTTGTCAAAAATCACTATTTCAGTCCATTAGTTTAAAAATTGCGATTTCAGTCCCCGTGGTTTCACTTTCGTAACCATTTCAGTCCACCTCGTAACCATTTCAGTCCCTGTACTAACATAATAAATGGATTGAAATGGTTACGGAAGTGAAACCATAGGGACTGAAATGGTTACGAAAGTGAAACCACAGGGACTGAAATCGCAAATTTTAAACTAATGGACTGAAATAGTGATTTTTGACAAACTATAGGGACGAAAACAGTAATTAACTCTATATAATAACTATATAAGAATTAAAAGAAAAAAAAAACAATAACGTGGTTATCTGCTAATTACACACTATTGAAACACTAAATTGAAGTTTATTTAATTTAGAGATAAAAAAAAAGTTTGTATTACTTAATAGAAATATTTTACAAACTTGGTTACATTTATATGGCATTTCCCCTTTATTTTTAACAAAATATAGTAATTTATTTATATATTTAACTAGTCTAAGTACCCGTGTGTTACACGGGTGGCTAATAAGAAAAATAACTACTTTAACATTGTTGACGTAAGTATTTTAATTATATATACGTTGAAATATTAACGGAAATGATAGAGAATACACCAAATAATTGAAATACATGAATACAACAAAAAATCACAACTCATTGAAGATCTCTTTATCAAACAACATTAGTTGTTTTATTCGTAGGTTTGCCGGCGTTGTCAAGTATTAGTAGCTTGACTCTATTTCGTGTTTGAACCCTTGATAAAGCTACACACAATTGATCAATTATAACACGGGACTAAATGACCTGCTAGGCAAGCTTAAATCGTTTTATGAGCAATTATAGCACGAGCTAACATAATTTTTTTTAAAATAATGGCAGATATTATATCAAGAAACATAAGGTTATTCAAACTTAAGATACATAAATTAAAATGCAATTGTGGTATAAGCTAAAAGGTGATAAAGGTACAACCTGTGTATTTCCAGAGATCTATTTCCACCAACTTATTGCAGAGATACTACATTCCATGCCTAGCAAAATCCTCTTTTACTGAAATTGATCAAGTACATCCTCAAAGAAAAAGATAAAATAAATGAATATGGTGATTAATGATGCCTTCTTTCTAGATCATGTGATGGATCATCTCACATGTTTTTCTTCTAAAGTCATAATCTTTAAATTCTTCGGTCCAGTGAAATTAATAAACCATATAACATAAAACCCTAAAAAACATGTGCCAGGAACTAAAGAAAACTCAACATGCCAAAAACCATCACTTTCGGTGTTAATCCAATTTATAGTCAAGTTGGGAAATCATCAGGAATGAGTCACCTGTTTCATCAAATAACTTCATTAGTTTAAAGAAACATTAAAAAATCTAAAAAAAAGAGTCTATATGTATTAACGATGATCTAACATGAAAAAGTGAAGTTATAGGATATAAAGCTCAATGCAATATGGCTATTATCTAATAAATGTTATCTTTATTTTCCAAATTCCACTAATAGGCATACATATTTTGGTATATATTATATAAGTTATAGTACCCGTTTATTACACGTATGGATCAATAACAAAATACTAACATAAGTGTAAAATTACAATTAAAATAAATGAATACGACACAAAGCAAATCAATATCCAACTTTGCGTATATCCATTCTTAGCCAACTAATTTTATCATTTTGGATTATCATTGTCATTAGTAGACACATCCACTAACAAAATTCTCATCCAACTTGGTCACATATTTCCATGGATAGGATTCTTGGCCCATCCTCTACTGGCGTACTGATACATTTGAAGAATAGCCCTAGATACCAAACCAATGAGACGAAAAGCCTTTAGTGTACACGATATAGAATATTGTTTTAGCCCAATTTAAAGCACTCCATATCTTTTTTCAACAGGGCTTTACAAAGACTCCCTCCTGTTGACTTATATGATTCTGACTTTGACCCTCTCTTTTGCACTTATTTTTCCAGTTAAAAGCATGTAAATATCCACAAAATTCAATAGCCTGAAAACCATATCACTTTTAACCCAAAACATAATCTTGCAACATCCCAAACTTCCAGATCAACCCAAAAAGTACCACGATTCATTTGACTTTCAATCATTTTCAAAAGAGCCATCAAAAGTGCATAAACAACAATGCCCAAAGCCCATATACTAATCAAAACCCCCGGTTTGAACACCAAAAACTGATCCCTAATACCATACCAGTTACACTGCAGCTTCCTCACCTCTATATTCCTTCCAAAATTCCAAAAATACCCCTGGCTCTGTATAAACATTAGAACTATTTGATATGTCCATAAGAGCAGCAGAACACATCTATATTGACCCAAAAACTGGTCAACACAATTATTTTGACCCCAAACGTCACTGGCAAGAAAATCTTCAGTATTCCTAAAATGCCCTTGCCTATTATCATGTCACATATCTTCAAGCAACCCCTTAGACAAGTTTAGCAAAATATTATGGGCTTCACACAATTGATTAATACGGGTCTTCAAAGAACCCTTAAGAATCCCTGAATCTAGTCTCTCAAAACACTATAAAACTCTGACTGTTTATCAAATTTGAATATAAAAAATTGCCCAAACTTCCCCTGCCAGAGAATGATCCCAAGATATATCGGACTAATGGACATTACCTTCTCCATCATAAAGGTTTCAAAGATATGCACCAATATGATGCATGTTCTTGAAATAAACTGATATAGCTGTGCATGCATCCACAGACCACAACCTGCAAACCATCAAATAGCATATACAGGAATGATCATGTACATCTTTCTTATATAACTTTTCCAAAGTGGAAAAAATGGCTAGCTGGGTATCGGATGAAAGTAGGTAATTTGGGTATAAGAGAGGTCCGGTTAACCCAAACACAATAAATGCCCATATCTTTTGAATTTTATGGACTTCGTGTGTCAAATATGATTAAAAGTATAATATAATTACAATGATAATCAAATTTTGGAATAATATATGTTAGTTCAGCTAATATTTTTTAAGTAAAAAGTATAAGGAGACCACCTAGTTATTTAACTTTTTTAATTAATGCCTCACAACTATTAAAATTAATTTAAAGACCACCCATACACATACCTGATTTCATTTATACCGGATTCAACAAACAATAACCTAGATAACGAATATTAGTTTTACAAAAAAATCAAAACTTTTAGTTTCCTTTTTTCCATTCCGTTAAGTTATAAAAAAATAAGAGAAAGTTGCCATTCAGCATGTTCTTGGCTAGATTTGGTATAACCTGATGTATACTTGATGAATCATCGTAATCTCCCATAGAAGCATCATCGTAAATATAACGTTGCCTTGACGTCGCCTAAAAAGTTTATATATTCCAAGTAGCATGAGCCATGGTGCAACCCAACATATCTAACATATCAAAATGATGATTAGTTGACTTACAAAAATGACTAAAAATGGGCAGTTGTTATCTATTTGATACAAAGGTTCCCATCTGAGGTGTTTAATGTACGAATCGATTCAAGATCATATTTTATCACTAATGGGTCAAAACGGGAAAATGCAACTGCAGCCTAATATTATTAAATAATAATAATTTTTTGGGCAAAAAGTGTTTTAGGCCAACCTAACTCAACCCGTTTTGGCACGTACCATATATTTACCAACTTTAATGATACCGAATATGTTTGGTCCGTCGATTTTACCACCTCTGACGCATAGAAAAGATAGATGAACATACTTAATTTGTTGATATTCAGCTCTCATGGTCCGTACACTATCTCTTCCTTCAACTCGCAATCCATAGCGAACCATATTCTCAATATCAAAGACTTCATCATACGAATCAACAATCCAAAATACCAAAGTTAAATAATTATCACAAACAAAATATCACATGCTTCAAGAATTTGTCTATATTAGTGGTTGCTATTCACTCTAAGCAAACATAAATCAATATTTCATTATTACATTTCAATAAAATTAGTCATCTATAAATAAGGATGAACAAATTAGATAATGGATACATTTTATTGATGATAACTTGCAAGACTTTATTGGCTACTTTTTTAATCTTATGAATAACAAATGTGTTGGAATATACTTATTAAAAAATACTATGACTAAGAATAATCTATTTTCAACCAAATAAATTTATCTAAGAGGGTTCATGTATTTGGATACGCGTTCGACTAATTAGTTGATTTTATTTGTTTGGCCTGTTAAACACAAATCAGGACCTTTATGCAAGTTATGGTTTTATATTAAAAACCATATAACCATATCTATATTAAGCAAATATATGATTGTCAAAATAGACACCAATTTGTGTTAGTCAATAAAATAACACAATAATTATTAGAAGTTCTTCAGGGTTGTCCAACAAAGCCTATCCCAACCCGTAAAAAGACGACCAGCTTCAAACGAAACCGCCTCAAGCCATGTCCATACTACAATGATTTATATAAATGAGCATTTACTTTAGAGCAGGACATAAAATAGAAGCTTCAATTGAAATAACAAAGCTACCCAACCACTTAAATAATTGATACATAAGTTTATAGACATAAAAAGTGAACTTACTAATAACAGTAGTTGCAACATTCCTTGCTTGAAATCATGAGTAGAAAGGTATACAATAATTCCACTAAGATAAGCCTGTATAAAAACATGGTTGATTACCTGCCAAAGAGACTATTACACGAAGGAAAAAAATTAACAATATAAGAGTAGAGAAACATACCTGTATTTAAGAAGCTATTATACGATACCGTTGGACTTGGAATATATGTGTAATATGCCAACAATTTTCTCCAGATTTACCAACAGACCACAGCTAGTAACTGAGACTTGAGTTATATTAGTTACACGACGATTAAATTTGTCCCGAGTTGAGATTGGATTGTAAACACAACAGTATGATACTCTATTTCGTCATTACAACTATAAAATTAGTCTTAGCAAAATCACTGAACACATGTCATGGAAACATAATAATAAATTACAAAAAGAAATAAAAAAGAAATCTCTCTCTGTTCCCTTGTTGGGATTCTGTAGAAACTCACAATACAGTATGACAGTATCCGACTATCATCAATTTGACATCAATACTAAAAACTTACTCGTCCATTTCACAAGTTAATTGTCGGAATGACCTTTATCTTTTGCAATATCTATCCCCAAGACACCAACAACCCTATGTAAATCGCATTATAGATTTTACCTACCCATTAACTGTAAGCAAATTATGAGACTTTTATCCCCATTTCACAAAAAAAAACTTTTTTATTACAAAAACATCGTGTTTTCAGTTCATCTATCGATTCTTTAGATAACACACTCAAATTACGATAATAGAATTTTGAAGTTTTAAGAATTAGAGACCATCGTAACCCGTATCTTACATGGTTATTTACAGTTTATTAAACGATTCTGATTATTTAACAACACAGTCAGTTAGAGAACCATCAACAAAACACCACATTAAACATATGCATACCTTCACTCGCCAAATTTGCAATAACTTCCACAACATGAATTCGCACATCAGAGTAATGATAAAATCTTTTGCAGTCCAACTGTCACAGAACAAAACTATCACAAAATTAGTTTCAGTGTATCATTTTCCACACGTACCTTTGTATGCCGGATATGGTATCTTTGGTGGTTTCCATATTCCATCCTCATGTTCATCCCAGATATCAGGCTTCCCAAATCCATGTAAACGGGAGAATGTAGAAATCCGTTAGGAACTCCAGACAAATTTTTAGACGCATGGTAAGAATCGTGTGAATAATTAACGGTAAAGGATAACACAGATTAACAACAAAGTCAATCCACATATACTACAATAAGATTCACAAAAGCCCCAAATGTTATGAAATTCAGACACAAAGCATATATAAAACATTTACAAAAACTAACTTTGTTAGACCCGTTTGAAATAACATACAACATTTATCGATCTATTCATAAGTAAACATTTCAAATCGCCACTCGAGATTAACAAACAGTTTCAGGAGAATTGTCATTCCAAGGAATTCAGACTCGACATAATCCCTAAATTATAACATATATTTACTCACTAAAAAAGAAAAATAATGATTTCTTTTAGAAAGTGAGGTAAACCACATATAATGATAAAGAAATTTGATGGGTTTCAAAATCGCTATCAAAGGTTATTTCTTCTCACAATTAAGAAAATAATTATTATACATGTTTCCCTCATTCATTGTATTTGATAGTAAACAATTCTTTTATCTTCTTATCTATAACCAGGCTTGCTACTACAAAATCCCGGGCACCAAATTCTTTCAATGGCTTGTATTGCTCTTCCATTGCATATAGAAAAGCTTGATCTCAACATCAATAGCCAAAAATAACATAAACCTAATTGGCAAATAACCCAACAAAAACAATCAATATAAACATTGATCAGGTTGATTTAATTTCAAAAAGAAAAAAGAAAACCCCCATGAAATAACTACTCTGTTTTCATTTGAAATCTAAACAATCCATACATGAAATCCTGAAACCAAAAAATTAAAAGATCAGACCAAAACACTGCAGAAAATCGTGATGAAAGCACAACTTTGAAGAAGATTACCTGAGGTAGATATTGAAGGATCCCTTTTCAATCGTCAATTTCATAGCCGAAGAGAGTGGTATGCCGCCATCGTTCTTCTTTTGACACTCATCAAGACTTGTCGCTAATTAACAGATAAAATACACAAAGAACTCAAACTTAGGGTTTTCTAATAACAACAAAAAAATCACATACAGAGGTGGAATCAAACTTACCGATGCTTGAATTTCGAAGTCTGATGATGAAGATAAAACAGAGCAGGCTTCTTCAGTTGTCGTTTGAACCATCCGATTAAAAGCAAGAATTTGTATATAGGTTGTAGAATTGGAAACGGTTCCATAATTTCCTAAAAAAACTTCTAATAATTGATTAAGTTTTCAACCTTCCATATATAATCTAAAGAGACATTGAAAGAAGAAGGAGACAACTAAGAGAATTGAAGGAAAATAGAGAGAAGAGGAGAATGGCACCTAAAACACAATTCTCTGGCCAAGGAGCATTGCCACATCAAAGTCAAAAAGTCAACTTTATTTTGCTTTAGTATAAGAGATAGATAAATATAACCACCATACCACGATATGTGGAATGTAGGTAATCTCCTCAATTAGTGGGGGTGTAGTCATGTTCCATCTTTTAAGGTCTGGGTAACCGATTTCATTGGTTATACATATCATTTTTTTATTTGTTTACCCTTGATAGTGGTTATACATATCAGATTGTTTTTTTTTTTGTTTAGGTTTTGTCAGTTACTTCTTGGTAAGAATGGAGCATCCTCATCAGAAGAAAACCACACGAAATATATCAAAGAAGGTGACAAAGACACTCAAACCAATGCCAAAGGTATACCTACACCTTCTCTAACATTCATGGGGTGTTAAGTTATTGTGCTCAAATCTTATTTTATTTACGATGTGACACCAGGGCGACAAAGTTGAGGAAACTATTAGTGAATTGGTATGCTTTTGTGTAAAACTGAATTTCACTTTTTGTCTTAAAATTCTTTGACTATTTTTTACTAAACTAAGTCTTTCATTACTACTAGATTCGAAGGTGCGATCGATCCAACAAACGGGCAAGAGCTATACTAACTTGGCAATGGGATGATGTTATTGACATTAGTAGTTCCAATGAAAGTTGTGAAGTTGTTAACAACACCAGGGGTAAAGAAAATGATTTCGAGGACGAGTACGCTGATACTGAAGATTCAATCTGGTCAGTGAGGAAAAAGCCAAAGATTCCAAAGATGACTATTTATTTTTGAATGGTAATTTAACGATGGTTTTTTTAGTTATTTGTTGAACAATGTTTTTTTTTGGTTGTTTTGGTTTCTCACTTGAACTATGTTTTTTTTAATTATCACTTGAAAAATGTTTTTCTTATGTTTTGCTTAGGTTTCTCCTTTGTTCAGCATGATTGATCCACTAAATCAATTTTTTTTTACTTTTAGATAAAAGTAATTTTTTATCTATCAAAAAATAGACAACACATAGTTAATACCCGTGAGAGTAGATATGTTCTTCTGGCAAATTCTGCAAAAATGCCTCGCCAGTCAAGTTCTTCATGTCACTGTAATTAGACAAGTATGAAATGTAAGCTTTGATTTTAGACACTCATATGACTAATAATTTGATAAATACTACTTCAAACTTCAAATTTCAAACAACACACACTATGTTCAAAAATTTATTTCACACATCTAAGCTGCTGTTAATATAATATAGACACACGGTACACATACTGAATTAGGGAAGGCCTTGGAAGCATCACCGACATGAGGATACATGAGAGGTTCAAACTTAAAACAATCCATTAATCTCCTAAAACCTATAACACAAAGAATATAAATATATCACGCATTTCAAAGTTCAAATCTTTTAACGAATTAACATGAAATAAAGGTTAAGAGTTAACATGTTCTTGCTGGAATGAAAAGTTAGTATATCAGAACTCTTCAACCGTTCAATGAGTTAACATGAAATTGTCTATTGTCCTCTATTCTTATCAAAAAGATTAATCCTTTTATGTTCAAAAGGGTGCTTAAATATGCGTTTTCATAATATGTAATGGTTTAAAACCCAGTGCTTCAATAGCCGTTTCTGTGACAAAGTTTTTTTACACAAGTTTGTTTATTTCCACTGTAATTAATCATAAAACCAAAATCTCACACATGCACACACACTAAAATAGTCTATGAAAACACAAGTTTGTTTATCCGAACATTTCAACTGTTCAGTGACTTCAGAAATAGTCTATGAAAACAACTGTCGACAACGAACTACTTACTCACTTGTCACTAAGCTGATAAACTCATAAACACACTCCTGAACAGTCTCCTTTACATCCTTTGTCATTTTGCCAGTAGCCGGTAACCCTTTCTTCATAATCCGATTGATATTCGCAATTGGCAAAAAACGATCATGTTCTCAAAAATTGGACAAACTCGGGCTCAGCTCCCCCCACACCCCACTCTCGTGCCTCCCACTACCACCTGGACTACCTGGACCCTCCGCCATCGAAACACCAAAACCCAGATTCTCAATACCACAAAATCAATTCCAACCCCATCATCTTAATCAAAAGTTTTCAACATATACAGCAAGAAGACACCATTTAAAAGCACCTTCATAAGATTACTTTTTCAATACATATACGTGTTTAGAGTATACAAATGAAAAGCCAAACCCCTAACTAAACCCATCATCAAGATTAAAACTTTTCAACAAATACAACAACAAGACACCATTCAAAACCCCCTTGATGAGATAAATATTTTGATACACTTCGTGTTTAGACTACATCATCAAAAACCCAATACCCTAAATTTCAAAACCCACAAAACTGAAATCAAACCCATCATCAACTTCAAAACTTTCCAACAAATGCAGAAAGCAGACACCATTCGAAACGTCCTAGACGACAATAATTTTTGGATACGCATTTGTGTTTAGAATACACCATCAAACACCCAAAACCCCTAAATTTCAAAAGCCACAAAATCAACAGCATATCCATCAATAAAATAAAAGAAATTCAACAAATACAACAACAATACATCATTTAAGGCACATAACTGACGTTAATTCATATACTTATTCGTGTTTAGGCTACACCTTCGAAAAGCCAAAACCCTACATTTCAAAAGCCACAAAATCAACACCATACTCATCATGAAGATCAAAACTTTTCAACAGATATAGCAACAACACACCATTGAAAACACATAATAAGCTAACCCAAACACCCTCTAAGTTTTGTAAACCCTAACAAGGAAAAGAAATATGTACCTGATCACTGGGAGGATTGAAAGAAGCTTCTGTATTTTTCGTCAATGACGACACCACAACTGACGATCGATTGTTGGTGTCCCTACCCTCCAGCAGCCCCTCTGCTACCAGATCTGCTCGCCCAAACAACCTATTTCCCTCATCTTCATCGCCGTTAAATTAACCCACCAAACACACTATCGTTTCCTGTTCCGACATCCCCAACCAGCATCATAGGCCGACACCCACTCCCATCGTTATCTCTCTCTCATTAGCAGTTTCACTCTCTATGACTCTGGAGATGTAGTCAAAGACAACCATGAGACAAAACAGGTACTTTGTCACAGTGAAGAGGGAAGACCAGAGGTGAAGCACTAATAATTCAACGTTTAAATTACAAAATTACCCCTGAGAAGTATTTCATGTTTTGTTTTGTTATTATTAGGGCAATGCTAAATAAATATTATTTGTAAATGGAAATATGAAAGTCCGACATTTGGTTATCGACGTAAGAAGTCAAAAGTATTCTAAATATGTCAAAAGTAACTTCGTTAACTGTGTTGTTCAATCATTTATATATGCTTTTATTTTATTAATGGAATTTCATATGTGAAAATTCGGGTCCATGCTTGATTTGTGTTAATTAGGCAAATTTTTATTCATCAATCAAGCTTCAAGGAATGAACGTAACGGATTCAATTTCATTTTTTCGTTTTCATCCTTCCAACTTTCACATTTTACGGTAAACCAGTGGGATTATTTGCTCTTCGAAACGGGTTTCGGTTGCTATTGGTTGATATCGGCACTTTATATACCAATAAATAGAGGTGTTTAATATTGCACAAAAAATACAAAACAAATATCAATTTCGATGTCGTTCGTCAGGAATCAGTTCGGTTTATCACAGTACCATATCGTGTTGAGGCAACAACAACGTGTTTATGACTACGTAATAACTAGATTTTTTACCATGCCGTGCGATGTGTCGGTAACAACATGTTTACGATTTTGTTATACGCGTTACAATGATGACATTAACATGTAATGGCCTTGTATAACATGACTTTTGCCACATGTTACATCCGTGTCATTAATATAGTACACTGGTTACTAAGTTATTTTTTCCCAAATAATTACACTTAGTGGTTCTCATTTGTAGTTGACATTCGTCCAAAAGAATATTAACACATCTGTTACTGTTTAAAAAAATGATATCAAATTTAAATTATTTTGATAATTACTGATAATTTTAACACAAAGAGTGTGCTTGAAAAAAGAAAAGGCAATACTAAACAATAAAAAAAATTCTACACATATATGATTTTTAATAAATGAACCTCCTATATATATTGTTACAAATATAAATAGAAAAATTATATTGTATGCCCACATCATGTTCCAAAACCACTCACTGAGTCAACGTACACATTCAATTTTACCTATCTGTCTTTACTAAAACAACTCTCCATCTGTCTCAAATCAAATCAAATGTTGAAAAATTCAAAAACCAAGCGAGGATCTTTACATATCTGTTCTGAAAATCGTTTGAATCGTTACAGATCAGTGTTTTCAACAAAGTGGGTGGTGATGGTATGCGGTTCAAGTTCTGTCGGCGGCCGCTTTGAAGTTGATGTTCAATTCGTTACCAAAATCAACCGATCCAAGCAATGATGGTGGATTCTATACCTAGATAATCGGATGTGGTAAGTTTATCGGATAGATATGGTCAGGGGTGGCGCTGGGGGTGGGGTAGGAGGATCACCGGTGATGGCCAGTGATTTTGAAGGGCACATTTCTAACGGTTAAACTGGAGTGTATTTGCCTGAATTTTTTTGATATGTTCAAGATGAGACCTGCAAGAATGAGAAGCTGGGTGTATGGTGTGAAGAAGATGATGATATCAGGGTAAATCAAGGGTAATTTTGTCATTAAACAATCCAATAAAAAAACTGTAAAAGTTGATATTTGCCGGTAAGTTGGGTGTAGGTCAGTACAAACTTTCTGTCAAATGGTTTAATTTGTTTTACAAATATAGTTATAAGTTAACACATGTCTTTCGTTTACCTACATTTTGGCCGTTTTATTAGTTTCACTATTTCTCTTAGTAGCATTTTACATAACTTATTGGTTGTCCCAAATAAGTTAGGAGTGGTGATCAAACAATTTGGTATCAAGAATCTTAAAAGGGCGTCATGAATCTTTGGTTGATTATAACATTATGTCATCTAATACTTTGATTTTGTAATGTTTATTGCTGTAACGATAATCCTTGCTTAAAATTTAGTTTATATAATTTGTTAGGGTCTAACGGCCTTTTTTCGACCTTCTACAGGGTACTTAAATCTTCAGGGCCGGCCCTGTATACGGTAGCTTTGATTATTGATTTTGGCGGCATGTCTATAGGTGGTCTCTTGCCCAACCACATAGACGGCTGCCGACGAAGTTTTTTCTGGCCGAAGATTCCATGTCCAGCAGCCGGTTGCCTCGGTAGTACCCAGAATGAAAACAAAAAGATATGGGTGGAGAGTCGAGGACAGGCTGAATAGAGAACACATGGAATCAAATAACTAAGATTAGTTTTGTTAGTTTAATGCTTACTAAACCATTAACTGATTTTTTAAGCTATAACGTACTCATTTTTTGATTTTAGGGGTCGTTGATATTAGGGACGACCTAGGCAAACTGCCATAGTAGAAAGCAAAGAGGGAAGACCAGGACATCTGCACTGACCACCGATGATCATTTTTATGGTATGTATAATAAGTATACAAATTCATTAAAATTTAGCTTTTTTAGCTTTTGACTTTTTGTACTTAATCACCTCATTCGAAACTACCTGTGAAGACACTTGACTTGCAGTTGTGTTTTTTAAGGTCCTCATCATTGAAAACCCACTCCCCATGTAAAGAAGTTACAAAACAGCATTTTTTTAACAAGCTGGTTATTCATACATTTAATTAACTCCTATGTTTATGGTTCCACTCCCCATTATCACCTATTTTTTTGGTAATCAAAAAGTTTCCTGCATATAAGTTTTATTTTCAGAAAAAAATACATTGATCTATTCCAAGTGTTGCTTTGAAAAGGTATATATTATTTAGTGTTTTCATAATTGTGTTTTAGTATTGTTAACCCCTTCGTTAATCAGTTATTGTGTAATTCTTAGGTTGAATTCACTTAAGTGCCGGTTCATCAAGTTCCACAATTCAATCTACACTTTTCCTGATAATCAACAGGTATGATAAAATCTCTTGCGTTATCTGTTCGTCTATTTTGATTTAAAGTATCATTATATGAACTCATAAAAGTAGTAAATAGCTTATATATTTGATTTGTTGCATTCATTCATCAATCATATCTTTTATTTGGATACACACGTGTTTAAAAATACTTATGTCATTATGATATTCGTACTTAGGATTAGGATTAGGATTATGATGGTCAGGTCTTTCTTTTATATTATACGTGATAAAACTTAAGAAAGTTAGATAAAATGAAGTGGATATGATGGTGGACATGTGGCGAAAGAAGGTATGAATTGGATAAGCTGTCTGACACGTGGTGAAACAAGGTATATAAGTTAAGTCTGTGCCACATATGAATATGACTAATGAAGGTAAATGATAGGTTTTGTTACACAAATGTGTTGGTGCATATGTCTGTCGACTTCGTCTTGTATTGAGTCTTGTATTAGATTAGAAAGATCAGGGCACATTTTACGAGAAAAATGTGAATCATATAGGTTGAGGGCATTTCGCACGAAATGGAATATATCCATTTCGTACGAAATGAACTTTGGTCATTTCGCTTGAAGCTGTTTCGTGCGAAATGGCACGCCTATAAATAGTTGCCTTGTCCATTTCGTTGGTAACTTTCCGATTCCAGAGCCGAAGTGATACTGAAGTGTCTACTGCCTGTAAAATGTTGTTATATCAATCTAAAAGACAATTAGAGTGTATATCAAGCTACTTCAAAGTCTATACGTTAGTTTCCGCCTCTCGTATTAACAAGAACTCTTCTGAACGACTCGTTTTGGTCGTGAAAACGATCCTACAAGTGGTATCAGAGCTCAGGAGGAGGAACAACTATGAATACTCTTCAAGGAGCTATGTGCTGGAACAGAAACTGGAAACCCAGAGGATAGAAACAGAAAGGGTAAACAGCTTGTTAAAAAGTTACTCATGTACTTCTTATGTTATTGACAGGATTTATCCAACCGTTGAAGGCATGAAGGCGTTTTAAAAAAAGGATACTGAAGAAAAGAATTCTGGTAAGAAACATAGTGCCAGTTATACAAAGTGTCCGCCTCCGCTTGAAAATGGATATTCTCCATGAAATCCTAATTCGGAGAGAGTCAAAAAGGCAACCAATTTACAATGGGAATCTGAATCTTCAGATAACTTGCCAAATAACATTGATGTCACTTTCACTTTGTCTGATACTGATCATGAGTCTGAGTTAATAAAGAAAGTGGTTGATCAGGTGTTGGATAAAGATGAAACCGAAGAGTCAAAGTCGGATTCAAACTCAGAGTCAAAGTCTGAAACGTCAAGTTCAACAGTCAAAAAGGGCAAACGGATTTATAATAAAGAATTTTTTTTTATCACAAAATAATTTGAATGATGAAACATTCAAAGTGGCTTATACTTTAAATGATTCTGACAAATTTTTTTCTGATGAAGAATTTCCATAAGAGGTGTTAAACCTGAAATGATAAAAAAAAAGTTTTCAAACTAACAGAAATTAATATTTCTGAAATAAAAAATGTAAATCTTTCTAAAAAACCTAAAAAATACACCTCAAGAGTACAACAAAGAGAAAACAAGAAAAAGGGTTACAGTTCTGGTTCGGGTTATCGAAAGAAGCCAAACCATAACGGTAATTTCAAAAAGAAAGGACTTGGTTTTATTCCATCAGATAATCATAAAAATGAGAAAATTTCTAAAACAAATACAATATTTGTTTCAGGGACAAGTGCTGAGGAAGAACAAAAAAGTTCATTCTGGAAGCAATCAAACAAAGAGTTCCTTGCAAAGAAGCAAGAAGTAATGAAGAATGACGTTGCTCAAAAGAAGGAGAAAGTGTCTGTTTTAACTGCAAAGTAATTGGTCACATTGCCAAAAATTGTCCAAAGGCAATCCAAACAAAACAGGGAGTCTCTGATAAACTCCAAGAAAAAGTTGTTGAAAAAAAACACAACACCAACCAAGAAATTTAAAGTTTTTGAAAATTCTACATTTGAGGTTGGTGAGTGTTCAAAAAATGTTTATAAAATAAAGGTGAATCTTAACAACCAAAAGTGGGTTGTTAAGAAATCTGATAGCAGTTTTAGCGATAATTCTGATTCAACAAAATCAGAGGAGCTATCTTTTGGTGATGAATCTGATTCCACAAAGTCAGAGGAGCCACAAGTTGATTCAAAAGTTGAAAAATCAGTACCGCCAATGGATGATGCAAACTTTCCACCATTGCGGGCTGAGAATTTCAAGCAAAAAGTTTGAAAAATTGAGATTTCAAATCAATTTTTTTTTTCTGAAAAGAAAGAATTTGATTTTGAAAAGGCCTTTAACCCCAAAGTGAAACATATTTTTGGAAAAATGATTGATGGGATGGTCAAAGGGGTAAAAGAATTTTATGAGAAGAAGAAAGGAAAGAAACCGAGTGTTGATAACTCGGAATCTCCCAAGGACCGTCAGGCTTGTGAGAATTTCGATAACTAAAAAACCTGACTTGCCGGAGCTCCCAGGTTGGTAAGAGTGGAGCAGGAATCGGCATCTTTCTTGAGAAATTCACATTTGTAAAATTTTGATTTACAAGTGGTGTGTTTGTTTAAAATCTACAAGTGGTTATTGGTTATTCTTACAAGTGGTTAATCAAGGTCATTAAGTTGAACTTGATTTAACTATTCTTGCAAGTGATTTTTTTGGAAAACAAAATGATGAACAAATTCCCGATTTTACAAGAAAAATCAACAAAACTAATTTTCAGGAAAAACCATTTGATTAAAACAAACTTAAGTGTTTTGAGATCATAATGGGAAAATAGTTTGTTGTAAGGGGGAGTTCTGATTGTTTATGCTAAAGAGGATGGCGAATTGAAGCGATTCGATATCAGTTTGTCATTTTACTTTGTACAGTTTGTTTTCAAATTTTCTCAGAAAAATCAAAATTTGAAATATAATTTTGATTTTAGGGGGAGTAAAATTTTTTTAAAAATTTCGAAAATTTGAAAATCCAAAAACATGATAAAATCTATAAAAACCAAAAACATTTGAAAAAAAAATGAGGTTTGTTGTGAAAAAGGGGAAATGATAGTACATCAGTAGACTATCACAGCATGCTAAAGAATTGGAAAGTTAAATGTGATAAACGGTCTCACTGATGATATGCCAGTAGGTTTTTGCACGCTTAGTATATTGTCTTTGAGATATAAACCTAAATATCATACTTACTTATTTCGTGGGGAAACATCTCTCGGATATATGGGTAACCCCCGAAATCTTGTTTGAAGGGCTTTCTATTTCTGACATACTAGGTCTTTGTGCGTGGTGATATCTGGGGTATTATACCTGGACTTCTGATTTTGCGGGAGCAATAGCCTAGTCCTCGTATAATACTTTGCATTGCTTTATTCTTAAAGCTCGCCCTCAGCATAAAAAATGATGAAACATTGAAAAATGCTAATCATGTGCTGTTGAAGAAAAGATTCTCTAAAGGGAGCCCACCGAAAAGCGAACCATCATCTCTCTGATTTTGCGGAAGCAATAGCCTGAGCTCTCATGGTCTCGCATTTAACCCCTTTACAGATATCACTAGTGTACATTCACCTGTAAGACTGAATATAGGAGTCTGGATACGGGAGTATATTCTGAGGTGGGACACGCGAATAACTTTAAGTCTCTAAAACATTAATCTCGTATCTCGGAACAGTTGAACTTTGTGTGGAAATTTAAGTGGATCAGTATACTGACAATCTACGTGAATCGTTTAGAACTTAAAATGTTTAAAGCTTAATGGTGTTGGTGATTTGTCTCAGAAACTGATATGATCCCCTTACACAAGCTCACAAAAATATTGCCTGTATATATTTATTTACTGCTTTTTCGTTATTCTACAAAAATCCAAAAAGATTCTCAGTGTGTTTTAGCATAAATTTTGAAAATACAAAAAGATTTTCGACAACTGATGTTGGAGAGTTGATTTTCAAAATTTCGAGTGCTAGACATGATGAACAGGTTTGGAAAATTGTGTTTGAAAAGATTTTCTTACAAGTGGTCATTAGAGTTTTTAAATGTTTTTAGATGATATGTTCAAGTAATGGTTTGAAATTGATTCTACATGTGGTAAGCAGAGATTAAATTTGTCAAATTTTAAATTTGTGAAATTTACTTCTGGGTAGAGATTTGTGCATGTCCCCATGTCTAAGCCTGAGCAGAGTGTGAGCCAGGTCACGATTCTAGGACAAGAGCTATGTCAGATTATGATACCAGAAAAATTTGAGGGGGAGTCTGCTAGCAAAGGGGAGTCTGAAGTTAGTAGAGCTAAGATCGATCCTGAGATTCTTGCAAACTGCTAATACTAAAGAACTTAAAGAATCAAGAGATCTGATCAAGAGAATTAGAGAGAGGATAAAGTCAGGTTGTGATTCTGAAAGAAAAAGGAGAAGAGAAAGAGATTGAGGATGCTTACACTGTCAGATACTTTGGAAAGCACGAGAAGACTGATAAAGATTGAAGACTCGACATACTTAAGACTTGTATCGAAGACTCGTCGACATCCAAGGGGGAGTCTGTTGGTGCATGTCTGTCGACTTCGTCTTGTATTGAGTCTTGTATTAGATTAGAAAGATCAGGGCACGTTTTACGAGAAAAATGTGAATCATATAGGTTGAGGGCATTTCGCACGAAATGGAATATATCCATTTCGTACGAAATGAACTTTGGTCATTTCGCTTGAAGCTGTTTCGTGCGAAATGGCACGCCTATAAATAGTTGCCTTGTCCATTTCGTTGGTAACTTTCCGATTCCAGAGCCAAAGTGCTGCTGAAGTGTCTAGTGCCTGTAAAAAGCTGTTATATCAATCTAAAATACAATTAGAGTGTATATCAAGCTATTTCAAAGTCTATACGTTAGTTTTCGCCTCTCGTATTGACAAGAACTCTTCTGAACGACTCGTTTTGGTCATGAAAACGATCCTACAAAATGTAACAAATGTTCGTTTATCATACTTAGTCCGATACAAGCTATCTCACAATACATATATTTTCTGCTCACAAGGAGAACTAGCAAGTTACGAGACGAATGGGTCATCCTCGCTTACGAGATCGGCCACTTTCTTTGCATAATGACAACACACCTTCACAAATTCGTCGTCGTGCTGGTGGTAGAAGTGCAATAAGCCCTTTAACGCCAGCAACTTGTGCAGTACCATCTCCCTCAAGCTGTATCAGTTTGAATTCAAATGTCCCTGTATGTACTCGTCAAAACCAAATGCGAAATGGTGCATATGGCCAGTATCAAGATGAAAACACACAAGGTAACGCTTTTACCATTATCTAACTTTTTTTTCATATTTTTTATGCTGATTTCGTAATTTTATCATCACTTATACTTTGATCATTCTTATTGAAGGTCGTGTTTAATCGTACTGGGACTGTGGTGATGCAGATCATGTATGTTCGTATTGTGATGCAATGGTGTGGTATGCGGAACGAACTCTTAAACATTTTACGCCGTCTGTTCCTAGATTCAGCTTATGTTGCGGTGAGGGGAATGTCATTTTACCTTTACTTATGAATCCTCCGCAGCCATTGCTAAGTTTACCAAATCGCAATTCTGAGCCATGGTCATCAGTTTATAGAGACCATATCAAAGTTTTTAATTCAATTTTTTCGATGACGTCAACCGGTGGGGGAGTATGTTCAGAATTAAACGATAGTCGTGGTCAGTATGCCTTTCGCTTGAATGGACACAACCATCATAGAATTGTCTCTCTGCTTCCAACTCATGATGATGGTCGGCCTAGATTTGCGCAATTATATATTTATGACACGGCCCATGAAATTGATAATCGCTTTTATGCTTTAAGAAACTGTGTTCCATCATCTTCTGATGAATCCATTTTTCATTTGTTGGTGGTTGACTTGCTGGCCATGCTTAATGAAAATAATGTATTAGTACAAGCGTTTAGGATGGCTAGGGAGAGGTTTGATGATTCGTCTAGGCAACCAGTTAGACTTCGCTTGCTTGGCACACGAAATACACAGGCTCGTTAATATAATTTACCTACAGCTTCCGAAGTGGCTGCATTAATTCCAAGTGATGGTAATCCGACCGACTCGCGTGACATCCTTATTCAAGAGCGAGATACTTATACTACAAACGCATTTCGGAGCTGCACCAAAGTTACATGTCTTTGCAATATCCGTTTCTCTTTCCTTATGGGGAGGATGGGTACCATCCAAACATTCCCTTATCACGTAATACGTCAGCAAGGAGGAAAAGCATATCTTTAAGGGAATACTATCGGTATCGTTTACATGTTAGGGATATTGAAGCTAGAACGTTGCACTTATCTGGCCGTTTGTTTCAGACGTATGTCGTTGATGCTTATAGTGCTGTTCTGGAGAGTGAATTAGATTGGTATAGGCGAAACCGAACTATGATTCATTCAGATCTATATAACAGATTGTATGATCATGTATGTAATGGAGAAACAACGTGTGAGTTTGTTGGACGCAGGGTTATCCTACCAGCGTCATTTACCGGGGGGCCAAGGTATATGCTACAACAATATCAAGATGCAATGGCGATTTGCCGTTGGGCTGGGACACCGGATCTTTTTATTACCATGACTTGCAACCCGAGATGGCCTGAAATTGACCGTCACATTAGTGCTACCACACCTGGGGCAGACAGCATCAGATAGACCAGACATTCTTGCACGCGTTTTTAAAATTCGACTTAATGAGCTCATTAAAGATATAAGGAAAAAAAATCATTTCGGCAAGACGAGGGCTGGTATGTTAGTTATCTTTTAATTCTACAATCTTTAATTGAACATATATTTCATTATTCATAACTAAACTCATGTTTTGCTTAATTTGTAGTTATTTACACAATTGAATTCCAAAAACGTGGACTTCCGCATTGTCATGCTTTGCTTTTTCTAGAACCTGCGGATAAGATTGGTACAACGGAAGATATTGATAGATATATATCCGCTAAACTTCCTTTTGAATTGCAAGATCCGGCTGCTTTTGCGGTTATTAGCAAGCAAATGATGCATGGACCAGGTGGTGAACTAAATCCATCCAGTCCTTGTATGCATAATCAGAAATGTACGAAAGGGTATCCAAAGAACTATTGTGATGAAACATTTATAAGAAATGATGGGTGGCCCTGTTATAAAAGGCCGAACAATTCAAGAACAGTCAGGGTTGGTAGTCAAGATATTAGGCTTGATAATCGATTTGTGGTTCCTTATAACCGTGACCTACTTGTCAAATATGGTTGCCATATAAATGTGGAGTGGTGTAACCAGGGTATGTTGGTTAAGTACTTATTAACGTATCTTAACAAAGGACCAGATCGTTCGACTGATGTCTTGGAAGGTCCTAACAGTAGAACGTCATTTGCATCGTTGTTACGAAATGAAAATGAAATTGAAGAATATATAAATTGTCGGTACATTTCAGCGATAGAAGCGTGTTGGAAGCTGTTTTCATTTGACATGAATTACCGTTCAGTTGCGGTTGAAAGACTACCATTCCATGAAGAAGGTTGTAATAGAGTCTACTTCCGCTATGATGCTGATGTAGCACAACGATCAACATCTGCCCTTTCTAAGTTCACTGCATGGATGGAGGCAAATCGGGAACACCCAGAGGGTCGGAATTTAACCTACGTTGAGTACCCAACTAAATACACGTGGCATGAAAAGGATAGGCAATGGATGCCAAGGTATGGTGGTACTACTATTGGTCGCATTTATCATGTGAATCTTTCTATGGGTGAGAAGTATTATCTCCGTTTGTTACTAAATGTTGTTCGCGGTCCACGTAGCTTCAAAGAAATTCGTATGGTTGACGGTGTCGAGTATCCAAACTATATGTTAGCTTGTAAAGCACTAAGTTTACTTGGAGACGATGTTGAATGGGTAGAGGCTATACGTGAAGCCTACCAGTGGAAGTTAGGGAATCAATTGCGTGATTTGTTTGTGATAATTCTTTTATTCTGCACAGTTAGTGATCAGTCGAAGTTATTTTATGACTATCTTGAATACTTATCCGAAGATGTTGCTTTCAAACAGAGAGCACTTCTAGGTAACCAACTTGTGGTGTTCACAGATGAGGAGATACTTAACTACATGTTGGTCGAGATAAATTCAATTTTAAACAATCACAACAAATCATTGGCTGACTTTCCAACTCTACCTCAGTTTGATCCTCATTTAACGGATGATGGTTCCAATGGGTTGATTGTTGCTGAGAAAACATATAATGTGCAAGAAGAAGCTGTGAAATTCAATGAGCTACATAGCGGGTTGAATGCTATTCAAAGGCAAGTGTTTGATGCTATACTTGATTCAGTGAATAACAAGAATGGGGGCGTTTTTTTTGTATATGGCAGTGGAGGGACAGGTAAAACGTACTTGTGGAGAACACTTATTGCTTGCCTTCGTTCACGTAGGAAAATTGTATTATCCGTTGTATCATCCGGGATTGCATCTATGTTGTTACCCGGGGGTCGTACTGCACATTCACGGTTTCGCATTCCTATAGATATTGAAAATGATTCAAGTTGTTCGATCGACTACGGCAGCAACCTTGCTCAGTTAATCAACGCTGTTGATCTAATAATTTGGGACGAAGCACCTTTACAACACAGGTATGCATTTGAGGCTGTCGACTGAACCTTTAGAGATATTTGTCGTGATAACATGGTTGACGCTCGACATCTGGTATTTGGGGGAAAAGTTGTGGTTCTTGGAGGTGATTTTCGTCAAATTTTACCGGTTGTTCCGCATGCACCACGTAGTCAGATTGTCACGTCTGTTGTTAACAAGTCAGACACAATATGAAATGCATGTAAGGTATTTCATTTGACGACTAATATGCGCTTACACAATCCAGATATCAGCGGAGATTCGCTTGAAAAAATGAAAACGTTCAGCAATTGGATCTTGGCCATGGGGGCCGGTCGCCTTCCTACAATTTCATTGGTGGGGGAAAATGAACCCACGTGGATCAAAATGCCTAACGATATTTTAATCCCCGTTTCTGAAAATCCGATTGGGGCAGTGGTTTCCAATACCTTTCCTGATATTATAGATAGAGTCAATGAAATTCACTATTTAAAAGAATGCTGCATTTTGTGCCCAACGAATGATGAGGTTGATAGGATCAACCTTCACGTCCTTGAAAAAATGCCAGGTGAACTTCAAGAATTGTTAAGTGCTGATGAAATATGTCAAAGCACAAACAACTATGACGAGATGTGCGCTTTGTATCCACCCGAGTTTCTTAACACCTTGATTTTTTCTGGGATTTCAAACCATAGGTTACAGTTAAAGATCGGTGCACCGATTATTTTGATGCGCAACTTAAATTTGCAAAAGGGCTTGTGTAATGGTACACGGTTGGAGGTTACGCAAATTAGTCGGCATGTTATTGAGGCAGTAATTATTACCGGTACGCATGTTGGCGAAAAGGCATTTATTGGTAGGATCGATATGACTCCAACGAATACATGTTGGCCTTTTGCTTTTAAAAGAAGGCAGTTTCCTATAAAGGTTTGCTTTGCTATGACTATCAATAAAAGTCAAGGGCAAACTTTTAAACATGTTTGCGCGTATCTGGTAAATCCTGTCTTTACACATGGTCAGCTATACGTGGTTGCATCCCGTGTCACGTCTCGTGATGGCCTAAGGTTTTACATTGACAATACTGGGAAGTGCAATAACAACCTCACAAGGAATGTTGTTTACAAAGAAGTGTTCTACAATTTACCATCTGTAGCAACACCTGGTGTAATGTAGTCGATGGTTAGTAATTGTATAGTTTTGCATAAATATGGACTATCTTCTTTCCATGGTATAAAAGGTGCTATTTTACTTTGTTCTCAATATTATTGTTCTCGTCACTAATGTAATCATTTAACGTGTGTATTTGTACATATTGTCTTCATGTTTACCATATTTGTATTTACTCATGTTTCACCAACTTTTCAGGCTTCCCATCACCATAGCATGGCTTATAATTTCATTACAGACTTACGGTGCAATCGTACTGATAACCGGAGAATAGTTGTTATGGTCTCGCGGATATGGACAACATACAACCCCAAAACAAACCGTGTTCTTTCTAACGACATCATTCTTTCAGATGAACGTGTAAGATCATATTTTTTAGACCAGGCAAACGGGTCGGATCGGGTTGGGTCGAGTCATGGGTTGAAACTTCAGGTTGAAACGGGTTCTGGTCAAACCGGGTCAATTAACTAAAGGGTTGTTTTTGGTTTGGGATGGAACGGGTTCGGGACTTAACGTTTTTGGATGGGAACGTTTCAGGTCAGTATGAGTTTCGGGCCGGTCGAGGTCGGTCAAAAATTGTTTGTTTTCCACAACAAAACAAGTATCTTTTACATTTATTCAAATGCATAACACCAAATGTTAGTAACAAGCAATGTGTTGCTTAAGATACGAAAAAAAATTAGAAAATAATTTACTCATTATGTTACAGTCATGTCATATGATTGTTGAAGATTTACAATTACAAAATCAACTTCAAAAATCATTTAAAACACATATATTAAGCAGTAGCCGATGTACCTTCAGCTGGCCAGAAACGTTACTGGTCGTCTTTCGTTTTAGGTAGGATATCTAGAGCTGCTCCCTGCATGTTTCAAACATACTCGACTGGCCAAGATCATATAAACCGAAAGCGTGCAGAAAAATGACTTTCTGTAGATATTAGGAATAAACAATCCTGGATAAAGGTTGGAACAGGTTCAGGTTGGAACGTTTTCTGTCGAAACGGTTCGTGTCAAATCGGTACGCGTTGAAACGGTTCGCGTTGACACTGTACTGGTCGGCACGGTACTGATCGAAACGGTACAGGTCGAAATTGTTCGACCTCGAAACGGTATTTGTAGAAATATTACGGGTTGGACCGGTTCTCGTCAAAACGCTTTCGCAGCGAAATGGTTCGATTCAGTACGGTACGTTCAGACCGGTACGAATCGCAATGGTTCACTTCTAAACGGGACACGTCGAAATATCTTTCACACATTGACCCATTTCTTTAATGTTGTCGATCCACTTTGACTCGAAAATAACAAGATGAATTTCAAGTGACCCATTGTGACCCATTTACTTAAAATATGTTACCCAAATCAACCCATATAATATTAAACATAACCCAAACTGACCCACTTGGAAGGATTTGGGTCAAGATTGCCCCTTCTAATATTTATTTTCATACATAGCGGTATAACATCTTCTTTTTTATAAGACTTAGCATTGTTTCTTTTTAGGGTTTTACAATTCATCCAAGGATACCTGCTAATTTGATTTACATTTTCAAGAACCGTTTGGAAGAGTGATGTGTGTATATGATTGATAACCTTTTTGTTCATCCTTATGATATGTTGTATCGTCCTTTGCGACGTTGTAAGTATCTTGAATTTTCACAGTGGACGAGAGTCTCTGCTTCGTCTATTGAACCGTGGTTGTTTAAACGCTATGTTTTTTACTTGGCTCCATTTGAGGATCTAACCAAACACATAAATGATGATCACTATCTGACAGGTTTTAGCGACGTCCCTATCTGACAGATCATTATGTGTAACTTTCTTTTAAATGTAGATGTTTTTGGTGCACTACGCGCATGGGGTCCTGTTACCACTGAATCTGCAAACGTTCAATCATGTAATCGGGAGATGCGTCACATAGTTTTATCTGATGAGCGGTAAATTTTATTGTACTTTTTCTTTGTATATGTTAGTTGTATAATGTAACTATGTTTTTTTTCATTGTTGCTTAAAACAATATAGTGGCAACAAACTTTGTGTTACGTTATGGGGCAAAGCTGCACTCAAGTTTACTGACGAGGCCATCCGCAGTTATGGAAATAATCAAATTTTGGTTATTTTGACCGGTTGCAAGGTTCGAATGTTCGACGGTATGTTTTTTTCTAAAATATTATGTATTTACATCAGTTAATATCTCAAACTATATATAATTGTGTCAAATTATACCAGGGGGTCCGTGTTTAGTGTCAACGGTTGCGACTGAACTTTATCTCAATCTGGATTTCCCTGTTGTCATTGAGACCTTCAAAAACATGTACAACAATACTTTCCTAATTTTCCTTTCATTATAACAAACGATCAGTCTACTTGTATATAATGACTTTATTTATTTATTTATTTATTTATTTATTTATTTATTTATGTTAACAGTGTGGTGCTGCCTGTTACTTTCATATTGGATGAACAAAGCACCGAGGACATGTGTGTTGTTAGTGTCCTTGACATCTATAATAATATTAAAGAAGGTCTTGCTAAGGTATCGTTATTGCTTTTTAGTCTACAACCAGCAGCTTTTACCATGGTCATGCCTAAATTTCTTTTTATCTTTTTAAAGGGAAAAATGTACAATGTTGAAGGCACAACAATTGGTGTTGATTTGGAGGAGGATTGGAAGTACGTACGGTGTACCATATGTCGTAAGAAGACAACTTTTTCTGATGCACGCTACCTTTGTTTGAAATGCAATAGATATGTCGTCAATCCAATTCATTCATAAGTTTCTATAAGATATTAAAACTAGGGATGAGCTCGGTACCAACCAGTACCGAAAAGCCCCACAAGTGGGTAGCGGTACCGATACCTAATGTACTCGGTACGGTACGTTTTAGTACCCGGACGGTACTAATATTCGTGGGTAGAAATCGGTAAAGACCGGTTCCAAAGAATAACCTAACTGGCCCCGGAAAATGTCGTCAGTCGGTATCGATTTGGTACCGAGAAAGTACCCGTTTGGTAGATTCGGTACCGGTTCCGGTTGCCATATTACTACTGTGCTCTTACCTACAAGTTGTTTTGACTATTATTTGTGGATCTGACTTTTTATTCTTATATATTCTTATCGGTAACTGGCTGTTCAATTATGGAACCAAGAAAAAGAGATTACATGTGTTCTCTTTGACGATGCTGCAAATCTTCTTCTTGGACTTACGGCTGAACAATTGATTATAAAGACCTTATCAGAGGTATACTTTTATATATTATCATGTACTAATCACGACATATATGTCCTCGGATCTTTATACTTAAATATGCCCATGTCTATATACTCATTCATGTTTTTTTCCCTTTTTTCATGCTTATGTTTTCCTTTTTTTGCTAATTTATAATATTGTTTCTTGGTGTTTTTATAGGGTCCTTGTTTTGGTCAAAAATTACCGAAGTAATTAAGTGATCAAATTAGTTAAGTGAGGTAGTGTGCTAGAAATGAGTGTCGAAAATATGTTAATCAAGTTAATTGTAAAAACAGTTTCAGGATACGGCTCAGGATATAGAGCTGTATCTATGATCAAACAATGAGCAAAAGTAAAGTAAACGACACGAGATGTACGAGGAAAGCCCTTGATCAATCTAGATCGCTGGCATAAAACCTCGGGAGCTGACAATTGCAGCTGCCTTGTTCTTCTATTGCTTCAAATATCAGGATACAGTGCAGGATGTGGTACGGATCGACTAAGTGTTACAACGAAATTTGAATACAAGTGTGGTGTTTGCAATGAGCTAGAGTGAAAGTGTTCGAGAGTGTTAGTGAAAAATTGTGTGCCTTAAACTGATCTGCCCCCATCTATTTATAGTAAAGATAAGATAACTAACTATCCTAAACTTCCGGGATTCACCGAATATTCCTTCATCGAACATTGTAGACCTGGTCTTTCGGGCTCAACGTCTTTCCTTCAACAAACTCGTCCGAGTCTTGAGGAGAAGAAGTCCTCTTGACCGTTAGCAAGTCTCAGCCTTTAACCTGCACGTGGTTAATTTAATAAACCTCAGGATATCGCCCAAGATGTTAGCAATATCCTCTTCCAGCATCCTGGTCACAAATAAACAAACAAAGGCAGGATATTGGTCAGGATACGTATGTTAAGAAAATGACCCCTAACAATTGTCCCCAAATATATCGGTTGGTATACCAATCCAACGGATATATTTCAAAAGTTTCACCTTATAACTTAAGGTAATTAATACGACTAGACCCTTGAAATGACAGCGGTGCAACTTCCAAAGCATTATTTACTCTTTACCCCCTATATTCATCCTATATTAACCGAGGGACTCCCTTTTACACTTATCCTTATCTTCAAGCGGACATCAGGTATTTCCCCTTCTATCCTTCTTTCTTGAATCGCTTTTAGTTTGCTCAATACTTTTTATGGCACCACGAACGAAATCCCGATCGGACCGACCAACCTCAACCCTCGTAAGTCAAAATTTCATCGCCGATCCAGCAAAGGAGATCTGCTGCTTCAACAATGCCGACATCGCTGCTCTTAAAGATTCCGGTGCCTTTCCCACCGGAACGGTCTTTCGCCCCTTCGACCAGGAAGCCCGATCAGACGCATCATCCGACGAGTGGGTTTGTTTTTTCGCTTATCCTTTCTCTCTTGGACTCCGGTACCCGTTTCCTCCCTTTATCTCTAGCTTTTTCGACCTCACCGGCCTTAGTTACGCCCAGGTTATGCCAATGGTCTGGCGAGTCTTGATAGTGCTGGATCAAATCAAGTCTCGTCACTTTCCCAACCTGTTTATCGAATATCTCCCTATAGCATACCGGTTGAGATCCCACGGCAATCACCGTTTTCTTCTGTTTTCTACCACCAAGAACCCTCTGGTTCTTAAAGCCACCAAGAACGAGGATCGATGGCGACGAAAATTCTTCTTCGTAAAAAGAGACTCTATTGATAAGGGTTTCGATCTACCGGTTAAATGGTTAACCAAGGGTAGGATTTAGGATTTTAGGAATATCCCCAATTATATCTTCAAACTGTATCCCGGACTTATATCCTGATGTTTTTATGCAGCGAATTTCAGAGATTTAGTGCCTCCCAGTGCAGAATCCGAATCCAAGATCAAGGAAATCTACCGTCTTCCTGCCAGTGAAAGAACTTTTTCCCTGTCTCTTACAGATTCAAGCCAAAAATCAAGCTCAGAAATGTCTGGTAAGCACATTCTCATATATTAATTTCTTTTCAAAAGTATGATGAGTTTAAGAATATCTTCCCTTGTGTAGTACCAGTCGTCAACCTTGAAGGTTTCGAACTTGACGAATTGGATTGCTACTCCAGCCTCGAACCCACCAAACAAGAATCCAAGCCAAAGCCGTCTGCTACATCAAAGCCTACCCCCTCGAAGACTGTTTCTTCTCCCAAAGGCCCTCCGGAATCAAGCTGCCAAATCCCAGCACTATGAAGACAAATACAAGGCAATGACCCAGGAATCAAGCTGCCCTCCACAAAGCTAATGAGAACGCTCAAGCCAAGCTAGATGCCGCCCTTCTTCAATATCAGCAGAATATGAGCTCATACCGGGATAGCCTCAAAGCATCCGTGGTCGTCTCCCTTCTCCAAGCCAGGATAAGGATGGCTTATGAGGCCATGGATTTGGGTTTTGAATGCCCCTCCTGGAGCGTAAAGACTTGGGAGGCGAAACTAAAGGATCTTGGAGGTCATCCC
The DNA here is from genome assembly GCA_030545235.1 of Helianthus tuberosus. Lineage (NCBI taxonomy): Eukaryota > Viridiplantae > Streptophyta > Magnoliopsida > Asterales > Asteraceae > Helianthus > Helianthus tuberosus. Next base: position 175,780,891 of record CM060403.1, read on the forward strand.
GTTGCTCATTCTGCAAAGCATGCTGGTGAAGAGCCTTCGAAGGCGGCAGAGGAGGTGGCCAATGCTGATGATGATGCCGAGAAGAATCCTGAGGCTGATGCTGGGACGAATGCTGACAAGGAGGTTGCTGATCAAGAAGGCGCCGCTTCTTAGGCGGCGAAATGGGCGATGATGGATATACGTGCCAAGGCCGGAGCCCATTTTTAAATTTCGTAGTTGTGGTTGTTCAAACAATTTACTTTTCCTGTCTTCGAACAATTTTATATTTCCTGCATTAGAACAATACGATGACCAAAGGTGGATGGGTCCTAGGTTTTAGGATGAAGCCCTTGGTCATCGATTAGTATAACTTGTTTCGAACGTAGTAACGGTTGTAGGTGGACAGGTCCTGTTTTGAGATAGATCCTGCAACCGTTACACAAGTATGGTAAAAACTAATTGTGCTTTTGGCGGATGGGCCTTAGTTTAAGGTGAAACCAAAAGCACAACTTTTGACTTGTTAATAATATAACTATCTTTTGACTTATTTTCTGTTACCTTGCATTACTTAGTGTGAGTCTTAGCTTTGTAAAGATTCTGTATCGTTATCTTATAAAATATCCTGATCAGTATGCTCAGCGGTATACTGTAAAAACCTTTTATTAGATAGAACTTCCAAACGTTCCTTCAACTTTGTAAAAATTTCTTTAGAAAGTGAAAAATAGTCTATATTTTCAAAACCAAGTTTTGATAATATTTAAATGATCAGAGTTCCAAACTAATACTGGTTTCAAACACCCTAATCAAATATCCTGAAAAGGACTTTGAGAATATATCAGGATACTTAAAATAATGTTACTAAAAATTTAGACGACGTTTACAAAGGAAAGATCATACCAGAAATAGGGTATAAACCTATTACCAAACTTCAGTCCCTTTGCAACTCTTCCAATGAAGATGTCCCCTGTGCAAGATACTTAGTGCATAAGTTCTGAGCCTCATCCTTTTAGTTTTACATCACCATCTTGGTAGGGATGTCCCCTGTGTACAATGTCTTCTAACACTTTAGAAATCTACTGAATGCCAGTTTCCATTGCATAGGCAATTTTTTACGTCCCAAGGGTAAAACCCAAGGATGTACTGGAGATAAATCCCTTGTATCCTGGGGAAAATCCCAAATTTTCATGCGCTACAGGCGGGAGTGTATAAACTCCAAGACTTAGAAAGGTGAAAACCTTTAAACCTTAGAGAGTATGAAAATACCCTTTCGTGAGAGAGGGTGATCAATCCTCATATACCATTAGGATTCAGGATATAGCCAACAGTAACGAAATTGTCAGCCACTTTTACATGGACTGGTCCCGCCACCTTGAACTATCCCTGAATAACTTGCGCTCCAGGCGGGGTGTTTAAACCCAATTCGGAAGAAAGGTGAATACCTTTAAACCTGTGAAGGGATCAGTATCCCTTAAACGTGAGAGAGGGGGCCAATCCTCTAATCTTCTGAGTTATCCTGAGTACATATCCTGGAGCTATATCCTGAAACATATCTTGCAAAACAATTGTAAACTAAGGTGGGTGTTAGCTTGGCTAACACCCCTCCGACGCTTAAGTCAGTATTGGGTTGCAAATAACAAATTAAACCAAACATATTTTTAAAAAAGGTAGAATTCATACCATCCTGAGCTAGAAATTAAATTCTAAACTCACTTGAAATAGAGCTTAAGGTGTATAGCATTCCAAGACCTCGGTAGCATATCCCCCTCCATATTCTTGAGTCTGTATGCTCCTTTCCCTGCTTTTGATTCAACTTCATATGGTCCTTCCCATTTTGGAGCTAACTTGCCATCGGCAGGATTAGTAGTATTCTGAAAAGCCTTTCTTAATACCCAATCTCCAATCTTAAATCTTCTGGTTCTAATATTCTTGTTATATGCCCTGGATATTCTCTGTTGATATGCTGCTATCCTTAGCTTTGCCGCATCTCTCTTTTCATCTATAGTGTCTAAATCCTGACTCAAGGCTTCAGGATTCTGCTCAGGATCACTTAAGGTAGATCTTGCAGTAGGTATTGTCATTTCCGTTGGAATCATTGCTTCTGCTCCAAACACCAACGAAAATGGGGTTTGGCCTGTTCCATTCTTTACCGTTGTCCTATCAGCCCATAAAACAAAGGGTAATTCTTCTGCCCATCTTCCTTTTTTGGCTCCAAGCCTTTTCTTTAAGTTATTGACAATTATCTTGTTTGAGGATTCCGCTTGTCCATTTGCTTGAGGATGTACCGGAGTAGATGTAATCATTTTGATTCCCCAACTCTTGCAAAAGTCAGTAGTCCTCTTACTTATAAACTGAGAACCATTGTCACATATTATCTCGGCCGGTACTCCGAATCTGGTCAGGATATTCCTCTTGATGAAGGATACTACTTCTTGGTCTCTAACTTGAACAAATGCTTCTGCTTCAACCCACTTAGAGAAATAATCCGTCATTGCTAGCATAAAGACTTTTCCTCCCGGAGCTTTTGGTAGCTTTCCCATTATATCCATACCCCACTTCATAAATTGCCAAGGGGAAACAATAGGATATAATGGTTCAGCCGGTTGATGCAGTATGTTACTATGTCTTTGACATGCGTCACATCTTCGAACATATTATGCAGCATCTTTTCTCATTGCTGGCCAATAATATCCTGTCCTTAACACTTTTGAGAATAACGACCTGCCCCCAGCGTGGTTACCACAATCCCCTTCATGTATATCCTGAAGTACTTCTTTGGCTTCAGGATCCTCCAAGTGTTAGGGGTGGATTTCTAAATGACCCGTGATCCTTAATTATTATCCTCTTTAGTGATCCTTACTTCTGCGACAGATAGTGATCCTCAGAAGAGTTTCAGGATCAGGATTATGGATCATCTTAAGGATCCTCATACTAACAATTGTTCACTTGTGTTTCGTATTGTTTTGCAGAAGTAACAAGTCGGACCAAGTCTTGGCGACATTCCTGGAGAATATTCCCAAACTATCCCGCACGTGCTTGGCCAAATATGAACGTTGTGGAGAACGTGGGAGCTTGGCACGAAAGTCGGATAGTTAGTTTAGGTAGTTATTTCTATTTTAAAAAGGGAGTAACGAGCTAGTAGAAAACACTTAGTCATTTCTGAGCTACACACACTCATATACTCGCACACTTGAAGCTCTCGACGAACATACATTCACTTTCACTCACATTTACACATTTCACGATAGTGATCCTTGTACCCAGCTCGTTACTATCCGAAGTTGTAAACATTTATTCATTTATTTGAGCTTGGTGATCGGTAGTTTCCATCACCCGGGGTTTTTTGTGCCGGAGATCAACTCTTGATCAAGGGCTTTTTCCCCGTATAAATCCTTGTGTTGTTTGTGCAATTTACATTGAAGTGATCCTCATCGCTGTTACACATTTTAAGCATCATTCCCCGTAACAAAGAGTTTGGTTGCATTATCCTCGTCTGATTTTTGACCAAAACAGTTTGGCGCCATCCGTGGGACAATTGGTGCTTCCTCCTTAGAAAAATACGCATTTCTGTGCTTATTTCGGTTCACTACAACCAAGCAGATGGCTTCCTCAGCGAAGAATGCTTCAAACTTGATGCCCTCATTCACTTCTTCACAAGGCGTTCCTCCCTTACCTCCGCCACCTTCTGGATCCCAGAAGAATACTGAGAATGCCGCGAAGAAACCAACTCCCATTTTCTCAAAACCACCTACTTCTTCTGTTTCAACTAATCCTACTACTAATGATCTCTATGCCTTGATTTTGCAGATGAGGAATCATGCACAAGAGCAGGATAAGACCAACGAAAGGATCCTCCGGGAGATTGACGGAATTAAGAAACAGAAGAAAACGGCAGAGGATCGCTCCCCACTGATGCCCAGATCTTTGAATTTTGATACTCCGGTGATTACTTCTCAGTCATCAGTGGTTCCAGACATTCAATATGTGGGTGGACCAAAAGGAGTGCACTACGGAACAACAACAATGACCCAGGCATCAGGTTCACATTTCCAGCCAGCGAGATCCTATCCTCAGCATATGGGATCCCTCGCGAGTTCAGGAGGATATTCAGGAGTGCAGCAGTTTCAAGGATCCTCCTTCGTTCCAGGATCATCCCAGGTTCAAGGATCCTCCTTCGTTCCAGGATCATCCCAGGTTCAAGGATCCTCCTTCGTTCCAGGATCATCCCAGGTTCAAGGATCCTCCTTCGTTCCAGGATCATCCCAGGTTCAAGGATCCTCCTTCGTTCCAGGATCATCCCAGGTTCAAGGATCCTCCTTCGTTCCAGGATCATCCCAGGTTCAAGGATCCTCTTTTGTTCCAGGATCGTCCCAGTTCCAGGGATCCTTCCAGATGCCAGGATCCTTGAGGAGTTTGCAAACAGGAAGTTCAAATGTCCATCAGGGAGATTTTATTCCAATGCAGACCAACGCTTCTACTGGTCCCTCGATCATTCCAGAGCCCCAACAATATGGATTAACATCCATTCTTCCTAACTTGAATCCAATGGGAGGTAATACTTTTAACAATTCTTATACTACTAACCAAGGTCTTATGCAGGATCCAGGTATCAATCATGCCATGGCCAGAGAATTGCAAAAGCTAAAGGATATGATATCAAGTGTCCCGGGAGTAGTCAAACCTATCCCAGAGATTGCAGATGGGAGCCATAAGATATCTCGCTTTGCACCACCAATCTGTGATGCTGAGATACCCAAGAGGTTCCATGTGCCTACAATGAAACTGTATGATGGCTCAACGGATCCTGAAGAACACATAGCACAATACAGGGAGAGGATGGAGATCAATCCAATCCCAGAAAGGTTAAAGGAAGCATGCCTGTGCAAAGGATTCGGATCCACTCTTACTGGATCAGCTCTCAAATGGCTCCTAAGTCTTCCTCCCTATTCTATTACCTCATTTGCTAACCTAGTTAACTTGTTTAATAATCAGTTTTCTTATAGTAGGAAATTTGAACGATTAACTAGTGATTTATATAGGATAACCCAGGGTCATAATGAATCATTAAGGGATTACATTACCAAATTCAGTAAAGAATCCTTAGACATTCCCAACTTAGATATAGCCATGGCTGTTGAGGCCTTTAAAATGGGATTGCTTAGGGATTCGTCTTTCTATGATGATCTTGTTATGACACCGTGCAGGAACTTAGATGAGGTAAGAACCCGAGCACTTAGGTTCATTCGACTAGAAGATGACAAGAGGATCCAGGAGAGGTTAACAGGATCCTCAAAGCAGGATAAGCAAGGATCCTCATTCAGGAACAACAAGTTCAGATCCTACAACAGATCTGATAACCAGAACGTGCACTCTATTGATCAAGAAGAGGATGATGAAGATTATCCTCCAATTTCTGAATATTGTTTTAGTGTTGATAACAATGAACTAATCCTTGCGATGCAGAGTTTAGGTGATAAAGCTAGATGGCCCAGAAAGAATGATAGGCCAGCTGCAACTAAGGATAAATCAAAGTGGTGTGCATACCATGAAGATTTTGGGCACCTCACAGAAGAATGCATTGCACTAAGAAAGGAAATTGGATACTTGTTGAGCAAGGGGCATCTAAAAGAATTGTTGGGAAGAAAGAAGTCAAAGACTCAGGATCCTGAAAGGATTCCTGAGAAGGCTCCAGCCCCTCCAGCGGATGCACAAGTGATAAACTTCATTTCTGGAGGATCAGACATTTGCGGCACATCCTTCTCAGCAGCTAAAAGGCATGCAAAGGAAACTAAAATGGATAACGGAGAAAGACCTGTTCGAACATCAAGTGTCTCGGAGGGGAAAGTCATAACCTTTGATGAAGAGGATCGTGTTGATATCCAGGATCTTCATCACGATGGTTTAGTTATTACTCTTTTCATATCTAACCATTTTGTCCGCAGGATCCTTATAGACGGAGGAAGTTCAGTGAACATTATCCAGCTTGATGTCCTAAAGAAGATGGGTATTCCTGAATCAGAGATCATACCAAGATCCTCTGTACTCGTGGGATTTAGTGGTGAAACTAAGAATACCCTGGGGGACATTAAACTCCCAATATACATTGAAGGCCTACACTCTTATAAAAAATTTTGTGTTATTGACTGTTTATCTTGTTGTAATGTTATCCTTGGCAGGCCCTGGATACACGATATGAAAGCAGTCCCATCCACTTACCATCAATGTGTGAAACTCCCTAGTCCTTGGGGAATAGTGAAGATTGATAGTGATCAGCAGGAGGCTAAGAATTGCTATACTTCATCGATGAAACCAGCTTCGAAATCCAGGGAGCAATAGGAATCAAAGTATCCTCCAAGGGATGTCTTGGAGGCGAGTGAACAGGATGTGGTAGAAATCCTCATGGATCCTGATGATCCTGAATCCAAAATCTATATCGGATCAGGGATCCTTGGCGAAATGAAAGAAGACCTCGTATCCTTCCTCAAAAGGAGAAAGACTACCTTTGCATGGAAACACGAAGATATGACTGGTATATCCAAAGATGTTATCACTCACAAACTCGGCATCGATAGATCCTTCAGACCAATCCATCAAAGGAGAAGGAAGTTTGCACCGGAAAGGAATGCCATTATCCAGGAAGAGGTAGAAAAATTGCTCCGGGCAGGTATGATCAGAGAGGTCAAGTATCCAAGATGGTTGGCCAATGTGGTTGTTGTTCAAAAGAAAAACGGAAAGTGGAGGGTATGTGTCGATTTTACAGATTTAAATAAGGCATGTCCCAAGGATCCTTTCCCTTTACCCCACATTGATTCCATGGTGGATGCAACCGCGGGTCATGAACTGTTAACTTTTATGGATGCTTCATCTGGATTTCAACAAATCCAAATGGAACCATCCGACCAAGAAGATACAGCCTTCATGACTCCAACTGGTATATATTGCTATATTGCTATGCCGTTCGGATTAAGAAATGCAGGTGCAACATACCAAAGGCTGGTGAATATGATGTTCAAGGATTAGATTGGACAAACTATGGAGGTTTATATAGATGATATGGTGGTAAAATCCTTAAAAGCTGAGGATCACCTAAGAGACTTGGAGGAGGCATTCAATATCCTTGATAAATATAATATGAAGCTTAATCCTTCAAAATGTCACTTTGGTGTTAAAGCAGGTAAATTCTTAGGATATATGGTGACAAAGAGAGGCATTGAAGCTAGCCCGGAACAAATCAAAGCTATAGTGAACATCAAATCTCTGGCCAATGCTAAGGATGTTCAAAGGCTAACAGGCAGGATAGCAGCTTTGAACAGATTCATATCCAAATCCTCAGAGAAGTGCAAAGAATTCTATGATATCCTAAGGAAGAACAAGAAATTTGAGTGGACTGAGAAGCATGAAAATGCTTTAAGAGCCCTCAACGATTACCTATCCTCAGCCCCAGCTTTGATGAAACCAGAAAAATGCGATGTGCTATCCTTGTATCTTGCAGTATCCTCAAAAGCAGTAAGTGTGGTCCTTGTTAAGGATCATCAAGGTACACAACATCCTGTCTATTATGTAAGTAAAAGTTTACTTGATGCCGAATCCAGGTATTCACACCTTGAAAAGCTTATTCTTGCATTAATTATGGCATCCACTAAGTTAAGACATTATTTTGAAACTCATGTTATCATTGTTAAAACTAATTTTCCAATCAAGAATGTCCTCAGGAAACCAGAGATGTCAGGAAGGATGGCTAAGTGGGCAGTGAAGCTGAGTGCATATGATATAAGATATGAGCCTAGGACAGCCATCAAATCCCAAGCATTAGCTGACTTTGTGGCTGATTTCAGTAGTGATTTACAAGAAGAGGCTGAGCTAGAAGTCCAGCAGCTAGAAGATACCAAGGATCCTTGGATACTCTATACTGATGGATCCTCAAATGTCAAAGGAACAGGGCTTGGAATACTACTAAAATCGCCACAGGGGGACATAATACCCCACTCTATAGCTTGTATCTTGAGGAAAGGGGGCATATAGATTGCTAACCATGGAAGGTGATTTGCTACCAAGAGCTTGGAATGCTGTCCACTTAAAGAAATATTTCATGTGAGCAGGATCCTCTTGGCGTAAATGATCCTCACGATATGGATATCCTTAAAGGATCCTCAAAGTATCGGTGATCCTTACTTAGGTAATATCCTAAACTTGAGCTATTTCATTTCATTATTTTCTCATATAAGGATAAGGATCATGTATCCTTTATCCATCTCTCACGTGAGTTCAAGTTTTGAAAGTTCAGGTATCCTTAGCATAACGTTGGTTATCCACAGAAGCAATCCGTCCTTTGGGTTTAACCCCAGTTATTCGGGCTTGTCCCCAGTTCCGCCTGTAGCGCACGATGATCCTGGTATAGTTCAAGGCATTGGGACCAGTACTCGTTTTAGGGGCTGATAATTCCATTGTACTGGCTATGCTTAGGATCCTACGTATAATGGTAGACGTACCATACATCCGTTCCTAAGGTTTCTAACGTTTTCACGTTAGCTAAGGTTTCTAACGTTTTCACGTTAGCTAAGGTTTTGGCATTTTCATGCCACTAAGTTTGGATAGTCGCCAGTTAGGGCCATACTCCAGTTTACATACGATCCTTGGGCTTGTCCCCAGTTATCCTTGGGCTTGTCCCCAGTTATCCTTGGGCTTGTCCCCAGTTGCTAATTCTTATATTATATTGGCTTAGTCCCAAGTGATGCTCTATTTCAGGTTCTTGAAGATAGGCAACTAGGGATCCTTGATCCTTACTTTATTCTAAGGTTTATCTTATAGTTATCCTTATTAAGGTTAGGATCCTAACTTGGATCCTCAGGTATGATCCTTAACTATTTTAATTCTATTCATTATTAATTTGAATAACCCTTATACTTGACAACTGAACTTATGAATCTTAAACCATGTCACTTTTTAGAACTTATCGATTATGGGATATGTGATCCTTGATTATATCCTAAACTTTCTAGATATCTTTTCTAAATTTTCAAGGCTTAATAAGTATAAACAAAATGAACATTACAACAGTTGGAAAGTAAGATATTAAAAAATATAACAACACAAGATAAGCGACAAAAGGTTAAGTTTTTATTTATAAACAAAAGACTAACCCTTAAAAGGTTGTCAAAATTACCTACCCGAGCTTCTACCAGCAAAACGTGGCCCGTCCCCTGGGGTAGGTAAAGGGTGTCCATAATAATAAGTTCAAGAGTAGTGCAGGAATATAAAGGCGGCAGGATCACAATGGCTTCGTCCCCCAAACAGAAGATCCCTCCACCATATGCAATCCTGCCTATTGTCCTAAGGGTCATACAAGACCCTTAATCCTAAAACCTATTGTTCAAAGTACAAACCATTAAATTGTTCAACACCACAACCACAAAAAGCTAATACCAAATTTAAAAAATTGGGCTCCGGCTACGTCTAGAAATGTCCATCATTACCCAATCAAGCAGCCTAAACCTTTGCTGCATCACCACCTCCTGCTCCACTTGCTTCACCAGCTTCATCCTTGCTGCCAGCCTCAATTGTCAGGATCTCTTCAGCCTCCTCTTCATCACCCAATTCAGCCAGCCTCGCTTTCCATTCTTCAATTTCCCAGCCGCTTTTGTCGAAGGCAGGATCCTGAGCTTCCAAGGCCATTTGCAGCTTGGTTTTGTACATTGCTATGGCGGCAGAAACTTTAGCATCATCTGTGATCTCCTGCCTTTCATAGTCAAAATTAACCAGCACCTTGGCCATCTCCTGTTTGGTATCCTGGAGTTCCTTCCGAAGATCAGCAAGTGCGAGATCCTTGAGCACGGCAACCTGCTGGAGGTCGGCAATCTTCTTATCCTGATCCTCAACATGGCCGACGTAATCCTCGATCTCAACGAATTTCTGTAAAGAGGATAAAGGATAAGGTCAGAATTAAGTGATCCTCAGATCAGCAGGATACATCAGCAGGATATATCAGCAGGATATGTCAACAGAATATATGAGCAAAGACAGTGATCCTCACCTCATTAAAGTACTCAAGGAATTGATGACGGATTAGAGGCAGACCCTGCAAATCCTCGGCATCGAAGGCCTTTCTCCTCTTGATTCCCTTTCCTTTGAGGGGTGCCTTGGGGATTGAGGCCGTCGGGCTGGCAGGAACTTTTATTTTGGAGGATTTGACAGTGGTGAGATCGGTGACACTGAACCTTGAAGCAGCTTTGGCAGATTTTCCAGCACCTACACAACCAAAACAAGATAAGTATCTTTTCTTAATTCATATTTCACTATTTATTTAAATTTTAAACAAGGATACTTACTTGACATGGTGACAGAGCCTGAGGATACCTCCTGAGAGTCTTGGGTTATTGTCTTAAAAGTTCTAGTTTCAGGGTCAAGGTTCCAGAAAGCAGCAAGCCTTTCCCTGGTTGCGGACGTTGTGATGAGATACGAAACAGAGATAGCTGCATGACACAAGACAAAAGGGGTCAGTAATCCTTATAAAAACCAGACTACCTGGTGATCCTTCTCAGGATCCTCCGGCCTACCATGGGTGGACCATGTTTTTGGTAAATGCTCTCCGTTTAGAATGGAATTCCTTCTGACAAAGAAAAAGCGACGTTTCCAATCTTTGTCGTTCTTGGTAACTTTGAGAAGAGGATGATCTGCACCGGGTTTTCGCTTGAACAAATAACGGTGGGAACCGAAGGTAGTAAGATCATACAGTTCCGCCAATTCTGACATTCCTAAATCAACGCCTTCCTGCTCGATGATCCTCTCCAGGGTATATAAAACCCTCCAAATCATCGGCATGGCTTGAATGTAAGATATGCCGGTCAGGGAAAAGAAGGATTGTGTGAATTCTGGGAAAGGATAGGTGTACCCTATAGTAAATGGTGTAGCTGGAAAGGCAACCCATGTTTCTGAAACATAGTCGCTAAGAACAGTGGGATCAAAGGGTTTGAAGAAGGCACTTGCCGGAAAACAATGACGGATTTTATCTACTTGTGCATCGTTAAAACAACACCTTTCATTCGCTGAGTCCTTGATGATTTTTTGACTCTTCAAAGGGCTATCCTTCTTGTGATCCTTGCCCGGTGAGCTTCGGAGCATCATTCTCAAAGCGATGGTGTTAAAGAAAGAAAAACAGAGTAAGAAAGGTAGAAAGAGAAGAAAGAGATACCTGGTTGATCGTCGACTGAGAATTTAAAGGGAGTTTCTTTCGAATTTGAATGCATAATGATCCTATCTATATCTCTATTTATAATTATGATTCTGCAGGATTGTCACTTCTGTGACGTCATGATCACAACGGCTAGTTCTATATTAACGGCTATATATCCGTTAGTTAGTTACAGATGAGATCAAGAAAATATAACTCACATATTTACAATTTAACTCCTTATATTTTGGGGGCAATTGTTAGGGGTGGATTTCTAAATGAACCGTGATCCTTAATTATTATCCTCTTTAGTGATCCTTACTTCTGCGACAGATAGTGATCCTCAGAAGAGTTTCAGGATCAGGATTATGGATCATCTTAAGGATCCTCATACTAACAATTGTTCACTTGTGTTTCGTATTGTTTTGCAGAAGTAACAAGTCGGACCAAGTCTTGGCGACATTCCTAGAGAATATTCCCAAACTATCCCGCACGTGCTTGGCCAAATATGAACGTTGTGGAGAACGTGGGAGCTTGGCACGAAAGTCGGATAGTTAGTTTAGGTAGTTATTTCTATTTTAAAAAGGGAGTAACGAGCTAGTAGAAAACACTTAGTCATTTCTGAGCTACACACACTCATATACTCGCACACTTGAAGCTCTCGACGAACATACATTCACTTTCACTCACATTTACACATTTCACGATAGTGATCCTTGTACCCAGCTCGTTACTATCCGAAGTTGTAAACATTTATTCATTTATTTGAGCTTGGTGATCGGTAGTTTCCATCACCTGGGGTTTTTTGTGCCGGAGATCAACTCTTGATCAAGGGCTTTTTCCCCGTATAAATCCTTGTGTTGTTTGTGCAATTTACATTGAAGTGATCCTCATCGCTGTTACACATTTTAAGCATCATTCCCCGTAACAAAGAGTTTGGTTGCATTATCCTCGTCTGATTTTTGACCAAAACACCAAGCATCTCAAATACGGTCTTGCAAGAGATTTCTTGTATAAAATATTATTTATAATAGTGAATCGTGATACCTTCATCCTAAATGCCTTAGAATTCTCATTTTCAGGGATGTGTTCTTCTTTGAGATATCTCATGATTGGAGCCGTCCAGGATTTAGGATCCTCTTCAGGATGTTCTGCTCCAGGTTCCTGAATACCAGCTACTTCTTTATCCTGAGGATTCGTTGCAGGATATAAGACATGTAATATTGGTATTTGCGTCCCTTCAGGTATCCTGATCGATGATCCCAAATTTGCTAAGGCATCCGCTTCAGCATTATCCTCCCTTGGTACCTGTTCAAGTATAAAAACATCGAAATATCCTGCTAATTTTTTGATAATATCGAGATATTCGATTAATTTCTCACCCTTAACTGCATAGGATCCATTAAAATGGTTAGTAATTAACAAAGAGTCAACATATACTTGCAAATTTTTGATACTCATGTTCTTAGCCAACTCTAATCCTGCAATTAAAGCCTCATACTCTGCTTCATTATTAGTAGCAGGAAATTCACACCTAATAGCCTGGGGTAATATGTCCCCCTGTGGCGATTTTAGTAGTATTCCTAATCCTACTCCTCTTACATTAGATGCACCGTCAGTATATAATGTCCAGGATCCTAAGGATTCTCCTAACTGTTGAACTTCTAGGTCTACCTCGTCCTGAATATCACTACTAAAGTCAGCCACAAAGTCAGCTAAAGCCTGAGATTTTATGGCATTTCTAGGTTCATATACTAAATCATAAGCACTTAACTTTACTGACCACTTGGCCATCCTGCCTGACATCTCTGGTTTCCTAAGCACATTTTTGACAGGATAATTTGTTTTAACATGTATCCTATATGTCTCGAAATAATGCCTAAGTTTCGTTGATGCCATGACTAATGCTAGTATCAATTTTTCTAAGTGAGAGTACCTAGTTTCAGCATCTAATAAACTTTTACTAACATAATAAACAGGATATTGCTGACCTTCATGATCCTTTATGAGAACGGCACTTACAGCATTCCCTGATACAGCAAGGTACAGGGATAGTGGTTCACCATTTTCAGGCTTCATCAATAGAGGTGCGGTTGATAGATATCGTTTCAAATCCTGCAATGCTGCTTCATGCTTCTCCCCCCATTCGAATCTTTTGTTCTTCTTCAGGATATCATAAAAGTCTTTGCATTTCTCTGAGGATCTCGAGATAAACCTGTTTAAAGCTGCTACTCGACCTGTCAATCTTTGTACGTCCTTCATATTTGAGGGTGATTTTATATCCAGGATAGCCTTGATCTGCTCTGGGCTTGCTTCTATCCCCCTTTTTGTCACCATATATCCAAGAAACTTTCCTGCCCCCACTCCGAAATGGCATTTAGCAGGATTCAGCTTCATGTTGTATTGATCCAGGATATCAAATGCTCCCTTGATATCCTGGAGGTGATCCTCAGCCTTTTTAGATTTCACCACCATATCATCGATATATACCTCCATGGTGTCCCCCAGTTTGTCTTTGAACATCATGTTTACCAATCTTTGGTATGTTGCACCTGCATTTTTCAAACCAAAAGGCATAGCTGTATAACAATAAATACCTGTTGGTGTCATGAAGGCAGTATCCTCCTGGTCAGAAGGCTCCATTTGGATCTGTTGAAACCCTGAAGATGCATCCATGAAGGTCAGCATTTCATGCCCGGCAGTGGCATCTACCATTGCATCAATGTGGGGAAGAGGAAATGGGTCTTTAGGACAGGCTTTGTTCAAGTCTGTGTAGTCTACACAAACTCTCCATTTCTCATTCTTCTTTTGTACTACAACCACGTTTGCTAGCCACCTTGGGAACTTAACCTCTCTGATCATTCTGGACTTTAATAATCATTCAACTTCCTCCTGGATAATCGTGTTCCGCTCAGGAGTAAACTTCCTTCTTTTTTGTTGCACAGGCTTGAATGATTTATCAATTCCAAGCTTGTAAGTGATAATATCTTTGGATATGCCTGTCATATCCTCATGCTTCCATGCAAACGTTGACATCCTGCATTTTAAAAAGTTAATTAATTGCTCTTCAATATCCTGAGGGATATTGGTTCCTACGAGCACCGAAATATCAGGATTATCCTGGTCTAGGATAATTTTCTTCACATCCTGCTCCGGATCCTCCACGATATCCTGGGCCCGCGTCTTTAATTGCTATGCTGCACTAGGTTTGGTTGAGGATTTCATCGAGGATGAGTAGCATTCTTTCGCCTCCTGCTGATCACTATCAACTTTGACAACTCCCCAAGGGGTAGGTATCTTGATGCATTGGTGATATGTTGATGGCACTGCCTTCATATTGTGAATCCACGGTCTTCCCAGTATGATGTTATAGCAGGATAGAGAATCCATCACACAGAAACGTTGTATCGAGTTGACTCCTTCAACGTATACTGGCAACTTTATCTCTCCCACTGTGTTTCTAGCCTCTCCACTGAACCCAACAAGCACAGTAGACTTTGAAGTGATATCCATTGTAGATACATTCATTCTCTTCAGAGTTTCTAGTTGGATTATGTTGACGGAGCTGCCATTATCAACCAGTATCCTGCGTACAAAATGGTTAGCCACATATAACGTTATTACCAGAGCATCATGGTGAGGATCCTGGACAGTATCCCTGTCATCTGCATCAAAAGTGATCACTTTGTCAGTTGTGAGGGTAGTCATCCTGACAGGTTTGTCGCATGTCTTTTTGCTGCCGAATACGAGGTCCCACAAATGTCGGATCCTCCCGAGATGAAGTTGATTATCTTGGCATCCGCGGGAGGTGATGCTGCTCGCTCAGGATCCTTCTCAGTATCCTGACCCTTATTCTTCTTTCTTCCTAAGAGATCTTTCAGATATCCCTTGCTTAGAAGATAGCTTATTTCTTTCCTTAGAGCAATGCAATCCTCGGTTACATGTCCGAAATCTTCGTGGAAAGCACACCATTTTGACTTATCTTTCCAGTCAGCCTTTTTGTGACAACTGGCACAAATCGGTAATTTCCGTACACTTTAATTATTGCTTAATGACTACAATTAGGTGCTTAATTGTCAGCAATGGCTAAACACATACTAAACAAGTGAATTCATGCACGTTGTATACTACAAAATATTGCTTTATGCATAAACGAGAGCGTTGCGTCAGAAATACTAGTAAACTCACCGGTAAGACACACTGTGTCAATGGAACTGCAGAAAGCAGTCAGACATTAGAATTGAGGCCTAGGTGTAGGTCCGACAACAAGAATGCATTAAAACCCAAGAGTACATACAAGGGTTAATATATATGCAATATGAAAGCAAAAATAAGCACTAAAAAGCACCCGAAACGCACTTTAAGTGCAGAATTTTAATAAATTCAGCTCAATTCAGCATTTAAACATATGAATATTATGCAGAAATGTCGTTTTATTATCCAGAATATTTCCCTAAGTGTTGGGAATTGAAAGAGTACAAGAAAGGTACTTAAAAGACACTAAAAAGTGTAATTTAGCTCTTTAACGAACCGGTATATAACCGAACTACCGGGTATTACCCGAAACATAAAAATAATGCTAGAAGCATTGTTTTTATTTTTCTAAGCTAGTTAGGGTCCCTGAATACCCTAACACCCGTTATAAATTATAACACTCAAATAATCTATTTATTCACCTAACTATCCCACTACCTAATACTTAAACTTTAATTCAAAATAAACCAAATGGCCCAACCCCCCAACCGAATGGCTCCCCCCTAGGAAACACACAATCACATTCTTTTGATTAATTAAATCCAATTGCCAAAAATCTAGTAGGCATTTTATCTTGTGGTCAATAAGGATTTGAGTTATAAATTAATCTAAAAGTCTAAGACCTCCACATTCACAATTCACCAACAAATATTACTCTCTTTTTTCCCTCTTTGACATTCACGGCCAAGACCAAGAAGGATCACCTCGCCACTTTCCAACTTTGATCAAGCCATTTTTTATACTTTCAAGTGTGAAGGATCACGTATAAGGAAGCTTGGTGCATACGGATTGCCAAGGACCTCACCACAACGCTATTAACCACCTATTTTTCGTCTAGTTTCTTCCCTAGCCTCGAGCTAGTAGTAAGTGTTCTAAAACATCCTATTAATCTTGTCTAAAGTGGTTAATAAGAGATTTAACGGGTAAAAATCATAAACACTAGAGATCAAGTTTAAAGTCTACAAAAAAAAATTATGAACAAAGTGGTTAATGAGTAAATATTAGTGTAAAACTTATGAAACTTGTTTTGTTATGGTTATTTATTATTGTTGAATGCTAGTAGGGGAACGGATCGCCATCTAACCACGCTAGGTCATGTTCATGGAACATGAACTAGCACTATGTTTAGTGTAAAAATAACTAGATGACGAACCCTTTCAAACATAAACATGAACTTGTGTAAAAATGATTCTTCTTATAAAATGGAGTTCTAAACTAGTAGATCTAAAGATCTACAAGTGGTTTTTCGGAAGAACCAAGCAAAAATATTAGTGTTGTTAAAACCCGGATCTTATCCGAACTAAAAGCGTTTTTAGTAAATAAACAAGTGTGTGGACACTTGTGTCACAAGAAAAATTTAACAAAGAAATATTTTTGCGAATCTCGACTAGAAGTTGTGAGACTTCATATTCTTTAAAAATAAAGTTTTTAAGAAACTAAAATTATTTTTAAAGATAACGAGACTTACTAAATGTGCTAGTAAGTTACTACACATTTTTGTAAATATTCAAGTTCATGAAATGGAGAAATTAGTGATTATTGTTGACGATTATTGTTGATAATTGTTGTTGATGATTGATGACGATTTAAAAGAAAATAAACACATGTTTTGAAAACATGGGAAACCTCCATTTTTAGGGGAAACTCTGTCAAAATTTTTATAAATTTTGACACTTAGAAAAATATAAGTTTTTGAGAAACTTATTCCCTAAAAATGTATTTAAGAGTATTACCAAAGTTTCCCTAATTTTTGGTGATAAGAAATGGTGATTTCTTCAAAAATAAAAATGGATATTATGTATATATATTTTTGAGAGAAAAATATATATTATTTGATCACCAACTTGTGTGCTAACTGTATATAGTATGTGTTATACGTGCTAGTGTATTAAGACTTAAAAATACACTAAATACTCATGAGGAGTATAAACATAAAAATACACATACAACATACAAGATACATAATTCGGGTGCAAAGTGCAAAATACAAAAAGCTTATATTTATTTTAGAGAAAATAATATAAGTGAGATACGTAGTTAAAAATATAGAATATTTTTAACACAAGAATATATACAAAAGAGAGTGACTGTACTTGTGCGACGCAAGTCTAGTGACTAACGTTAAGAAAACGCGTATAGGTTACAACGTTAATTAAGCAAATCCGGTGAAGTTTACGACGCAAGGAACGCAAAGTTGTGAGTTCATGCTCCCCCTTTTCTTTAACTGTTTTTGGTTTTATAACTTCGGGGGTGAAATACATGTTATAACTGTTATAATGTTTACAAATGGTATGATGGAGTACAAAAACATTCAAGTGAAACATTCAAGTGAAACATTCATGTGAAACATTCAAGTGAAACATTCATGTGAAACATTCAAGTGAAACATTATAGATCATGTCTCGAATAGGGTACCATAAGCACCATTAATCAACGTATACATTCAGACCGCGGAACAAAAGGTTAGATCTAATGGGTTTCAGGCAACCCCACTCTTGGCCTACTTCTACCAATGAGTGCTTCTGTGTCTCAGTCAAAGTCGACAAAAATGCCTAGGTTTGGTGGCTTCCTATGTCGTGACATATGTTAGTGGCCTTGCAAACCACTAGCGATCTCACACAATCAAACATTCATAATAAGGAGATTACAGATATGTGTTATCAATACATTCAAACATTCATAGTACTCAGTTATAGATGCATTTTACAAGTTACATTCAAACATTCACACATTCTACAAGTTACATACTATGTTTCCATTCAAGTATTTAAAACATTCAAAACAATCACTGCATGAATTCACACCAACATTATGTTGACGTTTTTCCAAAACTCACATGTATTTCAGGTAATTAGAAGTGGATGTGCGCGCGGTCTTACCCATGCTCGTGGATGTCGCTTATGTTTATCTTTAAATAAAGTTGTAAACTTTTAAGACAATGCTTTATGCGACTTAGCGATGTAAACGCTAACGTATGTTTTCAAATTATGGTATTTGAAGTTATTTTCTTGAGCATGTAGTATGTTTACTCTTCGTATGCAATGAGAACCTTTCATGATCACACCTCGTGCTTCCGCCGCAGAAAGGGGTGTGACACTTTTGTTGATCTCAGCTGCGATTGTAGTGAACCAGGATTCCTTCTCGAGTCTAGTCTACAATCTCTAAGATCCATTCACGAAAACAATTTTCAAAGAGTTTTCATTGCATAAAACGTCCCGCGACATCCACTGCCTGAAACTGTCTACATGAGTCTAGAAAAGACACTCCGAGACTTAGAGTGCACTTGAGTAGCACTTGTCGTTGACTAAGAAATTACTTGCAATTATGTATGATAATTAGCATGTACTAGAAGTAGGATGTCACAAGTATACGTGACTTTATCTGAAAGCAATGGCCCATATGAAGGAAGAAATACGAGGATGAAACGAACTGTGCGGACTGTGCAAGGAGTTACGTAATTATGGATGCATACATAATTATGGAATTCAGTGCACAGAAAACCACAGCAAGTCTTGTCACGTATAGATTCCCTCAGTGCAAGCCTACTAAGTACTCTGCTATAGTAATAATTGTTTGATGTCACTTATGTGGTATATATACCTGTGAATATATATGATACTACTGTCTAGTGTGACGATATCAAACAAATGATTAACCCTGTTGGGTTATGTTCTGTCAGAACATGGCACCCAGGAAAGCTGTGAATGCTCGCAATGATGATCAACCTCCTCCTCCCCCACTGCCAAGAACTGCTGAAGAGCTGAACGCTCTACTGGAGGAAAGGATCTCCGCTGCTATCGCCCAGTACGAGGCGAACCGAACTCAAGACAGTGGTGGCCCAAGCAACGCTAGACGTAATGGGAACGGAGATTCATCTGGAGGCAATGCAGCTCAAGGTAATCTTAAGACAATTTGCTAAGCATGGAGAAATTTATGAACGGTCCTTGTTTCATTATTTCTTCGATTGCTCACATGTGAATTGGTGAATCAAATCCAGGTTGCACTTTCAAGCAGTTCCTCGACTGCAAGCCGATGAACTATGATGGCACAGGAGGTGCAGTAGCATTTGTGCACTGGACGGAGAAGACTGAAGCTACTATCCGCATGAGCAAGTGTACCGCGGATCAGCAAGTCACTTTTGCTACTGGGTTATTCGTCGATGAAGCTCTGACTTGGTGGAACCTGCAAGCCCAAACTTTGGGCGATGATGCCGCTTATGGCTTAACTTGGGAGGAACTGAAGGAAAGAATGAGAGAGAAGTACTGCTCTCGTGCTGAACTCCAAAGGCTGGAGACGGAGTTCTGGCACTTGACCATGGAAGGTGCTGACATTAATGGTTATACTCGAAGGTTCCACGATCTGTCCAGAGTGCTTCCCTACATGGTGACTCCCGAATTCAAGCGTGTCGAACGCTACATTTGGGGACTGGCCTCAGAGTTTCGTGGCATGGTGACGTCGACCAAACCACAAACAATCACCGAGGCTGTAACTCTGGCTGTCAGCCTTACTGAAGACTGTGTTCGGATGAAGAAGCTATCACTGAACCCAACAGAAAATGCCGAGACGCATGCTGAGTCGTCTGGCGACAAGAAAAGGAAACATGCAAACCTGAATCAAGCAATTCGTAACAATAAGGGTTTGAACAACAAGAAGCGTGACACTAACCCACCTAGGGAGGCAAAAGCCTTCGCAGCTGCAAATGAGTCTGGGGCTAAGAAATATCGGGGCACTCTGCCCAAATGTAACCGCTGTGACTTTCACCATGTGGGAAACTGTCGCGTTGGAAAATGCGAGAACTGCGGGAAGCCAGGCCACCGTGCCGAAGACTGCTGGGGAAAGGGTATTGGAGGCCGCAATGGGAATGGTAATGGAAACCATGGTGGGAATGGCAATGGTAACCGGAATGGTAATGGAGCTGGACGAAACCAAGGATGCTTCAAGTGTGGAAGCAATGATCATTTCATGAAGAACTGCCCAGAGAGAAACAACGCTCCGGCTCGAGCATTTGTGATTGGAGCAAGAGACGTACGCGAGGACCCTAACGTGGTCACCGGTACGTTTCTCATTAACAATCACTTTGCATCCATACTGTTTGACACTGGCGCCGATTATAGCTTCATGTCTGTGGAATTTAAACGCATACTCGGAATAAAATCTAGTAGATTAGAAATTCCTTATTCCATAGAACTAGCTAATGGTAAACTTGTTGAATCGGGCGAAGTTGTCAGAGGCTGCACATTAGAACTTGGCGAACGAAATTTTAGCATCGACCTCTTACCTATTCAATTGGGTAGCTTCGATGTAGTAATCGGAATGGACTGGTTGTCCAAGAACAAAGCTGAAGTTATTTGTCATGAGAAAATCATTCGCATCCCTTTAGCGAATGGTGAAACTCTCATCGTGCATGGAGAAAAACGAGACGCACCTCTTCGAATCATCAGTTGCATGAAGGCACGGAAATGCTTAAGGAAAGGATGTGTCGCTTTCCTAGCGCACGTTTTAGACATGAAGGCTGAGGAGCCGAAACTCGAAGACATTCCTATGGTGAAGGAATTTCCTGATGTGTTCCCTGAAGATCTGCCAGGACTACCTCCGCAACGACAAGTCGAATTCCGTATAGACTTGGTTCCAGGAGCTGCTCCTGTAGCCAAGGCACCCTATCGACTTGCGCCATCCGAGATGCAAGAATTATCTACACAACTCCAGGAGTTGTTGGATAAGGGATTTATAAGGCCAAGCTTCTCACCCTGGGGAGCTCCGGTATTATTCGTGAAGAAGAAGGATGGAACACTGCGGATGTGTATCGATTACAGGGAACTGAACAAGCTCACTATCAAGAATCGGTATCCACTACCGAGGATTGATGACTTATTTGATCAACTGCAAGGATCAAGCTACTATTCCAAGATCGACCTTCGATCTGGATACCATCAGCTGAGAATCCAAGAAGAAAGCGCGCCAAAGACTGCATTCAGAACGCGATATGGGCACTACGAATTTCTTGTGATGCCATTTGGATTGACGAACACGCCAGCGGTCTTTATGGACCTGATGAACCGCGTATGTAAACCATATCTCGATAAATTCGTGATTGTATTTATCGATGATATCCTGATTTACTCGCGAACGAAAGAAGAGCACGAGCAACATCTCAGAACCATCTTGGAATTACTGAAGAAAGAGAAGCTTTATGCAAAGTTCTCGAAGTGCGAATTCTGGATTCGCGAAGTACAATTTCTTGGTCACGTTGTGAATGAGAAGGGCATTCATGTAGACCCATCCAAGATTGAAGCGATAAAGAACTGGGAAGCTCCCAAAACCCCAACTGAAGTTCGACAATTTTTGGGTTTAGCGGGCTATTATCGGCGATTCATCGAGAATTTCTCAAAGATAGCTCAACCGTTAACGACCCTTACCCAGAAAGACAAGAAGTACGACTGGGGTCACAAACAGGAAGAAGCCTTTCAGCTACTTAAGAACAAGCTCTGCGATGCACCAATACTATCATTACCCGAAGGCACTGAAGACTTCGTGGTATACTGTGACCCCTCACGACAAGGCTTGGGTTGCGTGCTCATGCAACGCCAAAAATTCATCGCTTATGCTTCAAGACAACTGAAGGTTCACGAGAGAAATTATACCACTCACGACCTGGAGCTGGGTGCAGTGGTATTCGCCCTGAAGATTTGGCGACATTATTTATATGGTACTCGATGTACAATCTTCACAGATCACAAAAGCTTACAACACATATTTGATTAGAAGGAATTGAATATGCGCCAGCGACGTTGGGTTGAGCTGCTGAATGATTATGACTGTGAGATTAAGTACCATCCTGGAAAGGCAAACGTTGTAGCAGACGCGTTGAGCCGAAAAGAAAGGGTTAAGACCCTAAGGGTTCGAGCATTGGAAATGACGATTCGAACGAACCTCACTGCGCGCATTCGAGATGCACAACAAGAAGCTCTTAAAGAAGAGAATCGTAAAGCTGAATACCTCCGGGGTGCATGGAAGTACATGGCGCCAAATGAAGAGGGAGCCTTATACTTTAAAAAGCGCATTTGGGTTCCGCTCTATGGTGGCCTACGAGAAGTCATCCTTGATGAAGCGCACAAGTCAAGATACTCGATCCACCCAGGGTCGGACAAGATGTATCAAGACTTGAAGGAATATTATTGGTGGCCGAGACTCAAGAGCGACGTTGCTGTCTATGTTGGAAAATGCCTAACCTGTGCTAAGGTTAAGGCAGAATATCAGAAACCGTCCGGCCTACTACAACAACCAGAGATTCCCGTATGGAAGTGGGAACAAATCTCGATGGACTTCATAACAAAATTACCCAGGACCCCGAGAGGGCACGATATGATATGGGTAATAGTTGATCGATTGACGAAGTCTGCGCATTTCCTACCAATCCGAGAGAAGGATAGCACGGGAAAGCTTGCAGAGATATACTTAAGAGAAATTGTGGCACGCCATGGAGTGCCAATCTCAATCATTTCAGACAGAGATGGACGCTTTGTCTCAAGAATCTGGCAATCATTTCAGGAAGCCTTTGGATCTCAGTTAGATCTGAGCACGGCATTCCATCCGCAAACAAACGGCCAGAGCGAACGGACTATACAAACGTTAGAAGATATGCTTCGCGCATGTGTCATGGATCTAGGCGGCAGCTGGGATACTCATCTACCTTTAGTTGAGTTTTCCTACAATAACAGTTATCATACGAGCATAAAAGTCGCGCCGTTCGAAGCTCTGTATGGCCGCAAATGCCGATCGCCCTTATGTTGGGCAGATGCCGGAGATAAACGTATGGTTGGTCCTGAACTTGTACAAGAGACCACCGACAAGATTGCGCAGATCCGAGAGCGCATTAAGGCGGCTCGAGAGCGACAAAAGAGCTACGCTGATCCGAATAGAAAATCGGTAGAATTCAAGGTGGGAGACAAAGTGTTGTTAAAAGTCTCACCATGGAAGGGCGTAGTCAGATTCGGAAAGCGCGGGAAGCTAAATCCACGATATATCGGACCATTCAGAATATTGAGGAGAATTGGTACCGTGGCGTACAAATTGGAGTTACCGGAAGAACTTAACGGAGTACATGATACGTTTCATGTATCCAACCTGAAGAAGAGTCCAACACAAGAAAACGTGATCATCCCGATGGATGAAGTGCATATTGATGAAGCCCTCCGATTTACAGAACAACCCGTTGAGGTTACCGACTGGAAAGTCAACAAGACCAGGAGGAGCAGCGTAAAACTCGTCAAAGTGCGTTGGAACTCTAAGCACGGACCCGAGTACACATGGGAACGTGAAGACCAGTTCAAGAAAAAGTATCCCCACCTATTCAAGAAGACTCCAGCGAGAGTGAGTTCAGCCTTAATTTCGGGACGAAATTCTTTTAACGGGGGGAGACTGTGACAACTGGCACAAACCGGTAATTTCCGTACACTTTAATTATTGCTTAATGACTGCAATTAGGTGCTTAATTGTCAGCAATGGCTAAACACATACTAAACAAGTGAATTCATGCACGTTGTATACTACAAAATATTGCTTTATGCATAAACGAGAGCGTTGCGTCAGAAATACTAGTAAACTCACCGGTAAGACACACTGTGTCAATGGAACTGCAGAAAGCAGTCAGACATTAGAATTGAGGCCTAGGTGTAGGTCCGACAACAAGAATGCATTAAAACCCAAGAGTACATACAAGGGTTAATATACATGCAATACGAAAGCAAAAATAAGCACTAAAAAGCACCCGAAACGCACTTTAAGTGCAGAATTTTAATAAATTCAGCTCAATTCAGCATTTAAACATATGAATATTATGCAGAAATGTCGTTTTATTATCCAGAATATTTCCCTAAGTGTTGGGAATTGAAAGAGTACAAGAAAGGTACTTAAAAGACACTAAAAAGTGTAATTTAGCTCTTTAACGAACCGGTATATAACCGAACTACCGGGTATTACCCGAAACATAAAAATAATGCTAGAAGCATTGTTTTTATTTTTCTAAGCTAGTTAGGGTCCCTGAATACCCTAACACCCGTTATAAATTATAACACTCAAATAATCTATTTATTCACCTAACTATCCCACTAACTAATACTTAAACTTTAATTCAAAATAAACCAAATGGCCCAACCCCCCAACCGAATGGCTCCCCCCTAGGAAACACACAATCACATTCTTTTGATTAATTAAATCCAATTGCCTAAAATCTAGTAGGCATTTTATCTTGTGGTCAATAAGGATTTGAGTTAAAAATTAATCTAAAAGTCTAAGACCTCCACATTCACAATTCACCAACAAATATTACTCTCTTTTTTCCCTCTTTGACATTCACGGCCAAGACCAAGAAGGATCACCTAGCCACTTTCCAACTTTGATCAAGCCATTTTTTATACTTTCAAGTGTGAAGGATCACGTATAAGGAAGCTTGGTGCATACGGATTGCCAAGGACCTCACCACAACGCTATTAACCACCTATTTTTCGTCTAGTTTCTTCCCTAGCCTCGAGCTAGTAGTAAGTGTTCTAAAACATCCTATTAATCTTGTCTAAAGTGGTTAATAAGAGATTTAACGGGTAAAAATCATAAACACTAGAGATCAAGTTTAAAGTCTACAAAAAAAATTATGAACAAAGTGGTTAATGAGTAAATATTAGTGTAAAACTTATGAAACTTGTTTTGTTATGGTTATTTATTATTGTTGAATGCTAGTAGGGGAACGGATCGCCATCTAACCACGCTAGGTCATGTTCATGGAACATGAACTAGCACTATGTTTAGTGTAAAAATAACTAGATGACGAACCCTTTCAAACATAAACATGAACTTGTGTAAAAATGATTCTTCTTATAAAATGGAGTTCTAAACTAGTAGATCTAAAGATATACAAGTGGTTTTTCGGAAGAACCAAGCAAAAATATTAGTGTTGTTAAAACCCGGATCTTATCCGAACTAAAAGCGTTTTTAGTAAATAAACAAGTGTGTGGACACTTGTGTCACAAGAAAAATTTAACAAAGAAATATTTTTGCGAATCTCGACTAGAAGTTGTGAGACTTCATATTCTTTAAAAATAAAGTTTTTAAGAAACTAAAATTATTTTTAAAGATAACGAGACTTACTAAATGTGCTAGTAAGTTACTACACATTTTTGTAAATATTCAAGTTCATGAAATGGAGAAATTAGTGATTATTGTTGATAATTGTTGTTGATGATTGATGACGATTTAAAAGAAAATAAACACATGTTTTGAAAACATGGGAAACCTCCATTTTTAGGGGAAACTCTGTCAAAATTTTTATAAATTTTGACACTTAGAAAAATATAAGTTTTTGAGAAACTTATTCCCTAAAAATGTATTTAAGAGTATTACCAAAGTTTCCCTAATTTTTGGTGATAAGAAATGGTGATTTCTTCAAAAATAAAAATGGATATTATGTATATATATTTTTGAGAGAAAAATATATATTATTTGATCACCAACTTGTGTGCTAACTGTATATAGTATGTGTTATACGTGCTAGTGTATTAAGACTTAAAAATACACTAAATACTCATGAGGAGTATAAACATAAAAATACACATACAACATACAAGATACATAATTCGGGTGCAAAGTGCAAAATACAAAAAGCTTATATTTATTTTAGAGAAAATAATATAAGTGAGATACGTAGTTAAAAATATAGAATATTTTTAACACAAGAATATATACAAAAGAGAGTGACTGTACTTGTGCGACGCAAGTCTAGTGACTAACGTTAAGAAAACGCGTATAGGTTACGACGTTAATTAAGCAAATCCGGTGAAGTTTACGACGCAAGGAACGCAAAGTTGTGAGTTCATGCTCCCCCTTTTCTTTAACTGTTTTTGGTTTTATAACTTCGGGGGTGAAATACATGTTATAACTGTTATAATGTTTACAAATGGTATGATGGAGTACAAAAACATTCAAGTGAAACATTCAAGTGAAACATTCATGTGAAACATTCAAGTGAAACATTCATGTGAAACATTCAAGTGAAACATTATAGATCATGTCTCGAATAGGGTACCATAAGCACCATTAATCAACGTATACATTCAGACCGCGGAACAAAAGGTTAGATCTAATGGGTTTCAGGCAACCCCACTCTTGGCCTACTTCTACCAATGAGTGCTTCTGTGTCTCAGTCAAAGTCGACAAAAATGCCTAGGTTTGGTGGCTTCCTATGTCGTGACATATGTTAGTGGCCTTGCAAACCACTAGCGATCTCACACAATCAAACATTCATAATAAGGAGATTACAGATATGTGTTATCAATACATTCAAACATTCATAGTACTCAGTTATAGATGCATTTTACAAGTTACATTCAAACATTCACACATTCTATAAGTTACATACTATGTTTCCATTCAAGTATTTAAAACATTCAAAACAATCACTGCATGAATTCACACCAACATTATGTTGACGTTTTTCCAAAACTCACATGTATTTCAGGTAATTAGAAGTGGATGTGCGCGCGGTCTTACCCATGCTCGTGGATGTCGCTTATGTTTATCTTTAAATAAAGTTGTAAACTTTTAAGACAATGCTTTATGCGACTTAGCGATGTAAACGCTAACGTATGTTTTCAAATTATGGTATTTGAAGTTATTTTCTTGAGCATGTAGTATGTTTACTCTTCGTATGCAATGAGAACCTTTCATGATCACACCTCGTGCTTCCGCCGCAGAAAGGGGTGTGACACTTTTGTTGATTCTTTCGAGGCCACCTAGCCTTGTCTCCTAGACCCTGCATGGCATACATCAATTCGGGAATGTTAACAGAAAAGCAATATTCAGATAGCTCAGGATACTCTTCAGGATCCTCATCTTCGACAACATTCACCCTCTTGTTATCATTTCTGCCATATGGCTTAGGCCGATATGACTTGAATGAGGATTCTGACTTCCTGTTAGTTGACTCATAAGTGTTAGATGAGTTCATCCTTTCTTGCATCTTCCTGTCATCCTCCAGACGGATATATCTCAAAGCCCTGTTACGAGCTTCGTCGAGATTCCTGCAGGGATTCATTACCAGATCCTGATAAAACTGAGAATCCTTTTGTAATCCCATCTTGAAAGCTTGCACAGCTGTTGCAACATCAAGATGTGGGATATCCAAGGATTCTCGACTGAATTTGTTCACATAATCCCTCAAGGATTCCTGAGGCCCTTGAGTTATCCTGTAAAGATCACTGGTTAGTTTCTCAAAACTCCGACTACAAGAAAATTGACTGTTAAATAAATTAACCAAATGAGCAAACGAAGTAATTGAGTGTGGAGGAACATTTAACAGCCATTTTAAGGCTGATCCTGTTAAGGTAGAACCAAATCCCTTGCACAAACATGCTTCCTTGAGCTCCGGAGGGATAGGGTTAATCTCCATTCTTTCCCTATACTGAGCAATATGCTCCTCAGGATCCGTAGTTCCGTCGTAAAGCTTCATGTTGGGGGTTTGGAATCTCTTTGGGATCTCAGCATCACAGATAGGATATGCAAAACGAGATATCTTGTGGCTGTCCTGGGACACTTCTGGGATCGGCTGGACCACCCCAGGTACACTAGATATCATGTCCTTCAACTTCTGAAGTTCCCTAGTAAGTGCTGATGTTACACCTGTATCCTGCAAAGATCCACTATTGTTAGTAGCATGAGTATTATTATTATTTGACACGTTACCCGTTGGAGGATTCTGCCCATATCCTGAAGCATATCCTGAGCTCCTCATGGTTGATATCCTGACCGAGGAGGGTATTTCAGGAGTATGATTCTGAGGAAGGTTGGGCACGATATTCCCCCTGTTATCCTCAGTATACACAGCTGAACTGAAGTTCAACGCTCTAGGGTGTAATAGAGTGACATTGTCCTCAGCAGATCTGCTCGAGCCTGACTTCAGGAGTTGTATTTCCCTTAAAAGCATTTGGTTTGTTTCCTGTTGCTGCCTCATTTGTTCCTGCACACTTCCAAATAAGGTTAAAATTTCATCGTTAGAAGCTAAAACAGGAGCAGATTCCTGAATACTGCGGGTAGGGATAACATCCTGAGGTCGTGAAGAGGCTGGCATCCTTGGAGGAGGTGGTGGAAGCACCGAACTGGTAGTAGCAGAAGTCATAGCAGACACAGTAGAGGAACTCATGTTTGATCTTGAGGCCATTACGGACAATGTGGCAAAAAGTTTTGAAAATAGGAAACCGATTAGCGATTTGACAAAAATTTTTAGTAAAGAGAGCACCACTTGCCCCACGGTGGGCGCCAAATTGTTTTGGTCAAAAATTACCGAAGTAATTAAGTGATCAAATTAGTTAAGTGAGGTAGTGTGCTAGAAATGAGTGTCGAAAATATGTTAATCAAGTTAATTGTAAAAACAGTTTCAGGATACGGCTCAGGATATAGAGCTATATCTATGATCAAACAATGAGCAAAAGTAAAGTAAACGACACGAGATATACGAGGAAAGCCCTTGATCAATCTAGATCGCCGGCATAAAACCTCGGGAGCTGACAATCGCAGCTTCCTTGTTCTTCTATTGCTTCAAATATCAGGATAAAGTGCAGGATGTGGTACGGATCGACTAAGTGTTACAACGAAATTTGAATACAAGTGTGGTGTTTGCAATGAGCTAGAGTGAAAGTGTTCGAGAGTGTTAGTGAAAAATTGTGTGCCTTAAACTGATCCGCCCCCATCTATTTATAGTAAAGATAAGATAACTAACTATCCTAAACTTCCGGGATCCACCGAATATTCCTTCATCGAACGTTGTAGACCTGGTCTTTCGGGCTCAACGTCTTTCCTTCAACAAACTCGTCCGAGTCTTGAGGAGAAGAAGTCCTCTTGACCGTTAGCAAGTCTCAGCCTTTAACCTGCACGTGGTTAATTTAATAAACCTCAGGATATCGCCCAAGATGTTAGCAATATCCTCTTCCAGCATCCTGGTCACAAATAAACAAACAAAGGCATGATATTGGTCAGGATACGTATGTTAAGAAAATGACCCCTAACAGTCCTGATGATCCGTATTGAATATATGAATTTCTGACGGATGCTTTATGTGCTCGTCATGTGATATTTCGGATAAAAGTTGATGATTACAATTTGGCACCTACTTACAGTCCACGCTTCACCGTATCAAAATACTTGGGTGACGAAATTAATAATCTTGCTAGCACTTCACTTCCTTCAATATGTCCTTCTGCCGATGTTCTTCATGACGAAACTAGCGAGTTTTTAGCTCAGATCAATGATGATGAATGGGACATGGTACACGAGTCATTATGGGGACCACGTATTTCGCCGACAGAATCTAAAACGTCGACGTCATCGGTAAATATTTTCACGTGTAGACAAACTTTCTATATATACTTTTTTTCTTTACTCTTAATGTGCGTGTAATAACTTTAGGCGATTGTTGATATGGAACATGAGGTTGATTATGACATTTCTCAGCCTGCCCCAACAAACGATCCAAAAAATACACCAAATTTGTCAGATGCGAACCAGACGACAACTCAGCAAGAAGAAAATACGTCATCGGTAATCGTTTTTACATCTAAAAACCTTTGTGTATATACTTTATATTCCTTACATTCAAATTTGTGTAACAACTTTAGGTGGTGGATAATGTGGAACATGAGGTCGACATTGGCATTTCTAAATGTTCCCGGGTAGATGATGCTAGATGTACACCAAATTCATCAGATGTCCACAATGCAATAAGTCAGGAAGAATTGGTAGTTGTTTTTACATGTAAACAAACTTTATATCTATACTTTGTATTCCTTACTCTCATACTTAACTTTCAGGTGGTTGTTGATGTGAACCATCAGGATGCCTCAGTAGACGATGCCAAAAATACACCAAGTTTGACAAATGGGCACCATGCATCAACACAACAAGTCGAAAAGAGGATATCTTTGAGGTTAAAGAGGACAATCCAAAAGCCGAAAAAATTGAGGCAGTAAACCACGTTTTATTGTTATAACACTGTTCCCTAGTGCTGCCTACCATTTACTTTTGCATTAAAATGACAGTATTTCATGTTTTATCTCTCTATCTGTTTTATTTTATACTGTTTGTGGTTGTACACCATTCACATAGGTTTTCCTTTTATAAATTAAAAATAATGCTTTTGTTTATAATGTTCTTTAGACTTGTGTTCACCTAACGTGGGTGTTTGGGATTGTTTATTTTGAGTTGCTTTTAAGTTTTTGGCTTCTTAAAAGTTAATATGTCATTTTTGTAGTGTTTGGATAATGTGTTTTGAGAATGCGTTTCACTGGTTTGAAAAGAAGATAAAGAAAAGTTCGATGGTTGTAATATTTTCAAATAGGAGATGAAAAAGAGGAAAAGGAAAAGCAAACCGAAACACCATCAATATACATTGTCTTTGTTTGTTACCTTAGCGTAACCCGTCCAACGGACGAGTATTAAACTAGTTAGATATAGTTTAATCATAGTTTATGACTATTCAGAAATTACTTGCCCTCCTATAATTTAAAGATCGAAAACTATTGGTTATCATGTTTAGCATCTTCCTTAATAGTTACCAATATTTATTTGATCTAATATCATCGAGGTGTATTTAAGTTTAATCAAGTGTATATAAAAGTATAAATTAGAAAATGAAAGGCTTTAAGATAATTATGGAGTTGATCGAGTTCTTTGGAAAAAATATGTGTTTCAGTTTATACAAACTTGAATGAGATTTTAAAAATAAATATCTTATTGTTGAGGTTGGTTGCTTTTGAAAGGCATAACAATTATAAATTTCGAATTTTTTTATATTTCATATTATTTCTTGCATTACACAAAATAAATATAAATTTTGATATGAATACATATAACCCTAATATGAACTATACATACAAAATTAAAGAAAAAATATAACATTACTCATTTTAAATGATTCGTATACGAAGTAAAAATAAGGACTTCTACATCCCACCCTCCCCAGACCCTATAAGTAGCTTTGCTATTTGTGGGATTTAGGATTAGATTTAAGGACTTCTAGAGGATATTGCAGTAAGGTCTTAGGGGTATTTTTGGGACGTAGGTTTTTCTTATTCTTTAAATGACTTTACCAGCGATTGACTTCTTGTGTTTATGTCGGAATGTGGTTGTATGCTATTATACATGATTTACTTTATACTGTGTCACTCTGATCACTTTCTTGGTATATGTGACTGCTTTTTTTTCTATATTCTATTTGTCTATATTCTTTGACTTGATGTGTTGGTATGTTGTTCGTCTTGGAGCCGAGGGTCTCTTCTGGAAGCAGCCTCTCTATCCCTAGGGATAGAGGCAAGGTTTGTCTACATCCCACCCTCCCCAGACCCTATAAGTAGCTTTGCTATTTGTGGGATTTACTGGGTATGGTTGTTGGTTGTTGTATACGAAGTAAAAATTTTGTTTTTTTGAATACAAAAGGATTAGTATATTTTATTTCAAATTAATATTTTGTTATTTTAAAAAGTGTTATCAAAGTAGAAGATGGAATGGAATTAGTTCATTATCTAAGATTATATATATATATATATATGCAGGTTAACGTACAATGGCTACAAAACATACGCGATCATCTCAGTCGTACAATCTGGTGCGAATTCACTTCTGAATATGCGGTTTGGCTGAAAACCCAACATGCGAAATTGCTTTATATACCAACATGCGAAATTAGTACAAAAAAAACCAACATGCGATTTCATAAAAAAATACCAACATGCGATTTCCAGCATGCTTTTTTATAACATGCAATTTCACAATCGCGTACGAGTGTACGATAAGCCCTATTGTACATTACACTTTTTCTATATATATATATATATATATATATATACTAGGTTATATACCCGTGATTTCACGGGTTATGGGTTGTTTTATAAAAATTTATATTTACAAAAGAATTTTATATATTTGATTTCTTATAATTGGATAAACTCTTCATACTAACACCACTTTAACGTCCTTTCTAACACGTGTTTTTCTTACCGTGACGCCTTGCTAACGTGACGCTTAATGTCTCCTATTTATACCCTCCCACGCTTAATGTTATATACCCGTGAGTTTCACGGGTTATGGGTTGTGTTAAAAAAATCTATATCTATAAAAGTAATTTTTTGTATGATTATATATAGACGTGTCGAGGCAGATATGTAACCTGTGCTTCAGTAACAAAAATCAACTTTGATCATAGCTTGAAGACATATGGGTGGCGAAATATATTCTCATATGTCATATATTTTTAAAATATATTTCAAGATAAAATAGTATGAAAACGATTTGCTCGTCAGATAGACCGAACCAACAACATTATATATGTAACCCCAAAAAAGACAATAGTAAATAAAATTCAATTTAAAAGGTAAAAAATAAATCACGCAATGAATTTTCATTATTTTTATATACCAATGAGCTTGACGGGTTATGAGTTGATTTTTAAAAATTTATATTTGCAATTGAAAATTTTTATATGATTTATTATAAATTAAACACTATTTTTTTGGGGGAAACATAAAAAAAAGGATCCGATTATATATGTGGGTGGGTTTTATTTGTTTGGATGATCCAAGGGTTGAAATTGATACAAAAACTCTCGAACACTACCAACTACCAAAACACACAGACTTTTACTCGCTTCCCCCTAGGTTCTTCAAAACTCCCAAAACACAGTCACCGCTACCAAACTCAAACCCTAGAATCGTGCCTTCGGTATCTTCTTCAAGATCCAGAGACGCGACAAAGATTACACTCACGAGATGGGTATCAACTAACAATTATTAGAAATCTCTGCATTCGGTAACTTTTTTTTGAACCGATTTCTTGTTTTTTCACAGATTTCATAGTTTTATTTGTTTAATAATGTTAAATAATGAGAATCTAAGTGTCGGAAAATGAAATAATGATGACCGGAACTTCAATAGTTTGTGTTTCATTTTGATTTCTTGACTTGTTTTTCTATTTAACTAATGTTTAGTTTATGTTTCATTTTTCATCAAACCCTAAATCCTTGATACTGATCAAACCCTAAATGTTTTGTTAGTGGTTGTTGATTTTCATTTGAAACCCTAAAATGGAGATTTTAATTGTTTGGGCTTGATTAATGCCACGGGTTTTTAGAATTTTGCCACTTTTTGGTATTTGATCTAAGATTAATAACAGTTGGGTGCCTATAGTGAACATCAAATGCGAATATACGCCATGATGCCTCACATGCAGACAAATATCGACAATCATAGTATTTTTTAATCTCATCAACCGGTGGGTCAGGTTCGTTTGATGTGTTACTTTCAACAATGGAAACGGTAACACGATCAGGCCCTTTGTTGATATATTTAAACAAATACTTTATAGATCCAGCTTGATTGCACCATTCAACATTGATGTGGGACTGATATCTCTTCAAAAGTGTTTTGTTGTAGGGAACAACAAATCTGTTATCTAGCTTAACTCCAGATTTTTCAACAAACATTCTTGTATCTCTTCTTCTATAGAGAGGAAAACCATCCATGTCGAGAGACGTATGATCACGGAATCTCTTTGGAAGCCCTTAGAACACTTATTATCTACCATGCATGGGCAGTTGATGTTGTGAGGACCACAAGGACCGTGAATCATGAGATCACTGACAAGAGTATACAACTCTAGATCATCGTTTGGGTCAGGAGTTTCAGCAGAAATGAGGAGATCAATGTGTTCAACAGTTGGAAACTTGTGATCGGGATGCATAAATAAACATATATGCGCATGCGGCAACCCACGCTTCTGAAACTCCACCGTATAAACAACTACAAAAAGTAAAGAAAATAAAATAAAATATTAAATGTTTGTATTCAATTTTTAAATATGAAGAAGAAATGAAGCTTAATAGTAAATATGTAAAAAATACCTGCTGAAACTTTGCCAAATATTGAGTTATCCTTCAAGTCTTTAATCAAAGCATTGAGCTTGATTTTAAACAATCTAGAGAGGATATCAGGCCTGTCTTCAGGACTTAAATTGGTTTCCTTAAGATATCTTTTAATTTCAGGCCATTTAGGATTGCATGTCACGGTTATAAAAACATCTGGATATCCATACCACTTACACAGAGACATTGCATCCAAATAGTTCTGCATCATATACCGAGCACCTCCAGTGAATGACGAAGGCAATATGACATGCTTTCCAGTGTTGGATACATTTATATTACCATGGTTACGTAAATTGGAAAGGTTCTCAAAAGTATCACATCTTAGAACCTTCTGTTGAAGACATATGTAATTTAGTCGCTCAGTTTCAATCATGGTATACGCATCAACTAAGAATTGTTGAAATAGGCGACGTGAATTTAGAATTTATGAAAAAACACCCTTCCTATCTTGTATCCTGTATGCAAAGAATTCTCTCATAATGACATATGTTTGTTTGGTTGATATAGAAGGAGTAACACCTCTATGAGGAATATCAATTCTGTAGCAATCATCACCATAAGGAAACAAAAGTGGATACTGGAGAGCAAAATACGATGGATGTAACTCACTAATACGTTGTTGTTAGGATCTAAGGCACTCATTATTGTGTTTCTTTGTAATTATTGAACAATGAATGAAAGTAAAACAAAGATCTAGTGCAGCGGAATTGAAAACAAACTTTGTAAACACAATCAAAGGGAAATAGTTTTCAGTAAACACATGTTTCTCATTAGTCGAAAGATTTACAATCGAAAGATTACATGCAAGCTTACATACTAAACTCCCCCTCAGCCTGATGCTCACTGGTTGATCGTACAAGACGAATGGATTGGAGGAGAAGACTCTCTCACACTCAATCAAATAGAACAGTGTAAACTGTTCTATTTATAATACAGATCAAACCTCTGAAGCATCTAAGCTGACGTCACCATGAAAGTGACATTTAACAACCTAACAACCTCTAACAACTATTCTATAAAACACTGTTATCTAACTACTGCTAAGCTAACAACTGATTACAATACAAGATGAAAACAAACAACTGATCCTTCATTCCACTGCTTTAGCCCTAGCAGAGCTTTGGTCTTCAGCAGTACTTCAACTAAATCAGTAGATTGACTAAGCAGTACTTTGTCTTCAACAGTCTTTTGAGTACATCAATTATTGTAGACCATCAGTGTTTATAACAGATCAGTACTTAGGGGCAGCAGTTATTAGAATCACTTTCAATGGGAAAGTTCAGTGCAAACTACTGCTTATGATGAATCCATTGATGTGAACTAGTTTTGGCTTTACATCATCTGTTCCTCTGTAGGGTTCAATCCCAACAATCTCCCCCTGGAACAGATGCTGCCAAAACCCTACATTATTCTGGATCTTTAATGTCTCATCAGAAGTTCCCTAACCTGTCCTTTAAACTGCAATTCAAAGTCCATAGAACTTGTATCATCCTCATCCGTACACAGTATAAGCTTAAGGAGATCTTGAAGATATTTAACACCCAAGCCCATTGCTTGTTCCCTTGATATGTGCTTTACTTCACCATTGGATCTGATCAGTGTCAATACATGGGTCTTTTGATCAGACATCCATTTTAGTATTTTTGAACCCAATGGGTTTCTTGGGAGAGGTTTATTTGCTGATGAGTTTGGAGATGATGGCCTGTTTAATAATTTGTTGGCAAGATTCTGAAGTTTTGCTGAGCTATCTTCTTCTACTGCCATTCTCTTGATAGCTTCCTTAAAATACTCAGCTTCTTTTTCTTTTTCTTCTGCATCAGTCATCTGTTGCCTCTTTCTTTGGTTTAACACAATGACAGAGGTATCTGCTGATGTGAACAATGGTTCAGAAATGTGGACCTGCTTCTTTGGCTTATCAGTGGTTTCGTACTCAGGCTTCTTTGGTAAGTTAGGATCACTCATTCTCCTTTTTCTTAGCCTTTCATAAGCCTCATCTGTATAATGCTTTGTCTATTTTGATATCGCTTTAGCAGTTCCAACCTTTGCATCAACCAATTCTTGCTTCTTTCGTTTATACTCCAAAGTAAGATCATCAATGGCCTTTTTGTATTTACTCCAGTTTGGTGCTGACCTTTTCATTCCTGGATCATTTTTTATCCTCTCAATTAAGTTTACCTCATGCTTTAAAGCAATGAGTGGCCATTCACTGAACTGTTCTTCTTTAGCTGGATATAATTTTTCTCTCATGATGAATGTAAGATAATCATTTCTCATTTCCTTTTGTAGGTCAGCTTCTGGTGGCAGATTAGACATTTCTTTGCTCAGGTCTCTTGCATAATCTTCCAATATTTTGACCTTAGTGAGCAAAAACTATGTATAACTTGAAATTTCATTGTTACTTTTTCCTTGACATTCAAGTCTGGCTCTGGTATTAGCTTGCCTGGCTTTGAGTTTTAAATATTCATCGATGTTGGCTGGATCTCTGTAACCAATAAAAGAAGGAAATTTTCTTTTTGAAGGATCATCCACTGTGTAGAATTGTCTCATTTCATTCTTTACAGCTTCCAATTCTAGTGGATAAGTTGCAGCTATTGGAGTTATATCAGCATGGTTATAGCCTTCAAGAATTTTTGGATCTTTTATTGGATTGGCTAGAGTTGGTGGAATGAATGGTCGTGGCTTAATGACATTATAAGGAGCGGATGAAATGGGATCAGGTGCTGGTATATCATCATCATGCATTTGAAATTTCCCTTTTCTAGTATACACCTTTTTAGGAGAAGGTGTTTTAGTATCAGTCTTTGGTGCAAAAGGAACAATGGCTTTTGAAGAAACCTTTGAGGTGATAGGTGATTGATGAACAGTTGTTGAAACAACTGGTGTTTCAACCACTGTTGCCATTACAACAGAAGTTGTAACATCTGATGTCTTCTGCCTTTTAACAGGAGGTGAAGGTGGTGATGATGATGTTTTTGGTGGTGAGGTGATCTTTGGTGGTAGTGGTAAGGCAGTGGTTGTGGTGTGTGTTGAAGTGGTGTGTGTTGAAATGGTGATGTTTGGTTTAACAACTGATAAAACTACTGAAGTACCAACAGTTGTTGATACAGCAGGTGTTACAATAGCTGTTTGGGTGGAAGATTGATGTGTGAGGTTTTTAGTAGGTTTAGGAGTTTGCTTTGTGGGTCTGGATGGTGTGTTTTTGGGTTCCCTCACTTTTCTAGTGGGATTCTTTCTTTTTGGCTCAGGATTTTGGTCATCCTTTGGCTCAGAAATACCCTGCTCATTCAGCTCCATAAATGCTCTTTTTCCTATTCCCACCTGGATTTATCCTTAGCCTCTTTATCCCTTTTTACACTAGCTTTTGCTTCAGCAAGTGCATTTGTGGTCACATCAGTCTTTTTACTACCATCTGGCAAAGGGATATCTGCAAGCATGCTTGATTTATCAGGTGCAATGTAGATGCCATCTTCATATCCCCTTTTTCTCAACTGCTTCAACTTCTCCCCCTTTTTGGCATCAGCTGGTGGTGGTTTATCCACAAAGATGATAGTGGGAGGAGCAGTGCCAGTGGTATTCAACAAATGGGCCTTTATATCCTTGATATCAACTTGGGTGTCCATAAACCTAGCTTCCATCACGTTTCTCAGCTTTTGAACATGTATCTCATGCTGCTGATCAGCAAGTTCTCTTTGTTGGATGAGCATAGGTTGAAACAAGTTCCAGAGCTCATTTGCAGCAGGTGCATCTGGTGGTGCATGTGCTTGAGCTGGAGCAGCAGTGGTTGGTACCTTTTGAACTTTCAACAACTGTTGCAGCATATCTTTAATTTCTGCAACAGAAGTATCCAGTTTGTCAACTCTGTCCGTCAATTCTCTGTACATTAAACCATCACCCAACTTAATGGGATCATCTAATTTCCCACATTCAGTGGTTGTAACAGTGGTTAACTCAGGGAATGTATTCCAAAGGTCATCCACTGATGCCCCTTTGTCTTGGAACTAGGGACTTCTTCCTTCAAATTGAGAAACCCTTTTTAGTGAACCAGTGAAGACTGGATACACAAGTGTTCCCAGAGAAGAAATTGCCTCCAAGGAAGTCTTATTGATGTAACCATTGTCCAAATGCAAACCAGTGGGTTCAGCACTTGTAGTGGCTGCTTCACTTGGACTACCACCAAGAGTTACTTGTAACTCAAGGGGTGTAACCTCCTCAGGTGTTGTTGGTGGGTTAGCAATGACTGAAACATCAGACCCAGTCACTTGTTGAGGTATGTTCTCATTGACAGGTGATTGAGAAGGACTGGTTTGTGTCTGGTTCAAATCAAGAGCATCCAACAATATTTTTGTTTATGGGGGAATTGTGGAGGTGAGGTTGGGTGTAGAAAGTTAATTTGCCCCGGGCAATGGGCTGTGGATGATAGAATCAAGTGATTCTAGAGCATCATATTGTGGTGTCCCAATGTGTACAACCTGTTCTTTTTGAGAAGAAGCAGAAGGAGTTTTAGGCAAAGGTGGAGATCTCTCTTCCACCTGCTGTGAGGAACTAGCAGCAGTGGTTATTGGTGACATTGGTGTTGTCACAGGTATTTGCTCTGGGATCTCATCTTCCAGAGTTACTTTTTTTGCGGGTTTAGGGGGCTTTTTGGATGATTTCTTTTTTGGCTTTTTGGTAATGGCAGGTGTGGGTTTCATAGCAGTGGTTGTGCTACTATGATCACCTGGAGTAGTGGGC
Organism: Helianthus tuberosus; assembly: GCA_030545235.1. NCBI lineage: Eukaryota > Viridiplantae > Streptophyta > Magnoliopsida > Asterales > Asteraceae > Helianthus > Helianthus tuberosus. The sequence goes on from CM060403.1 coordinate 175,819,974, forward strand.
TCAACAACAGATACCTGAGAAGCAGTGGTAGCTGCTAAAGTATGCTCAGGTACCTCTGCTTGTGTTTTGGAAGGTTTTAACATTCTTGTGAATGTTTCTGCAGTTAAACTGTTTATGTGAAGAGGAGCACCCTATATAAGTACATGGGCATTATCTTTTGAAAACTTTTTCTCAAAATAATAACTCAAAAACCTTGGGAATAATAAGAAAGCCTTTTTATCAACATTTTTGACCAAATCATTAAAAATCTCTTGGGAGTAATTAAAAATTTCTTTTTGAAAAATAGCATACCCCAAGTATTGGATTTTTAATGGAATTTCATTGAACCCCGTGGTCTTATTAGAAACACACATAAGAAGAGTATGAAAGAAAAATCTCATGGCAGGAGGGAAGCTGCCTTTCTGTAGAGTATCTTTCTTCATTTGTTCATCATAACCTCTTTCCTGAAAATCATTTTGATACTCTGTTTTTGGAAAAGAATTTTTACCTTCATGATCGTTGAGTTCAAAAACTTCAGAAATACTTTGAGGTGTAATGGAAAATTTTACATCTTTTATTGAAGAATTTATTGCTACAGCCTTTATGTCCACTGTTTCGAGGGTTACATTTTTTCCAAAATTCCCTTTGAGTAGTAAGATAGACAGTTGCATCGCAGGTGAGCAAAGTTTTATACTTTGTGGATGAAAGTGTGTCGATGATGGAATCAAAGGTTGTGGTTTCACTGGGTTTGTCAAAAATACCCAAGTAATTGTGTGAAAATTTAAATGGAATCTCAAACATGGTTGCATCCTTTTGTGTAGTTTTACCGGATTTTTCACCATGATTGAATCGAAGATGATGAAGATGAAATGAAGATGATGAGGGTTGTGAGAATATTTGGGGAAAACTGTTTTAGAAAGTAATTTTGAATTCGATTCGACAATGAAAACCCTGGTTGGGGGTTTTGAAGAGGGTTTTATAGATTGAAAAAGTGTATGCTGACGTGGCAGCGGTTACAAAGATCTGACGGCTTAGTACTGACCACGTGCCAACCTCTGATGAAAGGATGAATAATGGAAGACAGTTGTTTAGGGAACCACTGATGTATCAATTACTAGTATTTTATAAGGATGAAATGAAAACAGTGGGTGACTATAACTATCCGTGGATAGCTTGAGTCAGTGGTTTAAAGCACTGATTTTGAACAACAGTATTCAACCAAGATAATGAAGGAACATAGGTTGACTTTCAGCAGTGGACATCATTTAACAGAACAGATGTTTGAACCAAAAACAGTGGTTATGGCAGACTTTTAAGGATTTAATGAAAAATTCATTTTTAGCTATTTTTAAGGATGGATTTTTGATTTTCTGAAAATATTTTAATGCTTTTATTCATAGAAAAACAAGATTTTACTTGTTATTCCATGTTTAGCATGCCAATCCTAGAGATCAACTTTTCATGGGTAGATATCAGTGGATAGCTATTTTTAAGGATGGATTTTTGATTTTCTGAAAATATTTTAATGCTTTTATTCATAAAATACTAGTATTTTAAGTTAGCACATCTTTCAGTTGATCTTTAGTTGAAACATGAGACAGATAAATCAAACTTTTTTCATAGCAATCCCTCACAAAGTGATGTCTGAAAGTTAGGTGATGATGGACCAAGGAGATATTGAATTTTTAATGATATATCTCAGCTACTTGACTGTCCTGCATAAAAGAAGTCTTTTAAGCAATTTTATCAAAATCCAATAACATATTTTGAACTAACTAAAACAACTAGACTCTTCAGCTTGCAACAGCATCATAATATTCTTCAAGCAGTGGTTGTGACAACATCTGCTGTTAGTGCTTAGTCGGAATAACATGAGCCTTGACAACCATGCTCCAACATATGCAATGTTCTTTAAGGACCCACTTTTTACCAATTTGACTCACATCCTTTGGTAGTGGTACAAGTTTTCATACTTGTTTTCCCTGAACTGTTGAAACTCCTCTTACATGATCACCATCCAACTTTCTGTCTTTTAGTACCCCATGGTACATGACTTGTTGATGGAATGATAGGATACCAAAGAAAGGACAATTGTTTTGGGATGACCTTTTATAAGAATCCCTTTTCAAATGATGTTGTCAAGTATTTGGTAAAGTGGATGAGGTTTAAAAAGAATTTTGTGTTCAAAAGGTGAGGCTACAGATGTGATTCATCTGAGCTAACAACTGTTGGTGACTTTTGAAGATCCAGCAGCTGTTTGAAGTGATGGTGAAAGGATATGAAGGATGGGATGGACACATTGATGATCTTTTAACCATTTTTGATGGGGTTAATCAACAGTGGTTAAGTAAAAAGTAATGGTAAGGATTTGAAAGCTACTTTGGTCAAACACTGTTGTGCATCAGTGGATAAGCTTTGACAGTTGTTTTGGACAACTGCTGCTCTGATGATGATGGTGATTTTGAATTGTAAGAATCACACTATCATATTCAGCATCTGTTGGTGATGAATGTGAAATACTTGCAGAGTTGATTTCTTGACAAAGAGACATTTTAAATGCAAATTTATCAATATTAGCATAGCAACAGGGTTTACAGGAAGCTTAATGAAAGTTTTCAACATGCCCAGCCCTTTCTTTAAACCTAGGCAGTGGTTAAGTATCCCAGATGATTACCATACTTTACTTTGACCATACATTTTATGTTTTATCCTTTTGTCAGTTTTAGAATAAAACATTGTACAACCAAAATTTTGCAAGATGTTAACAATCAGCTTTGGTTATTGATTTGAACTAGAGTTTATGAATGAAATGACTCGAATATAACACCATCTCCTTTTGATTCATTTTCAAGGAAAATATCACCCTTAATAAAAGACATAAAAGGGTTCTACATCCTGACAGGAGTTTGAACTTTTACTATCAAAAACCAGTAAAAGTACAAAATATATCATTCTTAAGAGAAAAATGAAGAATAATATATCCTGAAAAAAACTTTGACACAAAAAGAAAGGTTTTCTGAGAACAAAATCAAAAGGATCTGATGTATATTTCAAAAACAATCTAACATATAGTTAGGTCTGAGTCACTGTATTCTTAAATTTAGGGATCTGGTCAGTGGTTTGAGCCAAAATTTCATAACCACTGTTGAATACCATTTCCTAGTCAGATGATTGTAACAGTGAGGACCCTGATCACTATGGTTTTGAAAATCTTTTATAGTCCTAATTACAATGTGATGATTTTTTTAGTCCTCTAGTATTGTAATTAACTGGTGATACTTTTGTTACCTGAGCTCCTCTGAATTGATGACTGCACACAGTTAATTTGTAGCAAGATGGTTGAATATGGATGTGAGTTTATTTTGGTTTTCCTTTTGTAGTACTAGCCAGTGGGCTCGCGAGTGTTTTAGGGTTTATACTCCTTTTCTTTGATTCCAAAAGTTTTGAGATAAACACACTTTTGAGTTTTTGTAATTTTTCTTCTTTTCCCTTTTTACCCTTCCCATAGATGAGTACAGAAGTACTTACTGGAGGGTTTTTTAAGAAAAAAATACTTAATCCAAAGTCATTTTTAGCAAAGTTTTGGAATGAGTTAATCATTTTTGCACAAGCCTATGTCAAATTTCACATTACTCATGATTTAGACTTCTAAATACCAACACATAACCTTTGTAGGATCCTACTCTTCTTTCACAAGTGATTTGAATAGATTCCTCCTCCTTTTAACAACTCTGGTATTTTCTACTAGAAGTTTGGAGTTGATCCCTGGTTATGTTTGATATATATTATAGGACTGCTAATTTTCTTATTAATGTTTCAAGAAAATTGATTTGATCCTTTTGAAGGATTTTCAACCTGTTTTTCAACATATAAGATTAAGTAACTAAAGTTTCATTTACCTCTTTTGATGTTAACAAAGACACTAATGCTTTTAGCTAAACGTAGACCTTTGTTGACTTGAGGTGACACCTTAGCAGCAGCCATAATGGTATCAACATAATTTCTCAACATGAACACCGAAACTATTATGATTTGATTCATGATACTCAAGTGTTACGTGGCTTCTATGTGATAGGCAACATCTTGGTTGTTTTACAGAATTTTTGAGTAATCAACTTTGGATGTGATTAAACGTTACTCTGTTTTTCAACAAAATACGATCAACCTCAGTATCAACAAATTTTAAGCTGAACTGATATGTCAAATTGATTGTTAGATCAAATTTGACTGTCCGGGCTCTGATACCAAATGTTAGGATCTAAGGCCCTCATGATTGTGTTTGTTTGTAATTATTGAATAATGAATGAAAGTAAAACAAAGATCTAATGCAGCGGAATTGAAAACAAACTTTGTAAACACAATCAAAGGGAAATAGTTTTCAGTAAACACATGTTTCTCATTAGTCGAAAGATTTACAATCGAAAGATTACATGCAAGCTTACATATTAAACTCCCCCTCAGCCTGATGCTCACTGGTTGATCGTACAAGATGAATGGATTGGAGGAGAAGACTCTCTCACTCTCAATCAAATAGAACAGTGCAAACTGTTCTATTTATAATACAGATTAAACCACTGAAGCATCTAAGCTGACGTCACCATGAAAGTGACATTTAACAACCTAACAACCTCTAACAACTGTTCTATAAAACACTGTTATCTAACTACTGCTAAGCTAACAACTGATTACAATACACGATGAAAACAAACAACTGATCCTTCATTCCATTGCTTTAGCCCTAGCAGAGCTTTGGTCTTCAGTAGTACTTCAACTAAATCAGTAGATTGACTAAGCAGTACTTTGTCTTCAACAGTCTTTTGAGAACAGCAATTATTATAGACCATCAGTGTTTATAACAGATCAATACTTAGGGGCAGCAGTTATTAGAATCACTTTCAAGGGGAAAGTTCAGTGCAAACTACTGCTTATGATGAATCCATTGTTGTGAACTAGTTTTGGCTTTACATCATCTGTTCCTCTGTAGGGTTCAATCCCAACAGTTGTAGACCACTAGATTTCGTTTCTACAATAATATCTCTGTTTTCTAAGGAATCGTCAATGTCACCAACAACTAAAGCTGCCACTTTAGAAGCGGTTGGTAAGTTGTATGTTCTTCCATCTTGTTGCCTTCTTCCATTGAGCCGCAACTTTAGCTCAGCATTACAGTTATCTTTAAAAAAATCTCTTACCATGCGATATGTTTTAACCAAAACATTCTCCGAGTCTAACATATTCTGTATATGTTGTATAACTTGAAGATCAAGATCCAAAGACTTTGATGAAGAAGCTCTATTAGATTCACTAAAGAAAATCAAAACATATAATATTAATTTAAAATTAAAAAAGATTCTTAAAAAATAAAATAGTAACATTGAATACGTACCCAAAAGCGGATTGTCTATTTGAAAGTTCATTGTCAGTAACATATATATAAAGCTGGGAGAATTTTGGTTTAGATCCGTCCTCTGGTAGAAGACTTCCCATTCTATGGTAATTCTGACCACCCAATCGGAATATATAAGGAGCATTGCCTCTGTTAATGGACTTATCAACTTTTTCGCCAATGGAAGTAAATGAGAACATGGAATTGTATCGACGTATGTTCTTGATAAATGACTTGCTTTTTGAATCCAATCCGTTAAAAAGAGACTGATAACTTGGTGGTGCTTCCTTCATATTAGGATGTTGAACTTTACCATATGCACAACAAATTGAATAACTTGAACTAAATTGGATTTTTGTACTCCCTCTACGAGCTTCGACATCCCATAATTTTGCTTGACATATTTGGCAAGTGACATTTTGATCTAAGTGATCAACATAATCTGTTGAAAAATATTTAAATAATATTTGTAAATTTGTAATAAGCAATTATAAAGTTGGATGCAATTTCAATTAAAATTAATTAATTGTATATTGTATATTTATGTAAAATGTACCTTTTGAGATGCCCACAAATTCGTCCTTTTTAGTATCACTTTCATTTGATCGTCTTTTATCCAAAATAGTCTTTCTTAAATTTCGCCTTTGTTGACTGTTAGAATTGTCCATGGAATTATTTAAACCTGTAACAACAAAATATATAAAAATTAATGATACAAAATAAAATATAAAAAAATGAAAATATTATGGTGTTACCGTTTGAGTATTCTGCTGTAATGTCAGATACAGGACTTCTAGTATTTCCATTGGTACAATTGGTAAAAGATAGTGAATTACATAAACAATTCTCTTTAATGACATTCTCTTTGTTCTTAGCATTTCTTGTATCCAAATACAATTTTTGTAACTTTCTCCAATGATGACTCTCAATATTGGTAGAGTTTGTGTTTAAAACTGTACAAAAAAAGATAATATTTAAGATATAGGAATTTATTAGAAAAAATAAATAAAACATTAAACAAAATACTTACTGGGAGGGTTAATAGATATTGGTGTAATATTTGAAAATGGTGTTGTATTTGTGCAATTATTTAAACCTGTCATAAAATTATATAGAAACGAATCATGATTAAAAACAAGTAAATAAAAATAATATTAAAAAACGTATATGTAATAATGAAAATAAAAATAGGTAAGCCGTATATTTGTAGATTTTTTATAATAAAAGATTTTTAATAGAGTACCTGTTGTAATGTCAGACAAAGGGCTTCTAATACTTCCAATGGGAGAATTAGTAAAAGATAGCGAATTACATAAAAGATTGTCTTTGATGACATTCTCTTTGTTATTAAAAACATTCTCTTTAACACCGTTGTTAGCCTTTCTTCTATCCAAATACAGTTTTCGTAACTTTCTCCTGTGATGACTCTCAATATCGGTAGAGTTTGTGTTTAAAACTATAAAAAAAGAAAATAATTAAGATGTAGGAAATTATTTGAAAAAATAAATTAATAAATCATTAAACAAAAAAATTACTGGGAGTGTTAATAGATATTCGTGAAACATTCGACAATGGTGTTGTATTTATGTTGGGATAATGATGTATATTTGAGATAATAATAAAAAAAAAGTCAAAAATTATATCCTACCTTGGAGGAAAAGAAATTCTACTAATAATTAAAGTTAAATCATAATCTGTTTAATATTACAAACTTGTTTCAATTCATTTGGTTTTAAAACGTCAAAAAGGTAATGAAAAAAAATACAAACATGTTAATTTAAAATACAATTGAAAAAAAATATATACATGTTAATAATAAAACTAATTTTAACATAATTTTAACACAGTTTTAATAAAAGTAAAATTAACACTGGTCAAACTAAAATTTTGAAACTTAAAACCAAGGATAAATTTAAATAACCAAATCCAAACATTAAACCATCATTCCTACATCAAGTGACTTAAACAACATAAGTTTTTAAAAACAAATAGTAGATATCCTAAACATGGAATAATAATTGTCTTAAGAATGGATATATGTGATCATTTTTCCTTCTTGTGAATAAAAAGTGACTTAGGGCCTTCATTCAAAGATAAAGGATCTTTACTTCCAGAGTCGTCACGATCATAATCTTCCGCAAGAACAAGCTTCAGCTCAGGTTGTGCCTTCATCTTTCCTGGCCTTTTGTTACGCAAAGCCATACCACCAGCACTTGAATCAATCAATGAAACCGGAGTCTCATAACCATTGTTGAATGGTATAGAATCCTTCAAATTAAAGTAAATAGATTTGTTAAAATACAAAAGGTTTGTATTTAGAAATAGGAATGCATTTAAAAAAAATAGATAGTACCTTCTGGTTAGTAGTATGTTTTCTCGTCTTGCGCTTCTCTTTGCTATAAGTGTTGAATTCTAATTTAAACAGAAAATATGGATTAGAAATATAGAATTACAAAATAAAAAAGATTGAAAAAACAAATAGAAATAAAATGCGGACCTTCATTGCAACCTAAAACAGCTTTTGTTGCTGACTCGTCATGATCATAAGACTCCGCAAGATTACACTTCAACTCGGAATGTTCACTTATCTTTTCAGCATTTTTGGTAGCCAAAGATATTGATCCAGCACTTGAACCACTCAGTGACATCGGGGTATCATCCTTAATATGGAAATGAATTGAAATGAATATAATATATTATTATAAACAATATTTGTAATCATAATAGTGATGAATAAAAATAAATGAATAAATAGATTTTGTCATATACTTTGTTTAAAAATAATACCTTCAGATCGACAGTATCAACACTTGCAAAATCACCAGATGAGATATTCATAGAGTTTGAAAGATCAACCTACATTGTAAACAAAGAAGGTTGTGTTAAATTGTTGAATAAAGAATGTAGGTAAAATATAGTATAACTGTAAAAACTTAATATCAATAACATTAGATACTTACATGGTCAATCCTTAACTTTGATTCAAGCTGAGAAATGATTTCAGCATCATCAGAAAATCTTTTGACAGTGAATGACTTGTAGTGATTCTTCACATTAAAGTGAGAAATCTCAATCTTAAACGCCATCTTTTTGCCAACCAAATTACTAATTTCATCCGGTAGCAAATTATCCGTTTCACCCTACATAATAATTTAAGATGTAAAAACAGTAGTACAATATGAGATTGTATAAATTATAGAAATTGGGAAGATAATAAAACCAAAAGAGATACATCAAGAAACTTATCAACCAACTCTTGAGCTCTCTTTCCAAGTAATTTTCGAGCTACATGATCTAAGCAAGTTAGAGATGCAATACCAGTAGAATCTTATAACCTAAGTTGAAGTTTCAACCTAAAAAAGAATAATAAAAAAGTTAAATTATACATGATTGAAAAATTGGTATTAGTATAGTATTGAAATATAACATTTTAATTTAAAGTTATCATAAAGTTAGGACTTTACCTGGGAACCACAGAAACACCTTTTTCATTGCAAACATCAATTATGCATCGAATTGTCTGCTTATAAAATACAACACAGTAACCTTCTTCATACAATCCTTACAAGAATTGTAATACCACTCAACACCAGGAGGGAAACTTATCATTGTACCAAGCACAATCACATTCATTGTCTCCTCAATTTTATTAACCTCATCTATGTTCTTGAATTTAGTTCCAACCAAAAAATCATCATGAATAGTTTGGCCAGCTTAAGATGAACCAAAAGGACGGCTTGAAGAACCAACAGCCGGTCTTCTTTCAAGTAACCTTCAAATTATTATAAATATAATTAGTCTATAAATTATAAAACCTTTCAACATTATGACATAAAATAATATACTGAAACAAATAATCAAACAATTAATTTGAAAAAATATGTACATCTTACCTCTTTGGAAATCAATTAGCTCATCAATGCTTTCGTTCAGATACAAAAAGCTGTTTTGAAAAGAACTGGACACGTATGCCTTACCTACATAGTTAAGAAAAGAATTCTATTCAAACAATTAAGCATTGATTAGTACAACAATAAAATGTAAAATATATAGAATTTTAATGAGAAAGATAACATTAATTAATTAAGTATAAAACCTTCATGAAAGCTATACCTTCCAAACTGCAATATCACAAACACATCACTCGGTTTCTGTTCCATAAACTTTGACATTTGAATCGCATAATCTCCCCACAAAGTGAGATAAACATTAAGGTACCTGTGAATAAAAATTTAATAAAACATGAACTAATTGATAAATATATAAAAGAGATCAAAGAAATAAATAAATTCTAACTCTAAGTCACGAAGTTGTAAGCTCATTTTTTGTTCAATCTCCCATTACTCCTGGTATGATCAACCATAGGAAACCAACCATCAACATAACCAATGATATCTATAAACAAACAAAAGAATAAATTAGAACAATAACAATGGCGTAATATAAGTAAATATCAAATTTTAAAATACGGTGCACTTACCAACAGGAGAGTCTTGCGGAATAGCATGATTACGAAGAACATCAAAGGATGTAAAAGAGAATCCTTGAATTGAACCAACAAAGTCATCACAGTTTCTGATATCGATAGAGAAATTGAAAAACAACTTATGTTTGTGGTTGGTTGGGCGGTACAGAGACACGGTGTCACGAACATCAAACTTAGTAACCATGACACAACTCTTTTCTACCAGTAATCTTCCATACTTTACAAGATAATTACCACCAACACTTGCTTGAATTTTGGTACCCTATCAAACAAATATAACCCTTTAAGATGTAACATAGGATATAAAAAAATAAAATAAATGTGTTATAAAGTTATAAAATACCTCCTCATCCATGAGGATCAGTTCGACCGTATGAATAGCATTCTTTACTTTAAATGATAGTAGCTTCTAAAGCTTAAGTATGTGAACTTTAATAGTAACGTCTCCTTGGTTACATCCAATTCATTAAGAGAAGTGATGGGAGGATTCTCCATTGACCTTTATAGTTAAAGATTTATTTTAGAAAACAAAACAATTTTTTGTTTTTTAAAGACTATATCAATTGTCTAAGGGTCTTTAATTCAACAATTGTTGTGAAACATTCAAGGAGTTTTTGGAACATTAGAAAACTGATGTTTTATGTATTGATTGTGTGAGGGGGAATATTTACGGATGCATGGATCATGTTAGTTAGACATAATCATTTGAAAAACAAAAATGGGGTATTGATTATTATTACTCTTAAAAATAATTAAATAATAAGAATTGGCAATATTCAAATATTCAAACTTCCAATATGATTATTAAGTACCGTTACATTAATATAAGAAAGTTAAACTTGGCAACATAGCTATAGATAAGTAAAGTTAATTTAAAAACCAAAAAGTTGACCTAAAATAACATAAAACTCTAAAACAGTCCCTAAAAACACATGTATATCACGAAAAATTAAGTTAAAAGCTAAATTTCACGAAAAATCATCGAATCTCTAAAACAGTCACTAAAACATCATAAAATTTATGCCAGTTTTGGTCCTCTTCTAAAAAATTGTGTCTCTTTTGACTAAAACAGCAAGAAGTTGTGTATAATTCACAAAAAAATCATAAAATTTCTAAAACAGTCCCTAAAACACATGTATATCACGAAAAATCAAAATCAGACACTAAAACAGTCCCTAAAGACATTGATATCTAAGGGCATGTTTGGCTAAGCTTTTTTAAACAACTTATTCCCTAAATATGTCTCTAAAACATCATAAATCTCTTTAATCAGCAATGACAGAGACATATGCAGTAACCAAACAGTTTGAAAAGGAAATAAGATGTTTAGTAAAAGGTTTTAAACCAAAAACAATGACAGAGGGATATGCAGTAGCCAAACAACAAGAAGTAGTGTATAGTTTACAAAAAAAATTGTCCAAATATTTAAAACAGTCATTAAAACAGTACCTAAAACACATTTTAGCAGTCACAATATGGAAAAGTATCTAAATCTGTCCCTAAAACATCATAAATCATAAAATCTCTAAAACAGTCACTAAAACAAAAGTATATCACGAAAAATTAAGTTCAAAGCTAAAACAGTCCCTAAAACACATTGATATCCAAGAGCATGTTTGGCTAAGCTTTTTGAAACAACTTATTCCCTAAAACTGTCTCTAAAACATCATTAATCTCTTTAATCAGCAATGACAGAAGCATATGCTGTAACCAAACAGCAAGAAGTCCCTAAAACACATTTATATCTAAATCAGTCCCTAAAACACATTTATATCTAAATCAGTCCCTAAAACACATGTAATAATTCAGTTTAAAGATGAATTACAACTATGGAAAACTATAATATATCTAAAACAGTCCCTAAAATACATTTATATCTAAATCAGTCCCTAAAACACATGTAATAATTCAGTTCAAAGGTGAATTACAACTATGGAAAACTATAATATATCTAAATCAGTCCCTAAAACACATGTAATAATTCAGTTCAAAGGTGAATTACAACTATGGAAAACTATAATATATCTAAATCAGTCCCTAAAACACATGTAATAGTAACAAAAATTAACAAAATAGGCTAATTGCACAATCTAATCCCTAAACATTAAACTAAAACGAAAATTAAGTTCAAAGGTGATTTTCACATACCTGATTTCTTGAAACAACAGCAAACCTTTCTTCAATCACTAACACCCTGTAGAATAAGTTGAATAATTCAGTTCATAAACAACAAAAAATTAAAAAGTATAGAAAGTTTAACAAAAAATAAATAAAATAAAAATACCAGCAAAACCAAAGCAGATGAACAACGGAGAGAGAAGGAGAAATGGTATGGCTTTAAAGACTTCATCGGAGGATTAGGGCAAAGAAGAGGAACACAATTTCAAACCTCAATCCGTGTGAATGATGATCTATACCGTCGAAAAAAGTTTCAAATTCAAACACAGTCGTAGGATCTGTGTTTGTTGAATAAAGTTGGAGTTTTATGCGAACATGAGACTGAATAATCTGTCTTTCTTGAACAACAGGGACACAGTAGGTGCGATTGTGAAATTTTGAATCCAAACTCGAAAGGGTATTCATCTGTAGGATGCAGAGAAGAAAAGAAGGGGAGAAGAAGAAGAAGACGACTAGGAAAAGGAAAGGGAAAGAATTTGGGATTAGGGTTTTGGCTGGTTGCTTTGACTTGTAGAAGAGAGAAGAGGGATAACGCAAATTTCTCTACCCTCATTAATGGTCTTTGACCTTTAGCAATTCTTTCAAAAAAAAAAATCACGGAAAAAAGGAGGAGTGGACACGTGGACAAGATGAAGTGTGGGATTCACATGTAGGAGAGATAGAGAAGGCAGGGCTTGTGGTGTTGACAAGTAGGATTTTGAAGCTTTGATTTATTATAATATATATATATATATATTGTTTGTATATATGTTTAATATTTGTAAAAATGATAATAACAAATTATAAACATGATGAGGTTTGGAATTTTTGGTTACATCAAATAGTGATGGATGGATTGATGTATGTATTTTTGGTTATCTCATCTTCTTTTGATAAGTATGTTTTTATTTATTAAAGTAGAGATATTATATTAAAGTATAGGTAAATAGATGATTAATATTAAGAATATTAAAGATATATAATCATGAATATAAGATTATTTTAATATATATATATATATATATATATATATATAGGGGGAGGTTCATTTGAGAAGAAAATTAAATTAAGAAAAAAAGAACAAAGGGTACAATTGTAAAACATTAAATAGTTTTCTCTCATCTTATTTATTGTTATCTTTGACTAATTAATTAGTCATCCTCCACACTAAAATTTTTGCCTACACACATAAAAAATTATCCTACACGTTTTGAAATTTATCCTACACATATTGAAATTCATCCTACGCAACTCGTAATTCATCTTACGCACCTCGTAATTTATCCTACACTTTAAATTAATTTTTTTCTTCTTTTAAATAATATATTTTTTGAAAATAAGTTACAAATTTATTATAGTTAGCTATTAAAAAGGAAGACTACCAATAAATGATCAATCTAATTTTACCAATATACCCTTACACTAATATTAAATAGAAAAATTAAATAAAGTTGTAACACCCCAAAAATGGGTTTGGTAATTTAAACCCGGTTAATATAAAGGAACGCGTAAAAATACCGTTAGGGGTAAAAGTGAACCCGTAAATGAATATTAACTAGGAATAATTAACCTAGTTGAATATTAGTATCGTTGGTATTAAACGAAGGGTTGTAGCCTTATTTAAATAAAACGAAACATGAGGGACCAAAGTAAACAACTTGAAAGTTGTTTTATTAAAAGAAAACAACACACACACACACACATCGTGTGTGTGTGTGTTCATCATCGAGCAGGGAAGGCTCCCATGGAGCCAAAACCCTAAACTTCATCAAATTCTCCAAATTGAAAGGCTAAACGAAGCCCAAATTCACAACCAAACATGAATTAATGATCACCTTCACAAGGGGATCATAAGGTATGTCTTAAAACTTAGATTTGATGATCTTGTTTGAAGTGGGTTTTGATCAATCCATGAAATTGTATGAAATTAAGCATGTAGATGTGTTAGAAACACCAAATAGAACTTGTGTTATGAATAATTTCAAGTAATTTGGTGATTTAGAATGAAACCCATTGCATGAGTGTGAAGATGATGATCATGATGAACTTGTAGATGTTATAATGTGATCTTGTGATGTATAAGGTGTTATATGGTAGATTGAGATAGATAAACTTGATGTGAAAATTATGATTATGGGATTTTGCTTGAATGTGATGGTTCATAAGATGAAATAGGGAAGAACATGCTTAAAGCACTTGTACATTATGCTTAGAAAGTGATATGCACACCAAGTGTTTAATGAAATGCTTAGGAGAAAATGATAAGTGGGATTGTATGCTAATAATGAATAAATGTTTGTAGAATGTGTTGATGATGTATTAGACAATAGATTTGTATAAGGAATGTGTTTTGAATGGATTACAAGTGGGAAATTAGTTTGATAAGATGATATGGCAAGAAACCTTCCTTAAAATGTATGTATGCTCATGTATGCTAATCATGTTATGATGAATGTGATGACATGTACGGATAGGAGTTATGTCAACATGGACACAAGCATGGAAGGAAATGGTCCAAGGATAAACACGGAAGCTATGCTTGAACTCGGACGCACGAGGTAAGTGAACTCCCAATTTACCCTTTTGTTTGGTAATGTATTTATGATATATGGTTATTATTGAATGTAATGTAAGAAGATATGAATCGTTGTTATTACTAAGTTAAGTTTTAGTGGAAATGAGTCGGAAGTGGTTAAGAAAGGGATTCGATTAAGTTTGGGTAAGAAATGGAACTTAAATAATGAACTATGCATAAGATGAATTAAGGAGTTATACATGTAGGATGTAAATTGTAAGTACATGTATGAATAGAAAGTGAATACATGCTTGAGTGGGTATTTAATTATATGCTTGAATGAATAAGATGAGTTATGTGTATTAGAGGACATGTTCATATGAAAGGAAGCTAATGGTACTAACCGTTTTTCTATTGAGAATTAATGTGAAGCATAGGCATGTTAACAATGGAAGTAAAGGTTGACTCCGTAATCCGATGCGAGTGATCGAATGGATGGATGAAGGGGCGAGTATAAGGGAAAGCATGATATGTTGACGCTTTATTATGCATGTGTTAATATTTTTGTATTATGTCACCGGTTGCTAATGATGAGATTGAATGTGGTGACTGCAGGTTGTACAGGGTTATGGATGTTTCATCAAGAAATGCACGCAGTTGAAGATCGAGTCAAGACATGGATTGTTCGTGGGTGTGTATGTGGTCACTTAATTCGATATATGTATGTTAGTTTTTAATTAAATTATAGAAAGGGATTAATGTATTTAAGTGAAAGAAAGAATATAATGAAAGAAATTTTAGATATGTATTTTCCGCTGCGAATCTTAGGTTAAAACGTGTTAGGGTCTTACAAAAGTAAATGAAGGATTTTTATTGGTTGAAATTTCTTCTTTTTTAGTCTTACAAAAAAATTATTCTCATTTGAACCCTCCACTATATATATAGGGTAATGTTCATGCGAGAACCACCTTTATTACGAGAACCGCAAGAACCAATGTGAACACAATCTAAAATACCTAAAAAAACCTACCCCCCCCCCCAAGCTAAATGCTAAAAACTAAAACCTAAAAAAAACCTAAATCCCCCCCCCCCCCCCCCCCCCCCAAACTAAACCCCCAAAAAACCTTAAAAAAATCTAAATTTTTTTTAATACTTTTTAAGTTAAAATCGCTACTTTTAGTAGCAAAAAAAAACATTTTTAAAATTTTTTTTGCTTATAAAAGTAGCAATTTTTTTATAAAAAAAAAAAAATTTGTGTGTTTTTTAGCTATTTTTAGATATTTTTGTTTGTGTTTACATTGGTTCTCGCGGTTCTCGCAATAAGGGGTGGTTCCTAACGGATCTTTGTCTTATATATGTGTGTGTATATTAAATTCAATCATTTAATAGTCTTTATATTAATTTACTTATTATTTATTATGATTAAGGTAAATGATAAATTGACACACAGCTTTTTAGTGAAATCTTTTATTATAAAAAAATGTCATGTGACATTAAAGGGACATTTTTATTAGTATTTAGATAAATTAATATCAACCAACTAGTTTAGTGCCTTAACTCTTATGTAATAAATGAGTAGCCTAAATAATAAATAGAACATATATTGTTGCTATTAGGCTGGAGGGTGTGATATAAAGTCTCTAGGGGCTTATCACGTCACCTCAGCGTCACGTCATGTTCACGTCACACAAGGAGTGGCTTTGGCTGAAGATGGCACCCCCTTTAACTTGCAGGGTGTGGCTTTGGCTGAAGATTGCGCCCCCATTTAACCATCATCAACTTCGAAAATTCCAAGGTTGCTTGTTAACGTGCTGGCGGAAGAAGGATGCCCCCCCCCCTCTTTAACGGCGGCGGTATGAAGGTTGGCGCCCCGGGGGCGCTACAGATGCAGGTATGGCGGGGTGGCGTCTCCCATACCCTCCGGCCTTATGTAATTCGATATTGTTGTCTTATACAATACTGAATAGCCTAAATAATAACTCTCTTAAATATATAAAAATATATGGAGTGTCAGATAACTATTTAAATTACTGATTCAAAATTTTAAGCCATTCAATACCTTTTTTAGATGGTGTGTATTGAAACTGTATTGTGAAAATATTATAAATCGCATTGAACAACATATATATGTACTTTATGACAAAGTTATATGATTGATATGATGTTTTTGTGCAACTTTTGTAACTATAGGTAACTGGTATTTTGGCGTTGTCCCCCGGGTATGTAATGTATCGAGGGGACGTAAATACCAACACGACTGATCATGCATCAATGTTCACCAAAATTCATAGTTAGTCATTTTAAATAACATTGTTGATTGTGTATATAACAAAATTTACAACCAATTATTTTAAAACATAACATATTTAAATCTAATCTAGTCTTTAACATCTTTGCGTGATTTGTAACGCGCATATAGCGCGTCGATCACTACTTGTAACTCTGATTGTGTTTTACGTATGCTACTCACACACTTGGTTAATCCATTAATTTTTTTAGTCACCCGACGATCAGAGGTGAGAATATCTTCCAACATCTGTTGGAGTCGCATGAAAACATTCGGTTCCTCACTTGAAGACAACATGTTGAAAGAAATTTGTTGTAAAAACACGATTAAACTTTAGACACATAAACTTATATAACAAAACATAGGATTAGGATCAAATACAAAGGATCCTAATTGTAAGAAATGTAAGAAGGATTTATAGAGTGACAAGTGTCCAATAACCTAAAAAAACCACTACACAAAAAAACCCCACTACAAAAAAAAAAAAAAAAAAACCCTTAACTTTTTTGCAGAGGGGGTGGGGGTTTAGGTTTTTGGGTGGTGGTGAGGGTGGGGGTAGGTTTTTTTTTTTTTTTTTTTTTGTTGGGGGGGGGGGGGGGGTTAGGTTTTTTTTAAGGTTTTTGGGGGGTGGGGGGTTAGGTTTTTTTGGTGAGGTAGAGTTTTTTTTTTTTTTTTTTTTTGCCCGGGGGGGGGGGGGGGGGGTGTTTAGGTTTTTAGGTGGTGGGGGGTGGGGGTGGGTGTTTAGGTTTTTGGTGGTGATATAGTGGGTTTAGTTTACACTTCTTACAATTAAAAGCCTTTGTAAAATAACTTAACCCACAAAACATAAATTTCCTTAAGGAAACCTAAAGTTGAAAAATGTAAAAAAAATGTTTAAGTGGCTCTAAATTATGACTACAACCGACTGCTTAATTCAAGTCATGCAGGCTGCCACGCTAAGAATAACAAAAAATTTATTATCAATTAAAACCGTCAGAATACCATACCTCACTAATTTGACAAATAGACAAATATATGTCATGCAAAAAAACCCACAAAACCACCAAGCCAAAAGTACAACATAATGGATAGAAAACCCAATGTACACCAAACTTACAAATCAGCAATACACAAATTTAAATAAAGAAGTAGACTTGCATTATTGATTTAGAGGCTCAAAGAATAATGGTTGCAACTGGTTTCTTATCTAAAGCCACCTGAGTTGCCACCCCAGTTACGACACATCGCCATCGCCAAAAGAAGCAACATCCATTGTCACGCTATGAGAATCCAAAGGTTAACGCACAATACTAGGTCCCGATGGGTGCATGAAACAAACAAATCCACCACAATTAACAATCATCGCAGCCTTTATGTCATTTAAATGAAATCAAACACCTACAACAGCAATACTTCTATATAGGCTTAGAGTAACTCATGGTTGTATGCCATAAAAAATGTTGCACGCCAAGAGTTAATAATCATCAATCCGATAAACACAACTCGATTTAACATAACTGTTACATCATTTAGTCCCTAGATCAACCATCATAATCGATAAGGCTCATGTATAAATAAGACCTGAATAGCCTCGGGTTAGAACCTTCATCGGCCACCATTATATGAAAGGCACAAATTTCTTACAATAGGCGTTGGTGAGAACCACCGTCAGTAATCAACAAAAAACAACATCACACTTCCTCTGCCAATCAACCATCACAGCTGATATTCACCAAATTACATATGTTTTATTCCCCCATTTTACGTGTGTTTGGTCGTAAAACCGAGAATCGGATACTTAATCGGGTGTATTTTTGTTTACAGGCCTAAAACAGCGTAACAAACAAGAAGATGATGAAAACGAGGATTTTCCGGGCGAAACGGCTGAGCTGCGAAGATTCTATGAAGAAGTATGACATGGGCGAGTTGCATGGTCGTGCGGCTGGTGGAACACCCGTGCGGATCCGACAACAGGGCTCATCTCGACATTGCACAGCCAGTGCGATCCAGCGTGCAAGCCATCTCAGGAACGCACGACCGTGCGACAAAAGGAACACCCGTGCGGATTCGATGACAAGCCCCAGCCCGGCACTGCACTACCGGTGTAGTTGGTCGTGCCATCCTAACCTCGGAGATGCACGCTCGTGCAACCCAATGCACGCCCGTGCCAATACGAAGACCGGTCAAGATTTGCTGATGTCACACGGTATGGTGAACAGTATACTAAAGTGAACGACCGTGCGATCTGAAAAAGTTATAAAAAACAGAAGGCAGCAATCAGTTCGTAATTCTGGACTTTTGGGAGCTCATCAGGCGATTTTATAGGCTCCGGAGGCATCTGCTTTCACCCGGAATCAAGCCACATCGTGCCGATTAGCTCCGTTACTATCCGGATTCTTAATCTAGTGCTTGTTTATGGTTTGATTTCTTGAATCTTTCCATGATTTTGTTATGTTTCAAGCATTTAGGTTGATGATTATGTATTATTGTAAGCCTAAGGGCAAAAACACTAGTATTCCTTGCTTAACAACAACCATTAGTATGTTAATTATGTTTGTAATGACACTTGAAGCATTTTCTATGTTAATCCTTGATGATTAGTTTGCAACCTTGTTTATTGATGTTGAATTCTTGATTATAGTTAATTATCTTGGATGATTAGTATGTGGTTAGTTGAGATATTTGCAAAAAGAAGCTTAATTAATCATGTATTAGTAGACTTTGAACTTGCTTAACTAGTTTAGCTTGTTTAAAATGTGTGCACCTTGATACTAGAAATGGTTAGTGGTTTAATAAGGGGTAATTAATGTTAATCAAGAAGGCTTTCCCTCACGGAAGGACCTTAACGGGTTAAATGGTGTTGTTATGAATTCTTGACATAAGTTGTTAACTTAGTTAGTAGTTTAGGCCAAAATTGCTTACTTGGTGAATTTATGTTCAAGATTTGTAAAATGAACTCGGTTGTGATTTAATCTAGTTTATGCTTGTCTCTGTGGTTACATTGTGTTTATCGGTGTCACTTTCCTTGATTAAGTGAACTTAGAAAACTCCTAACGGATGACTAATTTTTCTTTAGGGGATTTTCATAGACATTTGTCAATTGGGCGTTAAAGAACAATTTTAGGTGGTTAAAGTGTGTTTATCGTTTTAGCTTTCCAAAGAGTTGTCATGTTAGGATTCCCGAAAGAGATACTAATTGTCTTGAAAATGGAGAATTGACCAAGTGTTTTAAGTGACAAAATCGATTTAGTTCATATACTTTGGTTGTGCATAAAGCAAGCTATATATTTATTTTCTTATTTGGAGTCTATTATGTTTATGAAAGTTTTTGTTTTAATCTTATTTTTAGTTTAAACAAATCACACACTTATCTTTCTACCGGTAATTTAATGACAAAAGTTTAGTATTATTCCTCCGCCCACATCCTTGGATCGACACTTGGTTCTTACCGATACTTTACTACATATATGACGGGGTAAACTTGCCATTTCGTGTGTGTTTTACTGTTGAAGTATAAATCATTTTTATAAATTTAAAACCGAATTGTGTGTAAAATTCATTGTAAAAATATGTATATACGCTCACACGTCAACAGCCAATAAGGCTCTGGTATACATACAAAACGAAAAACCTGAACAACCTCAAGTTAGAACCTCCATCGGCCACCATCAAATGAAACTCAGGTCAGAACCATCATCAACCATCACAAAAACAACGGTTTTGTTACATAAAGTAACTAAAGGATGAGGTCAAAACCACCATCGGCTATAAAACCTAGCAATCTTACAGCCTCGGGTAAAACTCATCATTAACCCCCACCAAAAGAAACATATCTGGCAACGTCTAATAAAAGGCCGTAAAGCCCAACAATCTAAAACATCAGGTCAAAACCATCATCGATCATCACAATAAAAAAAAAAGAAATTGGACAACATGTAACAACTTCAAGACCAAAGAAAGTGAAGGAACATGTGTCAAAAATAGACACCAACAATAAAGTACAAACCTTAAAACAAAGAGCACAACAACCTAATTCAAGATAAACAAATCTAACATAGAGTAAAACACCCTTATGCATACAACACTTACAACATAAGCCACCAGAAAAGTCAAGGCAGAACATCAGCGCCACCGTCACAGACGGTACAAATACTACCTAAATTCGATGGCGCACCACCACCACCATCAACAATACAATGAAAAACAAAATCCCACAGCCGAAACCAAACAACAACAACGTTACCAACACATCAAGAACAAATTCCCACACTACTTACCGAAACGACATATAACAACGGAACTGGCAACAACCAAAGAGAGAGAAGAGAGAAAATCATCGGGGAAAACAAATGGTTTTTAAACCCTTAAATAACACCCAAAAAATTAAGGGACACAAGTCTAGAAAAAGACACCAACAATAATGTAGAAAGCTTAAACCAAATAGCACAACAACATAATGCAAAATAAACAAATACAACATAAAGTATAACAACCTTATGCACATACAACTTACAGATTAATACTGTAATATGCTAATGACCTTGTTTTGAAATGTATAACACCAATGAAAATTTATCAGGATGATCAATTAAATTTGATGCAAAGTGGATGTACAACTAAATAAATAAGGGTAAATATGTTTTTCAACACAATATGAACCATATAACAAAAACCACTCCTTGCCCCTTCTCGATACACTTCCTATTCTATCTCACGAACTCTTTACCCACTAAAGGGCTTGTAGCTAGTGACAGATCCATAATTTCCTTATATATGCAGGCTAACAAAGTTAGTCGGGTCAATTAAAACTAGATCATCAATAACCTTTTGTAATTGTTTTCCTTAATAATAAAAGTGACATAAACCCTAGGGACTAATAATTAACCATGGTGATCGGTATCGAAGTACCGAACAAAGTTAGAAATATTAGTGTTTCTAAATACCCTAGATTAAAAGTGACAAATCGGGTGTTGAACCACGATAGAGCTAGTGCTTGGTGTGAGAGCTTAATCGATTGCAAAACATAATAAAAACTTGAAATTGTATTTGTGTTTGGTTTGAGCAATTCAGATTAAACTAAAGTTGTACATTCAATAAATTGAACAATGAGCACAACTAGGGCTGTAAACGAGCCGAGTCGA
Organism: Helianthus tuberosus; assembly: GCA_030545235.1. Classification (NCBI taxonomy): domain Eukaryota; kingdom Viridiplantae; phylum Streptophyta; class Magnoliopsida; order Asterales; family Asteraceae; genus Helianthus; species Helianthus tuberosus. The sequence goes on from CM060403.1 coordinate 175,841,901, forward strand.
GCCGAGCTAGACCCAGCTCGAGCTCGGCTCGAGCTCGACTCGAACTCGATTCGAGCTCGACTCGATTAGAATTCGAGCTAGCTCGGCTTGGCTCGATCTAGCTCGAACTAACAAAGAACCGCAAAATTTACTACTTAAAAAGCCCCTTTAAAATGAATTTCCTCATAGACTAAGGGCCATAATTGCCATTTAGTTTAACCATATGGCTAAATATGCAAGTATAAATAGTTCATTCAATTAGTACATTGTCTTTACCTTCTTTTATAGGGGAAATACCCCGTTAGTTTTTGTTTTCTAAGCAATGTGAGACAAAAAAAATGAAGGGTGTAAACCTTATCGAGCCAGTTCACGAGCTCACGAGCCGAGCCAGGCCAAGCTCGAGCTCGGCTCGTTTACAAACCGAGCCGAGCCGAGCTGGCTCGTTTACAACCGAGCCAATTTCGAGCCGAGCTTTCTTCGAGCGAGCAACGAGCCACGAGTATTTTGAACACCCCTAAGCACAACCAAGTATCAGATTTGTTAGCACAATTAGTAATTTGAGTTTGTGAATCAGTTTTGGAAGATTATATAGAAATAACCTTGTTAATCATATGTCAACTGAGTATCGAAAGACCTATACTTATGTACCTAAGCTTACAGCGATTAAACACCGATGTAATTAGACTATCACAAAATGATCACCATCATATACAAACATGTTAACATAACCTTCAATCATATATCTTGACATTCAACGATTAGACACCGATTAATTCAAAATACATGAAGTGATCCTAGCAAAAAAATGTTTAGAAACAACCAACAAAACACATGAAAACTTGGTAAATGTCATAGATGTCTAACACACCATGAATTCATGTCCAAATAGATAGATAACTCAAATTGAACTAAATGGCATACAAACCCAACACTACAAGAAAGTCGACTAATAGCGGCGACAGTTGTCGCCGCTAATGGTTAGAATTGTCGCCGCTAAAGCTAATAGCGGCGACATGTCGTCGCTATTTAGTCGCCGCTAAATGTTAGTCGCTAAAGGTGTATATGTCGTCGCTAAAGGTCTTGTCGCCGCTAATGGTCAGAACCTTTAGCGGCGACACATAGCGTCGCTAAAACGTCTTCACTGATAGTTTAGAACCTTTAGCGGCGACACATGTCGCCGCTAAAAGTCAGTTTTTTTTTTTTTGCTGCGTTTGCTGTAATTCCCGTTATGAACAAACCTGCCAATTTTCAAGTTTTACGCAACACAAACAGACTAAACAAACATAATGCTTTACATACTAAAATCGGCCAAAACATTTCCGTACAAAACATCCTAAAATATCCGAAAAATAACATTCTAAAATATCCGTACAAAATACCACAAGAAAGGATTCAAGTTAGGTCGTCATCGTCATACTCATCGTCAAACTCATCGTCGGGTGCGACTTGCTTTCCCCTCGCCGCAAGAAAGGATTCAAGTTGGTTTACGAATGCCGGACTTTGGAACAAAGTTGAAACGTATTCCTACATTAACACATATCAAACCCAATATTATTAGCAAAAACATATAGTTGGTTTACTATATTTTGGAAATCAAATTGTATAGTTTACCTGCGAAAATGGTTCTGCGGTTTGGGGTTGCGCACTAGACGGGTTCGATGGCGTATTCGAATGTTTAGGCCCAAGCCCCCGGAACCATCCTCGTCGATCACCCAAAACGTTTTGAAACACGGCAGCCTCATTCGGCAGGTTAGAACCGCTGCTTTCTCCGCTCATAAACTCGCGTTCTAGATTAAGCTGTATTTTACGAAGATGATTAAATATAAATACAAATAGAGTAAATTACAACCGGTGTCCTTTACGTTTCTACCATATTACAACCGGTGTCCTTTAACTAAAGATATTATAGGCTCCGTCCTTTATGTTATTAGTTTTTAACACCCTATGTCCTTTAGTGCTAAACTAGTTTAATTTTGACATCAAATTGACCCATTTTTAACTGCATTTAACAGCAAATCAAACTCCCATTTTTAGCAGCTTTTAGGCAGCATTTGCAGCCTATATAACAGCAATTAAACCTATTTTGTAACAGCAATTAAACCTATTTTGTAACAGCAATTAAACCTATTTTTAACAGCCTATATAAATCCCCCTTTTTAACAGCAATTCAAACCCAATTTAACAGCCTATATATATATTTAGATAGATACTTACATAATTCTGCTCGGCTACCGGGTCAACAAAATTCCCATCTTTATCGGTGTGAGTTTTGCGGTACGTATCAAGACGTTTCAAACCCTGTTTAACATTAAAACTTAGATTAAACGTTAAATAAACATAAACATACAAACACACACATATAAAACATTACATGTTTGTAGGCGGTGCTACTGTATGACGATGTATCGCCACGGTTTGGGACTTTTTGAAGTTGGCGAACTCTTGAGTTTGCCTCACATCTTGAAATATATTTGGGGTCCAAGAAGTGATCAATGGTTCTCTGCCAGTTTTCGTAAGGCATATCCTTGGGGTGGAATGCCCTTGCTCTTTCGACATCGTCATAACCTCCATTATCGAGAAATTCATCCTTAGCCCGGTGCTTGCGGTCGGAGTACCGCTTCATAAGCACTTGTCTAATGCCGCCTTTTAAGTCGGTCGCTTCCAAATCCTGTTCAACTTCATCGAAATTGAAATTCTCCTAGGAATTATATAAAATTGTTAAAACATTATATAGAAACGTCTTGCAGCCGTTTAACACCAATAAATGGCACAACTTATTTACCTTTAGGTGGTTCATGACGGCATCCTTATAAGGAGTCGGAACTTTCCCCCAACCCATTCTATCGAAAGGGATGGTCCGCCACATGTACAAACCCGCCTCGCGTGAAAATAAGTCGCTCGGTTCACCAACGGGGGTATACGTTACATCCCTATCGAATGTAAGAGATACGGGCCCCCCTGCTTTGACCATCCTGCGAAGCTTTTGATTTTTCGCTTTCCCCCGAACTCTCCTTGGGGGAACCGCTGCAATTAAAATAAAATAAAATATAATTAGTGACAACATTTATAATAAAAGTACTAAATAATAATTGATAACTTACCGTCGGTCTCATGCGTCCCTCTCCGAAAAGGATCCGGATTTGGTGGATCCCCAGCTCCGTCTCCCCCATGTCCTCGGGGCATCACATCCGCCATCAGGTAAACAAATACAAACCACAAAGAAAACATATTTCCTAAAAAGTTACAAATGTTAAAACAAGTGTATCAAATAGAAATTAGTAGAAAGTGCAACAAGTTTAACTAATATGCAAATAAATATTTCAACAAGAGTTTTTCAAATACTAACTAATATAAATTACAATAACTTTTCTCTTAATCAAACTCGATGTCATAATCGGGATCGTCCTCATCAACATTTGTAACTTTTTAACATCTAGAAATCAATGTTCCTAAGCTTGAAACATCCTACATTTGTAACTTTTTAACATCTAGAAAGAAGTTCCAGTTAACTAAAAAAATTTCCATTAAAAGCACCAAACTATGGTTTATGTACCTTAACCCCTATACATGATTTTGGCAATAAATTCTTCAAAAAATCAGATATCAACATGATTTTGAATGCTTTTAAGATCTAACCCCTATGAATTTAACCCATTATTATATACGCTAATTTAACTCACTAAAACTAGGGTTTCAACAGTTTCACTTATTTAACCGATAACCGTGTCACAAACTCGCAACTTTTGCCATTACAAACACTAAACTAGGGTTCTAACAGTTTATGCACGAGCAGATTAAAAAAAAAAACAAAAACAAAAATATGTATAAACAGATTTAAAAGTTAATTTAAAGATAAACTAACCTTATTTTGCACGAGCAGAAGAGGTGGTGACGGTGGTGGCCGTGGAGACGAGACTTGCCGGTGGAGAACCTACATTCACCAAGAACCAAGAAATTAACAACCTATATAACAAAATAAACACAAAAAAACAACATAAAACTAACCGATTTAGAGTAGGAATGAAGAGATTCGCCGGATTTTGGAGAGGAAACCGATTGGAGCTGCAAAAAATTGGGGGAAAGTAGGTGGAGGGAAGGAAAATAAGGCGCTGATTTGATTTTATTCGGTCGACCAATAGCGGCGACACGATGTCGCCGCTATTAACTGATAATGTCGCCGCTATTAAGTTAAACGAACTACAGCCGTTGGATGAAGATGACAATCGTGTGGCAATGGTTGAACTTGGGATTCCGGATTGCGGCTCGGACCAATAGCGGCGACATATGGGGTGTCGCCGCTACTAGTGTCGCCGCTATTGCCCATTATTCTTGTAGAAGCCCTTGGTTGTGATCACAAGGGGTTTAGCCACAAATGATCATGCTTGATGATGAAATGTTGCAATTTCGATAGCAAATGAAGCAATCTTGATGCTAGAACACTTTGTCACTGAGTATTTTATGTCCCTTGATGTCTCATAGACTCCAATAGTGAAGAATGGTCGAAATCCCCTTGGAAAAACATGTTTGTTCAGCCAATAACTAATAAAAACCATTCAAAACCACTTTGGGGTTGTAAAATATGACCCAAAATACGGTCCCTCTATTGTTTACGGGCCCTTTATACAACCCAGGACGTCTGAATTCTCCGTTTCGCTTCCAAATTTCATCCCGTACATCCCCGACTCATTCCATGATGCCAAATTAATCAAAAAAGTATCCAATCTTCACCTAGATACTGATTAAACAAACTTGGCAAGGTGATTTGTTTCCAATCGACATTAACGATAAGAAAGACATATAACATGCTAAAATCTCACACAATGGAAATACACATCAGATGGTTATGTTCTATGTTTTGCCATATTTATTGGTTGCAAAAATATGAGTTTGAATTTATATGATGCTACATATTATGGTGATTAATTTTTAGTTTTAATCTGTCATGTTTATTCTGATTATGGAATGTTTTGGATTTGATATAAGTTGCTTTATTTATCATTATAGTAGTCACATAGATAACTAATTAACCTAAACAAACAAGTTATTTCAATAAATTCAGACATCAGCAAACAAAACATAGCTAGGTGTGCACATAATGGTGTTCTTCCTCATGTAGTTGAGAAATCTAGTCCATTATGAACAAATGTATTCGAATTGGATTAAAGAGTGTATGAGTTAGCTCATCTAAAAAAACTAACTCTATACCCATGTTATATATCCTATTGTCGCCTCCAACCATAACTTGTTGCCAATCCATACAACGAGAACCCCCCACCCCTCCGTTCTATTACCCTATCTGGAACTTATTTATACAACTCTAACATTGATGAACGCAAGAACAAGCACACAAAACTCAATATTATACACCATTAATCTTCTTTTACACATTCACATTTACATTGGATGTCTACATCACCATATGAACATCGCTCCGCAAGCGAGAGGTTATTTTTAATCAATGGTTCCACACAAATTCCTTCTAGCTTACATCGATGATCACCGATAAACATTAATAAAACTAATGACTCGTTACAAGGACAAAATTTACAAAACTCATCACCATCGTAGTAAAAACTAGATAAAAAACACAAACCTAAACTCGTCACTATTGGCCCATCATAGTTTTAGTGAAAGTCATCTCATTTTACGTGAAAAATAAAGGGAAATCATTTACAAGAAAGAGAAAATAAACATGGCATAATTACCCTCCGTTAAAAGAAAACATACGGGTAACTCTGTCCCTAATTCATAATAATTTTTTTAAATGAATAGCATAATTGAATTGAAAGAGAATAAACAAAAGTCAAAAGTGCACACTTAAGATTCTCCATTCGTGATGTATATTGCTCAAGGTATATATTCCCATCGTATATACACACATAGTGTGACCATACGTATATATGCTCTATAATAATTGTCTTTTTCAAACTAAATGAAATGGAAATATTGTGTTTACTGTTAACATTATGAACAATAGGGTTATTTGATTATAGTCTAAGGGTGGAGATACAATATAAAGTTTATTTGGCTAGGAAGAATAGAAAATGATCTTGACCATCCATTAAGTTAATCAAGGGCTAAGATTAAATCAGGCAAATTGAAATGAAGAAAAGAGGCGCGTGAGTTTGTTCAAGGGCATTCTAGTCAATCCAAGCCAATAGTTTCTCTCTCCTCCAATTCCCCCCATTTTTTAAACGTTAATAACTCTTTCACACGACATTATTTTTTTATAAAAATTGCACCAAAAAACGAGCGTTTTTTTATCTTTAAAACGAGTATACTATTGCTATATTTAAAAAAAAAATTTAAAACCCAGTTGCGTAAAACGCAATAGAAAAACCACCAGTTACGTAAAACGCAATGAAAAAAAAAAACCTAAAAATGACATTTTTCTAAAACGCAATGCACCAAAAACACAAAGAAATGACTTATTTGTAAAACGCAATGGCCAGAAAACACATAAAAATGTGTTTTACCTAAAACGCAATGCACCAAAAACACAAAGAAATGACTTATTTGTAAAACGCAATGGCCAGAATACACTTAAAATGTCTGTTTTCTAAAACGCAATGGACTGAAAACACATAAAAAAGTGTTTTACCTAAAACGCAATGCACAAAAAACACAAAGAAATGTCTTATACGTAAAACGCAATGGCCAGAAAACACTTAAAAATGACTCATTCTAAAACGCAATGGACTGAAAACACCTAAAAAATGTGTTTTACCTAAAACACAATGACTAAAAACACTTAAAAATGTGTTTTTTTCTAAAACGCAATAGCCAGAAACCACATAAAACTCTCTTATTTCTAAAACGCAATGGACACATAAAACTGTCTGAATTGTCTACGAATTACTGTCTTCGAAATGAGCCAATTTATGGAAATTTATTTTTTCTGATGCGTTTTTAGTACAGCAATTTAATCGAAAAAAAAAAAATTTCTGATGCGTTTTTGGCAGCTCAACCCCAGCCAGGGGCTCTGCCCCTTGGACGATTAATTTCGCTAGGAAGAATAGGAAGCAATAAGAGGATGACATGTGGCAACATTTAAAATAAAGAAAAGGGGTATTTTAGTCAATCCAACCCTTTCTTCTTCCTTTTTCAAAACCCAGTAACTTCAAAACCCACCATTTTCAAAACCCACCATCTTCAACCATTTCTTCACTTTCTATCTCAATAATCACTACATTATAGTGCGATTTTCATCACCAATCAATGATTCAAACCCCCGATCAACGTGTTCTTCAGTTTTTTTGAAGAAAACCCAGTTTAATTTCATACAAAATCTCGTTTTTTCCGGTGATTTTGAAGATAATCACTCGATTTGTTCGATTCAATCGCTGATAAGTGTTTCTATCATTTCAAATTTCGTCAATTGATGAAGAAACCGGCTTCGATCCATGTAAGAAATTCTTTAATTTAATTTTTAGGATCTGGGTTTTTATTTAGTCATTGCGTTTTACGATCTTGGCGGGGGTCCGGGGGCGGCAGCCCCCGGTAGCGGGGTCCAAGGGGCAGAGCCCCAGGTCAGCTCGGAATTTATTTTTTTTCGATTAAATTGTTGTACTAAAAACGTATCAGAAAAATTAATTTTCCAGAAATTTGCTCATTTCGAAGACAGTAATTCGTAGAGAATTCAGACAGTTCACATACAATTCACAAACAGTTCAGAAACAGTTTTATGTGTCCATTGCGTTTTAGAAATAAGAGAGTTTTATGTGTTTTCTGGCTATTGCGTTTTAGAAAAAACACATTTTTAAGTATCTTTAGTCATTGCGTTTTAGGTAAAACACATTTTTGAAGTGTTTTTAGTCATTGCGTTTTAGGTAAAACACATTTTTAGGTGTTTTCAGTCCATTGCGTTTTACAGAGAATACTTTCTTTTGTTTTTTAGGTCATTGCGTTTTAGAAATGAGACATTTTTAAGTGTTTTCTGGCCATTGCGTTTTACAAATAAGATATTTCTTTGTGTTTTTTGTGCATTGCGTTTTAGGTAAAACACTTTTTTATGTGTTTTCAGTCTATTGCGTTTTAGAAATAAGACATTTCTTTGTGTTTTCTGGCCATTGCATTTTACAAATAAGTCATTTCTTTGTGTTTTTTGTGCATTGCGTTTTAGAAAAATGTCATTTTTTAGGTTTTTTTTTCATTGCGTTTTACGTAACTGGTGGTTTTTCTATTGCGTTTTACACAACTGGGTTTAATTTTTTTTTAAATATAGCAATAGTATACTCGTTTTAAAGATAAAAAAACGCTCGTTTTTTGGTGCAATTTTTATAAAAAAATAATGTCGTATGAAAGAGTTATTAACGTTTAAAAAATGGGGGGGGGGGGGGAATTGGAGGAGAGAGAAACTATTGGCTTGGATTGACTAGAATACCCTTGAACAAACTCACGAGCCTCTTTTCTTCTTTTCAATTTCCCTGATTTAATCTTAGCCCTTGATTAACTAAATGGATGGTCAATATCACTTCCTAGCCTTCCTAGCCAAATTAACTTCCTTTTGTATCTCCACCCTTATTAATAATCCTATATGTTGTTTCAGTATACATCTATTTTCCACTGCAAAACTTGAAGTTCAAAAAGTTTGTGTCGGGCAGGTAATGGGACGGATATCCAAGAATGATACTGGTATGAGATTCGTTTTAAAAAGTATTGCGGTTTGGGACATGCATGGTATTAAGTGATATCCGACCTCATTACCTAAAACATACATGTCCGTTTACCCGAGCCATGCATGTAAAGATTATATTTTATTTCTATTTTTTTAATAATTAAGAAATCTGCTAATTCATTGAATTTTGTTTTTTTTTTTTAATTTATTTGGTAATAAAATCATATAAAAAATAAAATGGTAAGAATTTTGTATTTAAGTTCTAACAAGTATTTAGGTATCAACTCAAAATATGTTTAGATGGGCTCCAAATGTATCTTACCGAACACGCAGCCCTTATTATATGGGCTACAAGTGGGCTTGGCAGAAAACCGTAACCTATTGGAACCGGCTAAGGTTGGTTTCAAGCCGGTTTTTGGTTAAAAATAAATCGGTTCCTGAATCACAAACCTCTAACCTATTTAAACTAGTTTAATGCCCGTCCGGTGGACGGGTTATGTAAACAACGTAACAAACATAGATAATCTACATTAAGTGGACACAAATCTAAACAAAATTACAAACAAAAAGACCATTCTTTAATTTATAAAAGGTAAACGAACGTGAACAGTTTACAACCACAAGACGATATAAAATAAAACTGATAGAGTGGTAAAACATGAAATTATGTCATTTTATGCAAAAGTAAACGGTAGGCAGAAGCCATTTAAAAAAAAGTCAGTAGGTATTAGAGATTTTCAAATCTTAAAGCTTGATCCATCTTAATTTTTTGAATCACTCTCACTTTTTCTACAATCATCTCATCCGTTTTGTTCATCATCTTTTTGGAAAGAATACTAACATAAAAGGTAAAAATAAATACATGATTTTATTGTAATTTATTATATAAAAATAAAAAAAATATAAGAAACACATTTAAAAAATTAATTAAAAATGTTTGTGAATACTCCGGCGGATGGGAGGTCCGTGCAACTACCCCTCCCCCCCCCCCCCCCCCCCCCCCCGCATACTCACGTCATGCTTAATGGTTGGTAGAGAGGATAATAGTAGTATTTCCATAACACAAAAGCAATTGTATATCACATATCTCACAACAGCATCTCCCACTCACAAATAAATGAAAAATAAACAAAACATATGGATCTTTGATATTTTTTTAGTATGCATCCAAAAGTAATATGTAACAAAAATGAAATAGAAACTGTGATGGTACTCTTAACCATGTTTTTGTGGCTGCTTTTCTTTTTTATTCTTCTCGTTTTCATGGCTAAAGCATTTGAGACAGTTTGCCCTCCACCGTCTTAACAACACTAGTAGTATACCTGTCCAGTAAGCGGGATTTTTAGTGCTGTAATGACAAAAGTTTTGATTACATTAATGGTCAAATACCATGTACTATGGGCTTCAAGGAATATAATATTGGCTAATGTTAACCATACACCTTGATCACATTAAAAGCATCCTAGCTCACGAGTGAAAAAATGTTCATAAATTTTTAACATATTATGTCAATAGCATTCAATCTATATTTAAAATGACAAGTATATGTATATGAGTGAAATTAACTAAACTTGTGACCAAAGAAAAATACAAATTAAATACAACTTCTTTCTTGTAAGTACGATGGGGCATGTACCATTAAACACTATAGTATATGCATTAGGTACCGGGCTTTGCCTTACATACAGATCTTCAATTTTCAGTGCTTCTATTAATCGACTGGACCGTTAAGCGATGAAAGAAAGCTGAAAGAAAATTAAACTTAGCATATTACCTCAGAAGAAATATATGATCAAATAAGAAAATTGGTATATATTGTATTCTACTTCATTAGACCAAGTATTAATCTTTAAAAGAGATTCAGCAGAGCACAAATCAAGACAAAATGCACCTAACTTTCAAACCAAATATTTTCAACACTTCACTCTTTTGTTGGAATTTGAGATTTCTAGGACAAAAGTAGACATACCAAAAGGAAGATGGGTCATATAAGACTGAAAATAGCCCAAAAGTCTTTTAAAAAAGATACTCTACAAACACTAACAAAATAACATCAGGTACTCTCTCAAATGTTCCCAAAGAATTCCACATACTAATCTTTATCACTAAGAATGTGGGATGTAGTCTGCAAGTACCTTCATATTAAAAAACACCATAAAATATGCTTCCTTGGATTTGTAGCCTAAAACAACAAAGAAAGTTGAATAACAATAAGATACCTTGAATGCAATATATTTAATCAGTCTTGTTGGTCACTTGAAATTGGGATTAGTGCACTAACCTGATTTGCACATTGCCTTCTAGAACATCCATTCATCTTAATGATATTATCATACAACTCCTCTAACTCAGCAGTGTAATTAGGAGCACCTGACCCTATCAAACTCTTCAATCTCCCACATTAAACCCTTTGTCACACAACAATCCAAAATAGCAGACGAGGGTAGGGAGATCGGAGGGGGGTGGTCGTCAGAGAGGGTGGAACGGTGACGTGAGGGAGGAAATAGGATGAGGGGTCTGCGAAATTTGAAAATGGGGAATTAGATGGGTTATTTAAGAGAAAAACGAATCGTCTCTAACTGCTCTTGAATAGGAGAGAGGGTGTGAAACTGCCCATTTCTCCATTATTGTAGGTGAAACTTACAGAGAGAGGGAGAGTGGGTGCGCTGGATGGGAGATAATGGGGAGATAACCACCGAGATCATGGGCAGAAAAATGTGGAGTAAAACCACCCGCTGAGAAACCGCCAATAACCGCCCTGAACCGCCATTAGAGTGGTTATGTTTTGGAGTTTAAAGGGCTGAGATTTCATCTCAGCATGATCCAACGGTGGATATTGACTTGGATGATGGTTAGACTTAATGGGTTCCATAGATATATATAATTCCACGATTCTTCCTAACCAAATCGGTTTTTCACAAACTGGTTCGGGTATCACTTTCGGGTTTTTTTTTTTTTTTTTCAGTTTCGGTTTGGTAACTGGTTTAGACATTCACCTCTAAAGGAGAGTCGAAGCCTTCTCTTGCATATTCAGACTGCGAGACACAAAAAGGGTTTTGAGTTTAGATAATCAATTATTTCTTTTTCTTTGAACGGCAAAGCCTAACAGCATGATGATCTCTCGACGGGCTGATGGTTATGAATTGGGTCTAAGAAGCCCAACATTGTCATGTTTAAACAATCACTTTGGACCTAACTTTCAGCAAATAGTTTTTTATTACGTGGATATCGGGGGGCTAATTGCTATTGATCCTGATTTTGGACCCCGAATTTTTAAATTCAATAGCATTTGTTGAAGAATCATTAGGAAAAATTATGGAGCATTCAGACAAGATTTCTAAGAAGCGTAAGTAATTTTTTTATCTAATATGTTATTATATGTGATAGTGATGTAATGTTGAGGTGAAAATGAGGAGCATGGATTTGTTATGCATGAAAACAAGTGTAAAAAGAAAAATATTGGTTGATACATCAAGTCATGATTGTGAAACAAGAACCAAAAGAAAACACAACATAAGATCATAAAAAAGTACAAGTTACAAAAAAATGATACTTATTTTATACCATTACACCTAGTTTAATACCCGTCCGATGAACGAGTTACTTTAAAAGTAGATACGTACTTTGTTGGTTGATGATTAACATCTACAACAGAGATAACAACATTTTATAATTTATTATTTATATATTTCATACTATAGATAGAAGATCTCACAAAATAATAAGTATTAATGTACCAATAATATTAGACCTCTTATCGTGCATAAGAATGTTAATGGGAGATACCAATAGGTATAACAACAGTTGTTTTAACTCGTGACAAATTAATTTGTAGTTTTTGTACTTTGGTTACTCTTGATATTGGAAATTCTTAACTTGAAAATGAGTAAACGAAAAACAACACCCAAGTGAAAAATGGCCTAAGACGATTGACACCATTCTTTTTCGCTATTAAACAAAGTACGTTTACTTATGTTTAATCTAAAAACACAACTTAAGAAAACAAATAAAATACAAAAAGAAAACTTAGGCTTTAAGCAGTAATTTGTTTTTCGGTGGACGAGCATTCCAAGGGCATCATGGCATACATATTTTTTAGTTGAACTCTAAACAAAAACATTATTTGTTTAGAAAAGAGCAAAACATGTGCAATTGTTTCTTTATAAGGTTCATATTAAAATGTAATTTATGCCTAAAAATCTATCAAAGTAAGGTTGGAGGTAATTCAACCAACCTACCTCAGATAGATACATATGGTCGACAATGTGAAACTTGGTACATTACTTACATGAAGAACCCGGACGGTTAATGTGAAAAGTATAAAGATGGTTTAGTTTTGATCTCATAGGATAGCTATGAGGAGATGAAGGATGATAATAATTATTAATATTGCTATTATATTAGAGCTTATGTCTATCTATTTAGTTTATTTATTTTACGTTTATCTTAGTTTGAATTTTTAGAATTTGTAGAAGCTTAAGTATAAATAGGACTAAAATTCAAAATTGGTATTTATACAAATAGGAATTATTTTGTTTAGATGGCATCCTGGTTTGGCATCCGGGTTCTCATTGCAAGAAGAAATTGATCGAGGGTAAGTCCTCATAAACTCGATTGCAGCGTAGAATCAGTCAAGAAACCGAAACAATGGCAGAGTTACATGTCGTAGGAGCATTCAACAAACCGAATCAAAGCAACTACAAACAATGGTCGACACGTATCAAATCGTATCTTCAAGGTCAAGATCTTTGGTTGGTAATGAACGGTATCGAGACGAGACAACCAACAAACGATATCAACGTTGTAATCGGGGAGTGGCAAGTGAAAGCAGGTCGAGTGATGTTCATCATCAAGAAAATAGTCGATGATAATTTTCTTGATCGTGGGATACTCTTGAAACCTTGCTTATGAAGAAAAAACAATGCCCGACTGCAACTAGTCGAAGGAAAACTAATGATGACACCCCAATGTGATCTTCTGATTTCAGAATACTTCCGAAAAAAACATATGTCGTAAAATTGGAGAACTCGATCCACAATCTCGGGTTAGTGATGCTCTTATGAAGCGAATACTCGTCCATGTTTGAAAGCCGAAGTATCGCAGGTTCGTTACCACTATATAAGAGTGGGCAACCTAACTGAGTATAATCGAGTTCAAGAATATCCATATCGGGCAAGAGCGTTGGCAAAATAGTTAGCTGGGGTGACAATTAAAATCGAGATCAAAGCCCTATATGCCGTGAGAAAGGAGAAGAATCGATTCACCGAAAATCATAACGGTAATGACGAGAAAGGCAAGGATAAGTAATTGGATAAAAGTGACCAACTTAAGAGGAAAGAAAGGAACAAAAAGGGTTGTGACAACCAATAAAATTTTTTTGAAGAAGATTCATCATAAAGATAGAATCGAGAAAAAAAAATCAAAGTATCAACCAAAATTTTTTTCGTATAGGTGCCATTATGTGTTGATATCAGACTGCAATAGTAAACTCACGAAGAACAAGTAATGAATCAATCTCAAGGCTTTTCTTATTGCTTTTTGTGAATAATAAAACAAGAACAAGAGCTGCACTTATATAGCCAGCATTACAACGGAAACAATAACGTTAACAACTGAAAAGCAAAATACTAGGACTTATTAAACTTGAAATAATAACGTTAACAACTAACTGAAAGCCAAGAAATAAGGAGATTGATTCAATCTGACACGTGCACAATCTGTCACGTGCATACACCATGGAGTATTGAATCATTCCGTAATACCTCCCCTTGATTCAAACTCCTGCACTCCCAACTGAAATCGAAGAATCACAAACTTCTCACGTGCCAAGGCTTTGGTCATACAATCTGCAATCTGTTCTCTTGTGTTGCAAAACCTCAGTATCACTTTCTCTTGATTTACCATGTCTCTTATGAAGTGATATTTTAATTCAATATGCTTGGACTTGCTATGTGTAACTGGATTTCTGGACAAATTAATTGCTGATTGACTGTCACACCATATTGTAGTAGCATTTTCTTGTTTTATGCCCAAGTCTTCCAAGATTCTACTAAGCCAAATACATTGACATGCTGCACCAGTTGCTGATATATATTCTGCCTCAGTGCTTGACAAAGCAACTGTGGCCTGCTTCTTTGAACACCAGGAAATGGCTCCATTCCCAATTGAAAACACATAACCACTCACACTTTTCCTATCATCAATGCATGCTGCCCAGTCACTATCAGTATACCCAAACAGCTCCACTTTAGTTCCTCTTTTATACCAAATTCCAAACCGACAAGTTGCTGCAATGTATCTTAAGATCTTCTTAGCTGCACCAGTATGTGTTTTTGAAGGAGACTGCATGAACCGAGATAATACTCCCACAGCATAGGACAAATCTGGTCGAGTGTGAGTCAGATACATCAGACCACCCACTAAACTTCTATATCTTGTTTCCTCAACCTTGTCCTCACCATCATCAGCCTGAAATTTTTCATACGGACTCATTGGAATATCATCTAATTTGCAACCTGTCATTCCAAACTTAGAGATTAGATTGAGAGCATATTTTTCTTGAGAGACAAATACGCCCTCCTGGGTTTGTTTGATCTCTAAGCCCAGAAAATATTGCAGTTGCCCCAAGTCAGTCATCTCGAACACTTTCTTCATCCCAGCTTTGAATTCAGCAATCATCAACCCACTTGAACTTGTGCAAATGATGTCATCTACGTAAAGGCATACATAGATGATACCAAGCGCATTTGTTTTAACATAAAGTGTTGGCTCATTTGGGCTTCTAATATAACCGTTGCTACTGAAATAACCATCTATCTTTGAGTACCAAGACCTGGGAGCCTGCTTCAACCCATATAAAGCCTTGTGCAATCTGTACACTTTACTTTCCTCTCCTTTAACTTGAAAACCTTCAGGCTGTTCAACATATATTTCTTCCTCCAAATCACCGTTTAGAAAGGCAGACTTCACATCCAGTTGATGTAAAATCCAACCTCTAAGCGCAGCAATAGCTATAACAAGCCTGATTGTTTCAAATCTTGCAACTGGAGCAAACGTTTCCTCATAGTCTATTCCATATTTCTGAGAATATCCCTTAGCAACTAGCCTGGCTTTGTGTTTGATCAATTCCCCATCAGCTCCAATCTTTGTTTTGAATAACCACTTGAGACCAACAACATTCTTACCCTCAGGGAGAGTAACAAGCTGCCATGTATTGTTCTTGATAATTGCTTCAAGTTCCTCCTTCATAGCCACCTGCCACTCTTCCTTCTTTACTGCTTCAGAAAAACATACAGGATCTACAATATTAAGAGCAAATTGACATGTTAAATGATCAGGGCCCACAACATCCATCTCTTGAGTGTTAGCATACAGATCTGCAACGGTTCTGACTCTTAACGGAGCTGATGAACTGGAGCTTGAACTTTCCCCGGATTGAACTTGACTTGTTTCAGCTTGTGGTGTTGTCACTTGAGGTGTGGCTGGACCTTGAGTGTCAGCTGAGACTTCAACATTGTGGTTAATAGTTTGAGTGTCAACAACCACTTCTTCTGGAAACGGATCAGCATACATCCTGTCATACACTTGTTTGTCAGACTTGTGCACCTCCTGCCAGTTCCATGATGCATCTTCCACTATGGTAGTGTCACCAAACCTTCTAGTTTCAAATTTCTTTGTCACTGGATTAAACAGTCTAGTACCAGTACCATTTGATGAGTAACCAATAAAGATCATCTTATTTGACCTGTCATCCAACTTCCTTCTTCCATGTGCAAAGACATGCCCATATGCAACACAACCGAATATCTTCAAATTAGTAACATCTGGTTTAGAATTGAACCATACCTGGTAGGGAGTTTTATCTTGCACAGCAGTAGTGGGAGATCTGTTAATGAGATAAACTGAGGTGGCAACTGCCTCAGCCCATAGATAGTTTGGCAGACTTCTTTCTTTTAACATACTCCTGGCCATTCCCATCACCGTTCTATTCTTTCTTTCCACCACTCCATTGTGTTGAGGAGTGTGTGGCTCAGTAAGCTCTCTTTTAATACCATGCACTTCACAAAATGAGTTAAATTCTTTTGAACAAAACTCTCCACCTCTATCTGTTCTTAACACCTTAATAGAACACTCGCTTTGTTTTTCAACTAAGGCTTTAAAGATTTTGAACTTTTCAAAGGCATCAGATTTTTTTTCAATGAAATAGACCCAACACATCCTTGACACATCGTCTATGAGTAGAAAATAATACAGACTACGGCCAAGACTAGGTACCTGCATAGGCCCGCACAGATCAGCATGAACAAGCTCCAACTTCTTAGTGGCTCTCCATGATGTGGACTTGAATGGTTGACGAATCTGTTTGCCCAGAATACAACCTTCACAAACACCAGAACCTTTGATTCTTGGCATACCAATCACCATACCTTTATCACAGAGAGTCTTCAAGTTATCCCAATTGATATGTCCGTATCTCTTGTGCCACAGTTGCACTGAGTTTGAGACATTGCAGTTGGAAGTGCTTGACACAGTTTTTGTAGCATCTAGAACAAACATATTATTAGTGGCAATAGGGATTTTTATTAACTCAATACCATGGTTTTTGATTGTGCAGTTTCCCTCTTCAAAGTGAAGAGAATATCCCTTTCTCATAAGCTGCCCCACACTCAGCAGATTGTACTCCAAGGATGGAGCATAATACACATCATTCAGAAGTTTGTGACTGTTTGAACCCGTATTGATCCTCACAGTTCCCTTTCCTTCAATTGCCAGAATCTTCTTGTTTCCCAGTTGAACATTTAACTTGAACGTTTCATCTAGTTCTATAAAACTAGATCTGGACCCAGTCATATGATTAGAACAACCCGAATCAAGAAACCATAGGTTATTTGACTCATGAGCTCCATTAAACTGACCCGCAACTGCCATGAAGAGATGTTGCTCTTCATTGTTGTTCTCCTCTTTTTGTTCATCTGGATCTGCAGCAACGTTTACCTGGGCATCTTCATTATACCAACACTCTTTAGACATATGACCATATTTCTTACAGGTGTAGCATTGAGGCACCTTGCTTCGATCAAATGATCTTCCTCTCCCACGACCTCTAAATCCTCCACGTCCTCTACCACGTGAATTTCCTGGTCGATTGCTTTCTTGTATCACTTGCAAGGCATGCTCTTCATTTTTTCCAGCTTTTTCAGCAGATCTGCTATTAAGTCTTTCCTCCTGTGACTGTAAGGATCCCATCAATTTTACTGGTGAGAGTTTAGTCAAATCAAAAGATACCTCAATGGATGGCACAATAAAATCAAACTTGGGAGTCAAGCTCCTCAGAATCTTTTCTACCACAGTTTGATCAGAAATCACTTCTCCATATGCCCTCTTTTGACTAACTATTCCCATCACTCGTGAGAAGTATTCTCCCACAGACTCTCCTTCTTTCATGGACAAGTTCTCAAAATCCCTACGAAGTCCTTGCAGCTTAATAGCCTTCACTTGAGTATCACCTTCATACTCCATTTTTAGAATTTCCCAACTTTCTTTAGCGGATTCAGCAGCAGCAATTCTAGAAAAAAGTTGATCATGTACAGCCTGTTGGATGATGGCCATAGCATGAGCATCTCTTTTCTTGAGATTCTTCAGTTTGTTGACATCAGTTTCAGCCTTATTTACTCCTTCCTCAACCAATTCCCAGAGCTCTCTTGATTTTAAAATTGTTTTCAACCGAATACTCCAATGTTCATACCCTTCTCCCTTGAAGACAGGGATCGGAGTAGGAGCAGTGGGTAAGGTACTTGTTTGTTCGGCCATTGAAGGGTAACACTCGAAGAAAAAGATTGATAAGGATCACTCTCTAGCTCTGATACCACTGTTGATATCAGACTGCAATAGTAAACTCACGAAGAACAAGTAACGAATCAATCTCAAGGCTTTTCTTATTGCTTTTTGTGAATAATAAAACAAGAACAAGAGCTGCACTTATATAGCCAGCATTACAACGGAAACAATAACGTTAACAACTGAAAAGCAAAATACTAGGACTTATTAAACTTGAAATAATAACGTTAACAACTAACTGAAAGCCAAGAAATAAGGAGATTGATTCAATCTGACACGTGCACAATCTGTCACGTGCATACACCATGGAGTATTGAATCATTCCGTAATATTATGTGGACATAGAAAGCATATGGTAATAGGCTACTGACAACCTAAAGAGGAGGGAAATGCAACTGTGGTTAGTGAAGAAGAACTGTGAGATATGGAGGCATATATGGCTTAAGTTCAAGAAGAATATGCTTTTATAGCCACCACCAAATCCAAACCGAACGTGTTAGATCAATGGTACTTTTATGTAGACTCCTATTAGTTGACTAGTGATCAGGAGGTAGTGCCTGAATTGGATCAACTGAAAACGACTTTGGAATCATCTAATGCTATGTTGAATTTAGATGATGAGAATATTGTGGTTGAAGAAGACAATACATTTAATCAAAACATGGCTGTGACCGAACTAGATGAGAGAGAAACTGTGTTGGTTGAATACGCACAAAGTGAAAGCTCTGTCTTATATCACAGTTTCCCATGATGGAGAATCAAATGGAATTGAAAAAGATAAACACCAATAAAATAACAAGGCTGATGTCAAAGTTTGCATTCTTATAATGCAACGGTCGGTTGATCTATAGGAAGGAGTTGGATTCGAGAGGGAGCATACATCAAGCTTGGATGGAAGAATTGCTTTGAATACCTTGTTATTTGGCATTGAAGTTGAAAAAACCAGGGGCGCAGCTTCCTTGGGGCGGGAGGGGGCGCCCACCCCCTGAACTTTTCGACGCTTAGTGTTATTAACAATACATTCGTATAGAAATTTTTAGGTATGTATGTTTTCGCCCCCCAGAATTGGGAAAAATCGACCCCCAAGCTTCGCCAATAAAGAAAACAATTTCTTTTTTCTAATTCAAAACCAGGTAATACATTTCAAAATATTTCTCAAACGGGTTATTTCAAAACTCGCAAAGTTGTACTAAGAAAAAAACAACCTACAGATATTGTGATAAAAGCACGTCTAAAATTAAGCTTAGAGAGGAGCGAGTTTTAGAGAGTGTGAAAGATCTTTGTGGAACAATGGAAGTAGGTATTGAGAGGGAGTGTGAAACTTGGTACAACACCAA
Organism: Helianthus tuberosus; assembly: GCA_030545235.1. Taxonomy (NCBI): domain Eukaryota; kingdom Viridiplantae; phylum Streptophyta; class Magnoliopsida; order Asterales; family Asteraceae; genus Helianthus; species Helianthus tuberosus. The sequence continues at coordinate 175,861,671 of CM060403.1, forward strand.
CATGAAGGACCCAAACAATTAATGTGAAAAGTATAAGGAGGGTTTCGGTTTACTCTCTAAGGGTGGCTTAGAGAAGATTAAGGATAATAATAATAATTAATATTTATGTCTATCTATTTAGTTCATTTATTTTATGTTTATCTTGGTTTGAATTTTTAGAGTTTGTTTTTATTCCGTTTGAGTATAAGAAGGATTAGAATTCAAAATGGATGCTTAAACCTATAGGAATTACTTCGTTTAGATGGCATCCTATAGATTCCTTCTTGTAATTTCCGTTCCTCCATATATCAAGAAGAAACGAAAGAGAAAAGAGTTGATTTCAAGGGTGAAGCAAAATTGTTGTTGGGTCCCGTGGGATTTAATTCCTTATTATTGGTTCAACTTGATTGAGTTCCTGATTTCACTTGTAAAATCGTTCTCTAGGTTCAAAATATAATACTTCTTATATGATAATGGAGATACACACTATATATATCATCTGGTATGGTGTCTGCATGTGTTAGCAAACAAGTATTAAGATATTAAAAATCCTCTAATAAAATTTGATCATGAAACGACATTGTATGTAATATACAATATTGTTGTAAAACCCCATAATAACTTTTATAAAAGAAAATGACGCAACATAATTCAGATTAATATCGCGCAAGCTTGTTACAAACAAACCAAACACAGTTAACTCATACACACTACGCATACGCATACACACAACACTTATATATCACACAACATATACATATACATATACACACATACGCACATGTTTTATGTTCTTTATTTTTTAAAGTTGGATGTGAAATATGAAAACATGGAAACTTGGGACGACATGTACAATTTGAGGAAAACTTGACAAAATGAGGAAAAAAAACTAATGTGACACTGATGCAGCAAGCAGGGAAATTTGAAGAAAACAAGACGACTCCCTCCTTCAATTGGCATGTCACAAAATGTATGATAAGGTTTATAAATGTCGTATTTTGATAGATCACTCTTTAAAAAAATGACATGATGCTTTGAAAGTGAAAATGTGAAAATTTTATGTAAAGTTAAACTATAAAGTTAGCTGTGTATGTATGTATATAATTACAAGATTACATAATATCAAAGGAAATGAAAAGTTAAGAATATGGGGGCTAATGGCTATTAAAAAAGAAAGTGCTTGACATAGTAATTTTGAACTTTGACTTATTTTGACTTTTTACTAGATTTCAGGACATGTTTTGAATTTAAATTGTAAGACTTTCGGCGCAATTAATAAAAATATATTTTAAGTTAAAAATGTGTGAATGGTAAACTAGGATGTGACATTTGTTATGTTATATGCATGCATTTCCCCATCATATGATCGACAAAACCCTTTAATTGATACCCTAACGATAAATAACATAATTCATAACTCCAAATCGATCAAAATCAATACAAAATACAACTTCAAAAGCAAAATACAATACAAGAATAATGTAGAGTTATAACAATACCCATCATGTGATAGATAGATAAAAGCATTTTCTTGGCTGATCGATCATGACATAAATAATAATAATAATCATCACATTCTGAGCATTTCCTCTACCTCTCTTTTTTAAAAGCAAAAAACAAAATCTTGACTAGAATGACACACCATGCACGCTTTGCTTCCCCCTTTTCAACATACAAAGTACCTTCCATTTTCAAACATTTCCATTTGATTGAGACAACAAAGGTTGGACAATCGACGATCTTGGCATGTCGTTGTCTGTCGGAGACTGGAGCAATGGCGGGTTCTTTTGTAACAAATACTTCCTCTCTTCGTTCTTTCCCCACAACACCATATACAATCCGATTATAATGAATATTGCCCCTATAATCCTGCAACATCAATATTCGTATCAGTTCTCAATATATTATTGGTTCTGAAATAAACTTAGTTGTCCTATATATACACATATAACATAACATGGTGTACATACCCTCCCAAATAGAACTCTTCGCCTAAAGCAACGGAAGCCATGAGCGCAACAACTAGGGTTTGAACCGGCTGATACAAGGCTACGAAAACCGGGCCACCTTTTTGTATGCACCATATTTGTACCGCAAATGCTATCCCCGATGCTACTACTCCCTACATCCAAACATTTTATTATAAATCAGTGACAAAACCAGAACTTTTAAGTAGGAATCATCATTAGATCTTTACTTTAGTGGTTATAACCAAGGGTCAAAGTAATGTTTTTTCTTTAAAATAAAATAAAAAATCATATATTAATATAAAAATCAACAAAATTTAGTGTCCAAGGGGTCAGTGAACCCTCTTGAACCCCTTTGGTTCCGCCCCTGTTTGCAATATCTATCCACTTACCGCGTAAAACACGCTAAACAGTTCTGAGCCGGTATGAATAAGCCAAGCGTTAAGATCTCGCTCCATGAACGCAGCTAACACGATAAACTGCAGTATACCGAAGAAACACTGGTACGACGTAAAAGAAAGCCGAGCCGGATACTTCTTCAACACGGGCGCCTGCAACACCAACCACCCGGACCATGACAAGCAATGGCCGATCAAATACACGCACCCCAATGTCCAGCTCTTCCCGTTGGCATCTCCAAGTGAATTCAACAGCGGTGACATCTCCCGCACCTTGTTTAGCGATGGAGACGGGCTGTATATCGTCGGTCCCTTGTATAGAGTGATCACTGATGCTCCAGCAATGCAGAATAGGGTCCCGAAGACTTTGGATAGACCATCTTTTCTGTCTAGTCTCACTTTCTCTATCCTGGAATTATGAAAATGTGAAGTTAGTGTAATGTTTTGGAAATATGTGTTTGTATATGGGATTTGAGAGCTTGCCGGAGAATGGCTGCCATGAGGAATGTTATGGCCGGAACGGAGTTTTGAATGGCGGAGGCGAACGTCGGTGAAGTGTTGTCTAAACCCAATAAGTAGAAGCCTTGGTTTGCAGTAATCCTGATTCATTCATTTACTATGTTTTATAAACTAGTACCAGTAGTAATTAACCGAACTCATATCAACCGAATAACGTTGATATCAGTATTAATATTTATTTTTATGGTTTTTATCAATATAAGACTTTTTAATTTTTTTCAATAATATACAAATATGTTTCTAGATGCCTTGAACGGGTGAATTTTCACTAGTTACACACAAAAAGTTTAAAAGTATGTGGAAAATTCAAATGGAATAATCTCATATCTTTATCTTTATAACATTAGGTTTACTACTACTAGAAAACTTTTGAAATAGTGTTTTGGAAGTGTTTTTCAATAGAAAATGCGGTGGTAAAAATCTTAGGGTAATCCCATATTGCGATCGTGCTTTTTAGACCAAAAACTCATATTATAATGAATATTTTAGTAAGTAATTATTTTATTGCAAATAAAAACCATTTTCCAACTTTTATATCATTTTTTCCTATTATTTCCTATTACAATGAATATTTTAATAAGTAATTATTATGCTTTTATTGCAAATAAAAAACCATTTTCCAACTTTTATATCATTTTTTCATATTACAATGAATATTTTAATAAGTAATTATTATGCTTTTATTGCAAATAAAAAACCATTTTCCAACTTTTATATCATTTTTATTTACTAGAAATTGATGAAATCATACCCGACCACTGCAAGGAGGAAGAATTGGATCAGATAATTTAGAGTAATCGGTGGGCGCTCCTTCCTGATTAAAACAACATGAAAAAAAAACACAATCTTTAACATCACACGACTTAAAATTAACATATTACATATGTAACAAAAAAAAACTAAAAACACGAACTTTTCAAGGAAATAAGCAAACGGAAGGAGTAGAATGAAGGCGAGAATGTTGCGATAGACTGGAAACACGATCTTGGAGATGCCCATGTTAAGAGCAGCTCTAGATACCACATGAAAACCGGCATATCCGAACTGTAACGCTAACATAGATAGGTGCAACTGTACCCTCTCCGGAAACCACCCCATTATTCTTTGAGTGGTGGTGGCGCCACCATTACCACCGCCAACTTCCGCCATTGATCGGTATTAATTTAGTTATGTAAAACACTTGGGGATGCTAGATGGGGGAAGAAGGGAAGTGATGGTGAGGAGAGTAAGGTGTCAATGGGAGTTATATATAGTCTAGATCACTCTTGGTCCAACCCTATTCTTGTTGGAATAACACATGTGGGCCCACAAGCTAAGCATGCACACTGAAATTTTTTATTAAATTTTAAAAACTTATTTTTATCAGCTAGTGTATACTTCACTTGTAGAGTTAATGAGTGTATTATAAAATTCTGTTACAATCATGGTCCAGAAATGGGAATGTTATGTTTTTATGACCTCATCTTCATGTTTTTGTTTGTATACATACAACACCTTTTCATTATAACATCAGTTTTATAGTATATAATTATAAAAATTATATAAATACTTGTAGATATTATTTTAATTGTGATTCATTAGATAGCAACTGAGTAATTGTATCTTCATCTCTCACACACTATATTTAACTTACATAACTTATAAATAATTTTAGGGTTCTTGATTTCTCACTTGAAAGTAGTTTCTATCAGAAGTTCCTAACATATAATATATATATATTGTTGGGTTTTACAATAACAAAACCTCTTATAAGTATTGCTACATGTCTGTTAGACATAACTATTATATATATATTATTAGTGATGGACGATGAATAGTAATTTTAATTTTATAATAATACATAGCTTTCTATTATTTTTTTTATTTTTAATAACATATTTTTTATTTTTTTCTTTTTTAAAACTATATATTTCCTATACCATTTTTTTAAGAATTCTTTTTCTCCTTTTTTAGAACATATATTATTGATTAATTTGAAACTTCTTTAATAATTTACGTTTATAACTTTTTCTAAAAACTTAAGTACGTAGTTATGCTTGATTTTCCCCGGACATTCCGTTATAAGTTTTGTTAAAAACGAAATTGTACTTATAATAATGTATTTATTTGGTATCATAAAATACTACGATGATAAACTAAACTGTTTTAACGGTTTGACTTTCTAAACAACATGTTATATTTTCATATCACGTTTGTTTTACATTATCATTTGTTCGGTTTCGCCGCAACGCGCGACGACAAAAAAACTAGTTTAGAATTATAAGCTAGATATTATAGTTTACATTATTTATGTTATTTATTAGATATAGGGAATGACGGTTATCCGTCTTACATGTATGCATATATACTCGGAACCATCATCTGATTCATTTCATCAATTCATTTTTATGAACACATAATTCTTATTTCACCGAAATCATAAGACAGATCTGCAACATAGTGGTATCAGAGCCACATCGATCAAATCCCCGCAATACAATAATCGATTAGAACGTGAATTAGACACAAGGAATTCAGACTCAAATCTCCAAACTCACTGGGCAAAATTATTATCACTGGCATATTCAAATCAAGGTTTTATTCGAATCACAAGATTTATGGAATGTCGTCGATGAAGGTATTAAAAAATTGGGTGCAAACCCTTCCGAAGAAGCGACTGCAAACTACAAAGAATCGATCAAGAAAGACAAACGAGCGCTGCATATTCTCTTTCAATCCGTGAATGAAACCATATTCGAAAGAATTGCTCTTGCAACATCATCAAAAGAGGCATGGAGTATCTTGCACAAGGCTTACAGAGGAGAAAATCGGGTAAAATTAGTCAAACTTCAAACTTTAAGTTGTGAATTCGATGCCCTGAAAATGAAAGAGGGTGAATCTATTGAAGATTATTTCAATAGAACAATTCTCATTGTGAATCAATTACGTATGAATGAAGAGAAAGTAAGTGAACAGCGAATTGTAGAAAAAATTCTACGAAGTCTGACTCGAAACTTTGAGTCAGTGGCGATTGCGGTGGAAGAAACGAAAGATCTGGAAGATATTTCAACCGAAGAGTTAATGGGAATCCTTCAATCTCACGAATTGAGATTGAAACGTTATGATGATACACCGGCTGAACATGCATTCCAAATGCAAAACATCAATCAAGATAGATCCAAAAATTCTCGGAATGATGTTGGAGGAAGGGGACGCAACAAATTCAAGGGACGAAACTTGAATTCTGTCCGGTGTTACAATTGCCAGAAGTTTGGACACATCGCCAAATTCTGCAGGCAAAAGGATGAAAGCGATAAGTCAGATAACATGCTTATTCATAAGGAAGATGAGAGCGATGAGCATGACGAGACGATGTTTATGATTTTTAACATGGAGGAAACAGTCAAGGAAGACTGTTGGTATCTAGATAGTGGATGCAGTAATTATATGACAGGGAACAAAAACTTGTTTATCCGATTGGATGAATCATTAAGGAAGGAAGTGAGGACAGGGGACGACAAGAAATTGGAGGTCCAGGGCAGCGGAGATATATCATTCTCAATCAAGGGACGAGTAAGGAAGATACCGAACGTGTTTTTTGTGCAAGGCTTGAAACACAATCTGTTGAGTGTGGGACAACTCATACAAAAAGGGTACACAGTCATGTTTCGAGGGAATCGGTGCATCATCAAAGATGCAGGTAACGAGACTGTAGGTGATATCAAGATGACGAGCAATAAAATGTTTCCGCTACATCCCGGAAGTGATTTAAATTTCGCGTTGAAAATGACAACTAAAGACTTGTCAACTCTATGGCATAAGCGATACGGTCATGTAAACATGGATATGTTAATCAATATGGGGAACAAGGAACTGGTTCACGAATTACCAAAGTTACTTAGAGACGAAGACATATGTGAAGGTTGTATTTCAGGAAAGCAAACAAGAAAACCGTTTTCAAAGAAAACAACATGGCAAGCTGCTGAACCTTTGCAGCTGGTTCACTTCGACATATGTGGACCTATGAGAACAAAATCGATTGGAGGGTGCAGGTATTTCATAACTTTTATTGATGATTACTCGAGAAAAACCTGGGTATATTTCCTGAAATACAAATCAGAAGCACTATATTATTTTAAGATATTCAAAGCTTTGAACGAAAAACAATCCAATTATTCGGTCAAAACGCTAAGAACTGACCGAGGAGGAGAATATTGTAGTAAAGTTTTTCAAGACTTCCTGAAACAAAATGGTATACGACATCAATTGACCAACAGTTACACTCCCCAACAGAATGGGGTTGCAGAAAGGAAAAATAGAACGTTAATGGAGTTAAGTAGAAGCATGATGAATATCAAACAATTACCAAATTGTTATTGGGCTGAAGCAATAGCATGTACAACATACATCTTAAATCGAACGGTTACAAAAACAAGATCAAATACAACTCCGTACGAAGCATGGAATGGAAGGAAGCCTAATGTAGAACATCTCAAAGTATTTGGATGTCTAGCCTACGCTCATGTTCCTAAACAACATAGAGACAAACTAAACAAGAAGACAGAAAAAATGGTGTTTATTGGTTATAATGAGAACAGTAAAGGCTACAAACTGTATAATCCGTTAACCAATAAAACCATCATCAGCCGTGATGTTGTGTTTGATGAAAGCAAGAGATGGGTTATGGATTCGGAAGAATCAGATGTACCATTTGTAATTTCGGACAGCGATGATACAAGTCAAATTCAAAGAAGAGCTCCTATAGAACCACAGAATGTAGAGCCGCAGCCTGATCAGGAACACATAAGTGAGAACACAGGAACACCTGAACATGGTGAAGAAAATCAAGAAATAGAAGCAGATCAATCGGCGGATCAATCACAGTCAAATGTGAATGATTCATCTTCAACCGATTCGGAGAATGAAGTAATTAATACAAGAAGCATCAACAGTGTATACAGAGACACGAGAGCTCTCACCGAAGCCGAAGTTCAACAAAGGTACAATGATAGTCAAGTAGTTAACTTTGTTCTCTATACCCATAGTGCGGACCCAACAACTTATGAAGAGGCCAGCAAAGATACTAAATGGATAGAAGCAATGAACAAAGAAATGGAATCCATTCACAAAAATCAAACATGGGAACTTGTGGATCCTCCAAAACATCAAAAGCCAATAGGTGTGAAATGGATTTACAAGACAAAATATGATGAAAAGGGAAATGTGGATAAATATAAGGCCATATAAGTAGTTAAAGGATACAAGCAAAAATATGGAATAGACTATCAAGAAGTATTTGCACCAGTGATCCGATTCGAGATAGTTCGAATAGTGTTAGCTCTTGCGGCACATTATGATAGGCATCTACATCAAATGGTTGTAAAAACAGCGTTTTTGAATGGAAAACTAGAGGAACAAGTTTACATTGACCAACCTCAAGGCTATATTAAACAAGGAGAAGAGGAAAAGGTATGTCATCTCAAACGTGCTCTATACGGTCTGAAACAAGCGCCAAGAGCTTGGTATAGCAGAATAGATATGTATTTTCTGCAACACAAATTAAAAAAATGCAATTATGAGCACACTCTCTATGTTAAGGACACTAAAGAGGGAAAACTAGTAATATGTCTATATGTAGATGATCTAATTATTGAAAGCAACTCTATGAGATTGATAACCAATTTCAAAGACACGATGAAAAAGGAATTTGAAATGACAGACATGGGCAGACTACATTATTTTCTCGGTATGGAAATTCAGTATGAAAATGGCAACATAATACTATTACAAAGAAAGTATATGAGAAATCTACTAGAAAAGTATAGAATGAATCAATGCAATACAGTTTCTACACCAATGGAATATGGACTTAAACTATCCAAGGATGATCCTGAAGAGTTTATAGATGAAGGTGTCTATCGAAGCCTTGTAGGAAGTTTAATGTATCTGACAAACACAAGGCCAGATATCATGTTTGCAGTAAGCAAAATTAGTCGGTTCATGGAATGTCCAAAGAAAAGTCACTGGGAAGCCGCCAAGCATATACTAAAATACATTAAAGGCACTCTAAACCAAGGTGTTACCTATTCTAAAGGAGGAAAAAGGAAGCTCACTGGATACAGTGATAGTGATTATGCGGGAAACATAGATGACAGCAAGAGCACGTCTGGATACATCTTTCATCTAGGATCCGGACCCATATCATGGCAATCAAAGAAGCAAAAAGTGGTGGCACTATCCTCAACCGAAGCAGAGTATATGGCCTTAACCCTGGCCGGTTGTCAAGCTGTTTGGATTAAAGGCATATTGGATGAACTACAAGGAAAAGAAGAATATCATGTACCTATTTTCTGCGATAACAAGAGATCCAGTATACCATGGGAAGAGTAAACATATAAGAGTTAAATATCATTACATATGAGATTTAATTAAAAAGGAAGAAGTGACCGTAATCTTTTGTGCAACGAAGGATCAACTAGCTGATATCATGACAAAAGCCTTGCAGCCAAAAGACTTCATTCGCCTCAAACATCTGATGCACTTGATGCTGAAATAGTCTAGCTTAAGGGAGGGTGTTAGACATAACTATTTAGAATTATAAGCTAGATATTATAGTTTACATTATTTATGTTATTTATTAGATATAGGGAATGACGGTTATCCGTCTTACATGTATGCATATATACTCGGAACCATCATCTGATTCATTTCATCAATTCATTTTTATGAACACATAATTCTTATTTCACCGAAATCATAAGACAGATCTGCAACAATATCAAAAAGAAGGTCTAATCAAAGATAATTTAGGGGGAAATATGTTACTTCATAAGTCTAGAAGTGTAACTTTAGTTTAAAAGTTTATTAAATTGGTTTTCTTTAACGGTAAATTTCTTTTATTCTCTGTTTTTTGTGGACTTGAACACACGACCTCCTTCCCAAATCCAGGTATTTAAAGGTATTACCTTTGCCAATAATTGCACCATATGGATTAATATAACCTAGAAATCAATATAACCCAGGTTTTTAGGTAGAACCATACACTATTCATTTTCATATGTCCCTGTTATTTATGACAACCATTAAATGTAGTTTTTAAAAGTCTAGTTAAATGTTTTTCTTTAAATTTAAAAGGAATTCAACACTTGGCAAGTTAAAAAAATAACATATACTTGATTTGGTGTTTTGACAACAACAAAACCAAGTTGTGATAGCTAAAAATAAAGGATCTTATTTTTTCTCTCTAACCGTTGACTATTCTCCGTTTTGACTGATTTACATATGTAATTTTTTTTTCTAATAAAATGTTAGGATCGGAGGCTCTCATGATTGTGTTTGTTTGTAAGATTTGAACAAATCAAATAGATATGAACATTTTTAAGTACAGCGGAAATGAATAACAAACTTTGTAAACACAATCAAAGGAGAATATAGTTTGATAAACAATTGCTTTTCATAGAGTCGAAAGATTACATCAAAAGCAAAAGGTTACAATGCAAGCTTACAGACTAAACTCTCCCTCAGCCTGATACTTTCAGAGTTGGTTGCACAAGATGAAATGATTGAATTGAGGAGAAGAACTCTATCAAAACGATCAAATGTAACAGTACAGAGTACTGTCATATTTATAGGCAAACCAAAATACTGATGTACCTCAGCTGACGTCACCATGATAGTGACATCTAACAGCCTAACAACCTATAAACACTGATCTTACACAAACTACTGATGTCTAACAACTGATTGATAATAAAATACAAAACAAGTTAAACACTGTTCACGTTCCACTGTTGTAGCCTAAGCACTGACCGTTTGAAACATCAGTGCTTTCTTCAAAAGGTGATCAGTCTTTGAATGAGCAGTGCTTGAGTCTTCAGCAGTACTTAAGAGTCAGCAGTAGATAGAGCTCAGTGTTTGCCTTATAGCAGTCTTTAGCTGTTTCATCAGTGTTTGGTTCATCAGTTGTTCTTCAGAGCAGTACTTAGAGTGTATCAGCAGATAGATAACCACTGTCAAGGGGAGAGCTTAGAGTAAACATCTGCTTATTGTGAATCCACTGTTGTGACCAGGTTTTGGCTTTACATTATGTGTTCCTCTGGTAGGGTTCAATCCCAACAATCTCCCCCTGGAACAGATAATGCCAAAACCTGTCATTATTCTGGATCTTTATTGCTCATCACAAGTTCCCTTGCTTTTCTTTTGAATTCTTCTTCAAATGCTTTGGAACTTGTATCATCTTCATCCCGGCACAGTGTAAGTTCAAGGAGATCCTGCAAATCTTGAACACTAAGGCCTAGTGCTTCTTTCCTTGATATGTACTTCACATCTCCATTGGATCTGACAATAGTCAATACATGGGTCTTTTGGTCAGACATCCACTTTAGTACTTTCGAACCCAATGGATTTCTTGGGAGAGATTTATTTGAGGATGAGCTTTGGGATATTGGCCTTGAGAAAAATTGTAAAGCAGTATCCTGAACTTCAGACATTCTTTTGAAAGCTTCTTCTATGACTTCATTTGCTGCAGCTATATCTTCTGCAACCTCTTTGTCAATCAGCTCTTGTCTTTGTTGTTGATCAAGCTCACTGTCTGGGATATCTGCTGAACTATGTGGTGATGCAGGTTTGGTTAACACCTTCTTAAAAAGGTCTTGAAGCTTTTCTGAGCTCTCTTCTTTTAGACCCATTTTCTTGATGGCTTATGTGAAGTACTCAGCTTCCTTTTCCTTAACCTCTTCATTGGTCAACTGTTCTTTTTCTTCTTGGTTTGTCACAAAAGTAGACCGGTACATTGTTTTGAGATTTTCTATCTGTTGTTCAAGCTTCATTCTTTGTTCATGCTTCTTTGAGGTGCTTGAAACAATTATCTTTCTTTTCTTTAGCCTTTCATAGGCTTCATCAGTCTGCTGTTTTGACCATTTTGATATGGCTTCAGCAGTGTCCATTTTTGCATCCACCGGTTCCTTTTTCTTCCTCTTATACTCAGCAGTTAGGTCAGCAATGAGCTTTTGGTATTTGCTCCAGTTTGGAGCATTCTTCTTCTTTGTAGGATCATTCTTGATTTTCTCAATCCTTTCTGCCTCATGCTTTAGAGCGACTATTGGCCATTCTTCGAACTGTTGTTCTTCAGCAGGATAGAATTTCTCTTTCATGATGTAGGCTAGATATTGTTTTCTTAACTTTTTCTTTTGATCAGCCTTTTCTTTGTTTAGGTCTTGTGCAAACTCTTCTATCTACTTTACTTTTGTGAAGTAGAACTCCAGTCTTTTAGCAATGCCATCTTCGCTTAAACGTTCACGTTCACTCTCAACTTTAGCTCTTAGTCTAGCTTGCCTTGCCTTGATTTTAAGATAATCATCCATATCATCTGGTGGCATGTAGCCTATGAGTGAGGAGAATCTTCTTTTTGAAGGATCTTCTTCTGTATAGAATTGCCTCATCTCATTTTTGATAGCTTCAAGTTCCAGTGGATGTTGTGCAGCATTAGGATCATGTATACCCTCATCGGCAGAGATTGGCTTTCTTTTTCTGTTGAAGAGCTTTGGTTGTGATGTAGGGAAGGTGAGAGCAGTGGCGGATGATTGACTAACAACTGTTGAAACAACTGGTGTTTCGACTGCTGTTGTTATTACACCTGCTGATATGTCAGCAGATGTCTTCTGCTTTTGAGCAGGGGATGATGGTGGTGAGGTAGTTTTTGATGATGGTGATGGTGGTGGTGAATCATCATCTGATATGAGATTCCTTCTCCTTTTTAATGAAGAAGGGGCAGATGATGTTTTGGGTGGATCAGTGGTTTGAATGATGGAGAGTGTCTGACAAACAACTGTTGAAACAACTGGTGCTTCAACCGATGCTGTCATTACAACAGATGTTGTAACATCTGTTGTCTTCTGTTTTATGAAAGGAGGCAGTGGTGATGGTGTGATTGTAGATGATGGTGGTAGAGTGGTGTGTGTTGAAGGTGTGTGTGTTGATGATATGGCAGCTGTTTGGCTACTGTCAGCAGTTTTTGTAACTACTGGTGTATCAGCTGTTTGACTAACAGGTTTTGAGACCTGTTTTTCCTTTTCTTTTTCTTTTTCAGGCTCAATACAAAGTCCATGTTCTATTCCCATTTTATTCATTTTTCCCAACAGCTTGATATTCTCCCCCTTTGTGGCATTATCTGAAGGGGGTTAACAAGAAATGATATGGAAGAAGGAACTTTGCCAAAGGCGCTTTGAATGCTAGCCTTTATAGCCTTGATATATGCTTGAGTGTCTTTAAACCTTGATTCCACCATGTTGGTCAGCATTTGTACATGAATAGCATGCTTTTTATCAGCCATATGTTGCTGTTTTTCAAGCATAGGTTGAAGAACATTCCAAAGCTCATTTGCAGCAAATGCATGTTGTGCAGGTGCTTGAGCAGGAACAGCAGTGGCTTGTGCTTTTTGAGCTTTTAAAATCACTTGCACCATATCTTTAATTTCAGCAACTGAATCTTCAAGTTTTTCAACTTTGTCCGTCAATTCCTGATATTTTGAATCATCACCTACTTTAGTAGGATCATCTGAATCCCCACCAGCAGTGGTTATATCATTGTGTGACTTAGGAACAGAGTCCCAAAAATCACCCATTGATGCCCCTTGTTCTTGGTACTGGGGACTTCTTTCTTCAGCACTCGATAAACCTTTGATGGTACCAGTGGTTAGATCCAACTCACTGGTGGTTACCGAAGTTGCCATGGAAGAAATTGCCTTCAAGGGAGTCTTACTTATGAAACAACTGTCCAACTGAAGATCTGTTGATCCACCAGTTGTAGTTGCTGCTCCACTTGAACTACCACCGAGAGTTACTTGTAACTCAGGGGGTGTAACCTCCTCAATTGTTGCTGGGATAACAGAAGTAGTAGCATCAGACCCAGTCACTTGTAGAGGCATACTCTCAGTGATAAGTGACAGAGAGGAACTGGTTTGTGTCTGAGCTATAGCAGCTGCATGCAACAAGGGTAGCATGGATTGTGGCATTATGATTGGTGAGGGTATGGGGGTTGAAAGAGACATGTCCTTGGGATCAGGACTGAGGAAGATGGATCCGAGTGGATTCAGAGCTTCATACTGTGGTGTCCATATGCTTACAACATGATCCTTTTGTGAGGATGCAGGAGGAGTTTTAGGCATGGGTTGAGATCTTTCTTCCAACTGTTGTGAGGAAGTAGCAGCAGTGGTTTGTGGTGACATTTGTGTTGTCACGGGCAGTTGCTCTGGGATCTCATCTTCCAGAGTTGCCTTTGTTTTGGGTTTGGTGGGTTTTCTGGATGTTTTTCTTTTGGTCTTTTTGGTGATGTCAGGTGTGGGTTTCAACGCAGTGGTTGTGCTGCTCTGATCACCTGGAGCAGTGGGCTCAGCAGCAGTTGCCTGAGGATCAGTGGTAGTTTCTAAAGTCTGCTCAGGCACCTTTGCTTTTAACTTTATTGGTGCCATCATTCTTGAAAATGTTTCAGTTGTTAAACTTTTTATTTAAAAATGGACACCTTGTTTGGGCAAATTTTCATCCTCTTTTTCAAATTTTTGTTTAAAGTAATAGCTTAGAAATCTTGGAAAAAGAAGAAATGATTTGCTATCAACATTCTTTACCATGTCATTGAAGATCTCCTGGGAATAGTTGTAATCTTTATTGTTTAACATAGCATAGCCCAGGCATTGAATCTTCAATGGTATTTCGTTAAAAGATGTTGTTTTATTTGAAACACACATCAAAAGTGTGTGAAATAAAAATCTGGGTGCAGACGGGAAATAACCTTTTTGTAAGGTATCTTCCTTTGATTGTTCTGCATATCCCCTTTTCAGAAAATCAGCTTTTAACTCGTTTTTGTCAAAGGAAGTTTTACCTTTCAGATCATCGAGTTTGAAGACTTCTGAGATTGATTGCGGTGTGATTTTGATTGCTTTTCCCTGTATCGAGGAGTTAATGGCTACTGTCTTGTCATCTTGTTTTTCAAGCACAACATTTTTCCAGAACTCTCTCTGGGTTTGCATATATATGGGAGCGTCTACTGTCAACAAAGTTTTGTACTTTGATGTAGATATGGTGTCGAGAATGGAATCGAAAGTATGGTTGTCTTTGAGTTTTGTGAGTAAACCCAAATAATTGTGAGATTGTTTGTATGGTATTTCGATTGATTCTTCGGTCGTTTGAGCGACCTCATTGGAGGGTGGTGGTGATTTTGGTTTTGATTTTGATTTTGACTTTGATTTTGTCATTTTTGCGGAGAATAACGAAGAATGGTTTTGAAGATTTTGGAGAAGAAGGGTTGGAAACTGCTTTGAGAAGAGAATTTTGGAATTCAATTCGACAGTGTAAAACCCTGTTTGGGGTTTAGGGCAGGGTTTTGTTTAGAAAAAAAAATTGATCGCTGATGTGGCAGCGGTTATTACGATCTGAGGGCTAAAAATTGACCACGTGTCAAACACTGATGAAATGGATGAAGGATGGAGAACGGTTGTTTTAAGGGTCACTGACGTATCAAGCATCAGTGGTTATAACGGTAAAAATTGTGGGCAGTGGATGATTTTTACTATCAGTGGATAGCATATCAGTGGATAGGACACTGATTTTGAACATCAGTGCTTGTCAAGAAAGTGAGGGATCAATGGTTAACTTTCAGCAGTGGACAGTGTTTAGAGATCAGACGTTGGAACAAAACAGTGGTTAGGGTAAATGGTACAGATTTTAAGGACAAGTATTCCAGCAACAGTTTTGAGAATTTCATTCAAGGTTTTGCCACAAGTCAATTTTGAAGGACAGTGGTTTAGTACCCCAGATGATGAAAACTTTATTGCTAAGGCAACTCATTTCCGTTTAATATTCAATTAAAACATGAGTACCCTAGTAATTCAAGCATAGTTAGCAATCAACCTTTGATAACAATATAGGAACAAGCCTGAGTATGACATGATTTTGACATATGTATCATTTCCTTTTGACCCACTTATGAGGAGAATAATACCAACAAAAATAAGGTATTACATCCTGACAGGAACTGAAACTATTGCCAACAAAAACAAGCAAAAGTTCCAAATATATTATTCCAAAAAAAATGAACAATATATCCTGATTATTCGAGAAAATCCTTTTGGAAAAAAATGGTTAAGGATTTTCTGAGAACAGTATCAAAAAGGATCTGATGTATTTTCAAAAGAAAACATAATCATATCATTCTCAAGTTATTGAAAATGGTCAGTGGTTTGAAATATTGAATACATTTTGACCACTGTTAAGAACCATTTTATTGTCAATTGATTGCAAACATGGTTCTCTTTGAAGTTCATTCACTGGAATCAAAACCTTTTCCTGAACAGATGAATGCACACAGTTGCTTAATGACCATTATTACCCCAAGTTTTGACTCTTAAGTGTTTTAAGTTTATACTCTTTTCTTCTGAATTCAAGAGTTTTTGTGAATTCAAAAGTTTTGAGACAAACACACTTCTGAGTTTGTGAATTTTCTTCTTCCCCTTTTACCCTTCCCAATCATAAGTATTAAAATACTTACTGAGAGGTATTTATTGAAGGAATACTTGTTCCAGAATCATTTTGCTGTAATGTATTGAGAAATTTGATCATTTCTGCAAATGCTTATGCCAACCCCATCATTACTTATGATTTGGACATTTTCGATTCCTGATTTTCTTAATGTATTTTCACATAGTTGATTTTGTCCTTTTGAGGAATTCAACCTGTTTTCAACACATAAGATCTGAATGACTAAAGTTTTAATTTCCCTCTTTTGTTTTAGCAAAACAATCAATGTTTTTACGAACATAGGTTTTGTTAATCTGAGGTTCATACTTTAGTATTTAGTAAAAACATCACAGATTGCACATCAACAACTGAAATCAATTTAGAAAATAAGAATAGACTCATAGTTTAATAGATATAGTTTCAGATCTAGAAACCATGAGTGTCTTATGCATGAAATCACTTGTTGTGTGAATATTGTGTGTCATATGACATCTTGGTTGATTTACAGAGTTTTTGAATAGCCATTTTGAACATGATTTACTCGATACTCTGTTTTTCAACTAACTACAACCAACCTTAGTATCAATGAATTTTGAGCTGAACTGTTATGTCAAATTGATTGTTAGATCGAATTTGACTGTCCAGGCTCTGATACCAATTGTTAGGATCGGAGCCTCTCATGATTGTGTTTGTTTGTAAGATTTGAACAAATCAAATAGATATGAACATTTTTAAGTGCAGCGGAAATGAATAACAAACTTTGTAAACACAATCAAAGGAGAATATAGTTTGATAAACAATTGCTTTTCATAGAGTCGAAAGATTACATCAAAAGCAAAAGGTTACAATGCAAGCTTACAGACTAAACTCTCCCTCAGCCTGATACTTTCAGAGTTGGTTGCACAAGATGAAAGGATTGAATTGAGGAGAAGAACTCTCTCAAAACGATCAAATGTAACAGTACAGAGTACTGTCATATTTATAGGCAAACCAAACTACTGATGTACCTCAGCTGACGTCACCATGATAGTGACATCTAACAGCCTAACAACCTATGAACACTGATCTTACACAAACTACTGATGTCTAACAACTGATTGATAATAAAATACAAAACAAGTTAAACATTGTTCACGTTCCACTGTTGTAGCCTAAGCACTGACCGTTTGAAACATCAGTGCTTTCTTCAAAAGGTGATCAGTCTTTGAATGAGCAGTGCTTGAGTCTTCAGCAGTACTTAAGAGTCAGCAGTAGATAGAGCTCAGTGTTTGCCTTATAGCAGTCTTTAGCTGTTTCATCAGTGTTTGGTTCATCAGTTGTTCTTCAGAGCAGTACTTAGAGTGTATCAGCAGATAGATAACCACTGTCAAGGGGAGAGCTTAGAGTAAACGTCTGCTTATTGTGAATCCACTGTTGTGACCAGGTTTTGGCTTTACATTATCTGTTCCTCTGGTATGGTTCAATCCCAACATAAAAAATGTGGATGAGTAGTCAAACATATATGGAAAGGACCGACAAAATGTTAAACCATATGTTACATTTTTACTTAATCAAATTAAGAATCACTTTATGTTTAACCAATACCAAATCAAGTTAAGTATCACTATATGTTTAACTAGGGATGTAAACGAACCGAACGAACACGAACAAGGTCTTGTTCGTGTTCTTCCGTTAAGGAAATAAATGTGTTCACGAACGGTTCATAAACACTTACCGAACGAGATTTTATGTTCGTGTTCGTTCATTAAGGAAATGAGCGTGTTCGCGAACGGTTCACGAACA
Source organism: Helianthus tuberosus (assembly GCA_030545235.1). Lineage (NCBI taxonomy): Eukaryota > Viridiplantae > Streptophyta > Magnoliopsida > Asterales > Asteraceae > Helianthus > Helianthus tuberosus. Next base: position 175,879,803 of record CM060403.1, read on the forward strand.
TAAACGAACACAAATAAATTTGGCGAACGTGATGAAGGATAAAGATAGATGGCCCAGAGAGTAGCACGAGAACTTGAATCCCTTATTGTGGAACGGGGGTCGATCGTATTCGCCGATGTAAATAATGAGAAATGAAAGGGAAATGATGCATAAACAAGGTGAAAGTGGGTTTCCTAGTTTAATTGTTAAGGTAATAAAATAAATAAAAGTTTAATAATTTAAAAAGTACAAATAAAATATAAGAAAGTACAAAGATCTTCAATTAAAACGCAAACATACGAATATAAACGAATGCAAATCAACGAATGTTCACGAACACGTTCACGAACACCTTACCGAACGTTCACGAACACAATCGGACGAACAGACCTCTGTTCATGTTCGTTCATTTAACTAATCGAACGAAATTTCTTGTTCATGTTTTATTAAACGAACGAACATAAACGAACTTTCAGCCGAACGGTTCACGAACTGTTCGCTGAACGTTCGGTTCGTTTACAGCCTTATGTTTAACTAATCCTCATTCTCATAACAAATTGCCTCTTGTCACAATCAATTGTGCTTATTTCTAAGGCCATGTCTATTCACACACCCATGTTGTCTATCCACACACCCCCCAGTGTCGAGCTGTGGCCAGAGCGCGGTGTTTTGGTCCGTTCAACCAGACAAAAGACTGACGGGTGTCTGACGGGTCTGTTGACCTGACCAAAACGCCGAGCTTAACGCGGCCAAAGCTCGGCGTTTTGGTCCGGTCAACAGACCCGTCAGTCTTTGTCTGATTAACCGGACCAAAACGCCGCGCTCTGGCCACAGCTCGACACTTGGGGGTGTGTGAATAGCAAGACCCATTTCTAAATATACTATAGCATCAAATCTATACATAAGTTGGCCCTATAAGCTCCCTATTTGATGATGTCTATATACTCAGTATACTAGCTATTTGAAATACAGATATATACTTTTCACATGATTAGACCCTTTTATCTTGTTGGCTTCAACTTTAGCTTATAAAATATTCTTAGATTAATCAACATAATTCAGTGTTCCTTTATAATTAGAGTACAATTGTGACATCTCATCTTTGATAACAAGCAGTTGGTGCCCTTTAACTATTCTACGTGTTTTTGAATATATATATTTATCTTATATATTTATCTCAATCAATGAAGTAATTGACACACGATACGTCTAAATCAACTAACTAACAAATACATTTTCTAAGTTTTAAAACTTGACAAAAATATGAGATATTAAGAAAGCAAAGAAAAGATGAATATGGGAGATAGGGATGAATAATTACTAGGCCCCTATGAGTCTCCCACCATCTTATACTAAACATGATTCCTGATAATCTGATCATATGCATCATGGAATACACTGTCAAAAAAAAAGTTCTTTCTTCTAACTATATGATGTGTATAGATAATAATAATAATAATTAGTAGGGATTTGTAGCATAGAGCAGAGTTCTAAAAATTAAATATTCGCTCATGGTTTCACGCAGGGGTTAGTCGTGTCAGGTTATTGATTAGATTATTTAACTCGTACACAAATCATATTTTTATTCGTGTTAAAAGCATTAACCTTAACCTGCACACGTACACAAAAACCGTGTAACCCAAAAACGGCTCGTTTTACCTATATTATATATAAACGTGTTAAATGAGTTGACGTAATGGTGGTATAATGAAGCTGTAAACGTGTTAATGAGTAGGTGGGTTGTAAAAATTGGGCTCAGTGGATCAAAAACAAGTTAGCGGGCCGACCGATTTAATTAAAAAGGTTGGTGGGTTGATTAGTTTAAATAAACGAGTTAAGCAGAACAACTCGCACACGACTGGTCTATAAAACATGTTAGACATGACAACCCGGAAACTGATCCTTTCCTTGTCGTGTTGGAATTTACCACACCTAGTAGTTTCATGTTTTTTGTTTGTGTTTTACGTGACTAACGTAGGTCATAATGGTCTTGAGACCGTACTTCCTAAGTTGTGTTACTAAAAAAAGCAGGGATGTGTACGCTCAATTCAAAAGGAAGAAATTTGACTTGTTTGGATGTTGTTGGTCCTCAATAAGCTAGCCAGGTAGTTTGAGATTCTTCCGATTCAAGTTCACATATTTAACATTTAAACCAACTTGTTTTGGTTGAACCGTAATGGGACCGTATTGTATTATGTTACATTCTCTTCGTGTGAGTATTAGGGTTATAAACTTGTACACGGATATGGATACGATGATCTGAATTATATGCATTTTTTGAACGATAAATACCCGTCTCTTAAAATTTGCATTGCTCACTTTGTAGGATTCGAGCCTTTATCAATTTGATAAGACTAAAGAGCTGGTGCTACTAGACTAAAAGGTCATCAACATATACAAGATGCAAGATATATATGAATAAAGATTTGGAAGATACAAAGAGTTTAATTAACAAGTATAAATTAATAAAGGGATGTAATGAGGTGAGGTTTAAAGGTTAGGAAGGCATGCTACTAATGATGAAAGTATAGCGCACGAGGGGGTGGAGCCAATCCAGCCGGAGGTGTGTGTGGTGTTCTCATGCGTCTTCCACCCAGTCCTTGATATCTGGTCAAAACGAGACCCACATTATTTTATTACTCATTATTTAAACAAATATTTTAATTAAATGTTGCAATTCCTTTTATGTAAATCTAATCTAACTTATAATAAAATACTTCAAATAATCCCACATGTTATTCTCTCCTTCAACCTCATAAATTTTATTTATATTTATTTAATAAATTTCTTTTAATATTAATTAATAATTAATATATAGATATCACTTATTTTTATCATTATCTTTATCTAAAATTAATAAATAACTTTGATTTTTCAATCTAGACCCTTTGTTCTTTTACTTTTAACCTAAAGTTTTTCAACTTTTGCAATTTAATCCCAACTCTTTTTTATTTTCAATTTTGGTCCACAATACCTTTCATCTTTCCCAAGGTTTTCGTTTCGTTCTAAATTTTGTGAGTTAACACACCGCAACGTGCGTGTGGGGTTCAACATTTTTTCGTATATTTTTTCCCGTTTGACTGGCCTGTCGTATCACATTTATTTTTTCTGTGTTTGACAAGTTCGTCCAACACGCGTGTTCTGGATGGACTTAGTTATTTTTTATATATTTTACGTTTCGGTTTAATTTCTCAGCAACGAGCGTGCGTAATTCAAAGATTTTACGTCTGTTTTTTGCTCGGCGTTATTTTTTTTCTCGTTTTTATTTATTTTGTTTTTATAAGCTTTTCCGGTATTGGTGGTCGCTGACAATGAAATAGTATTGCTACTACTTAACACAGTTTTATGACAACCGCTGCAACACAGGGGCTCAATACTAGTGAGAAAATAAAGTTGTTTTTTAAGGATCACAGCTCCTTTTATGTAAATAAGAAAATAAAGTTGTTTTTTAAGGATCACAGCTCATGAATCATGATACCCTCATTATGTAAATAGGCCTAGTAAATATATTTTATAAAGTCAAAACAGTAACATACTTGATTTTATTTAAATTCTAGCCTCAAAAAATGTAAAGAAATTACTTGGAGATTTCATATATATATATAGGGGACCGCTAGAATGAGAACCATCTCGAGTTATGAGAACCGCGAGAACCACACCGTACGGGGCGAGGTGGACCAATTTTTTTTTTTCAAAAACGTAGATGCATGTATTATAAACACATTCGTAAAAAAAAAAATTTAAAAAAATGCCGTGTGTGTAGTTTTTTACACCACAAGTTTGTGGTTTACGAGTTCCGTTTACGAGTTCCGTTTACGAGTTCCGTAAATTTACGGAACTCGTACACCACAAACTTGTGGTGTAAAAATCTACACACACGGCATTTTTTTTAAAATTTTTTTTTTACGAATGTGTTTATAATACATGCATCTACGTTTTTAAAAAAAATTGGTCCATCTCGCCCCGGATCAACTAGTACTCGCGGTTCTCATAACTCGAGGTGGTTCTCATTCTAGCGGTCCCCTATATATATATATATAGGGTATATATATATATATATAGGGAGAAGATCATGCGAGAACCACCTCTTATTGTGAGAACCGCGAGAACCAATGTGAACACACCAAAAATGCCTAAAAATAGCTAAAAATCACACAAAAAAATTTTTTTTTGATTTTTTTAATATTTTTTAGGTTAAAATCGCTACTTTTCGAACCAAAAAAAAAAAAAAAAATTTAAAATTTTTTTTTTGCTTCGAAAAGTAGCGATTTTAACCTAAAAAATATTAAAAAAATAAAAAAAAATTTTTGGATTTTTTTTGATTTTTTTAGGTTTTTTGGGGGTTTAGTTTTTAGCATTTTAGCTTGAGGGGGGGGGGGGGGGTTTAGGTTTTTTTTTTTTTGGGGGGGGGGGGGTTGGGGTTAGGTTTTTTTTAGGTTTTTTTTAGCTTGGGGGGGGGGGGGGTGGGGGTTAGGTTTTTTTAGGTTTTTTTTTAGGTTTTTTTAGCTATTTTAGGTTGTGTTCACGTTGGTTCTCAAGGTTCTCACAATAAGGGTGGTTCTCGCATGAGCCCCTCCCTATATATATATATATACTGATCTAGGGACTGTATAATACTATTCTTATTTAATCCAAAACTAGGATTACGACCCGCCGCAATGCGGCGGGGATTCTTTATTTATAACTAAGTCGATCTACGACCCACACGTTATGTTAAACCTGTCAAACGGGGTAAAAAAATAGACGATGTAAAAACGTTCACCCACACACGCACGTTGCGTCGTGTTAACTCGCAAAATTTAGAACGAAACGTAAAAACGTTAAGCCAAAGACACAGCTGTGATGTGTTAAGTCACAAAATTTAAAACCAAGCATAGAGCGAAAAATTTGCGAAAAATGGAAACTATAAATGACCAAAGTTGAAAGTAAAAAAAGTTATGAGGATAGATTGCAAAAGATAAAAAGTTTTGGGTTAAAAGTAAAAAAACAAATAGTTTTGGGTTAAAAGTAATTTATGAAATACTTTTGGGTGAAAAGTAAAAAAAAAAACATTTTTTTTGAAACCCCCCAAAGCCAACGTTACGACAACAATATGCATAACAATTTTTTCTTTGAAAACCCTCAAAGCACACCCCGCGTTGCGGCGGGGCGTAAAACGGGGTCAAATAGTACTAATGTCACACAACCGTCATCGACAACCAACACAGACTTGACCTATAATATGCGTATTGCGACGAACCTGTCAAACATGGAAAAATAGAGGTAAAAACGTTGAACCACACATGCACGTTGCGTCGTATTAACTCGGAAAATTTAGAACTATACGTAAAACGAAAATTTGCGAAAGATGAAAAGTATAAGTGACAAAAGTTGTGAAGTTAAATTGCAAATAATGAAAAGTTTTGGGTTAAAGTTAAAAAAACAAATTATGTAGGGTTAAAATTGGAAAAGGTACAAACCTTTGGGTTAAAACTAAAAAATCAAGTTTTTTTTTGAAAAACTCATAAAGCACAAGTTACAACTAATAATGCACAAAAAGTTTGCAAACTTATATAGGTTTTAATTTTGGTTGATTGAGGTAATTCAAATTTCATATTTACTCATTTTGTTATATATAAGTAAAATATCGAGCTCAGTCTTATTACACTCTTCTCATATCCTAGTGTAAGTTATAAAAGGAGTATAAACGTTAAATTTTGAAAATGAGTATGAAATTTTAACATCATTATATTATTATATAAGTACTGTTATGAATATTTTCTTTCAAAAAAATATATGATCTTTCAAATCACTGATTTTGAAACTTTTTATGCATTTTAGTCTTCATAAAGGAAAAAAAGAATAAAAAACCATGCTTTGTCCCCCAAATCATGACAAGTACTAGACTGTAATTAAACTATTCAATATGCTTTTTTTTTTTTTTAACCAATAGCAGTAAAAATTAGGGGCAGAGATGAGGGTAGTCTTTGGGATGATCCGTCATGTAGGCGGTCACGGGTAGACAGTTACGTCATTGGATGTGAAGATGAGCTTCAAGAGATGGGCCAAGAGTGTGGTGATGAGCCTCTTTATGTGTGTATGTGTATGTGTGTTAGATAAGGAAGAGGGACGTCGCGAGTGGCTTTGGGAGGACGAAGACGGTGGAAACGGCCCCACGGGGGCGGTGTAGCCGGCCCAGGACTACCCTCACCTACCGGGAACGAAACCCACACCGAACAGCCTTAAAATGATTGTTATAAGAAAGTTTACATTAAAGTTATCATGTATATTAAGTAAAACATTATATTTATGTTTTTATTGTTAAAATACATTTTAGTAATGACCAAGAAAGAGTCGACTCTAATCGACTTACGTTTAATAAACAAGTTTCATATTACATTAACCTTTTTTTTTTGAACGGCCAAATGTTAAATGTTAGAAACCACCAAAGCAGGGATCGAACCCCTGACCTCCATGTTAGAATTTATATACCCATGTTAGCACCACCACACCACAAGGGGTGGGGCAATATTACATTAACCTTTAATATTAAAAATGGTGAGTAAATTAACCATCATAAACGATAACCGAATTATAACTAACATAATCGAACCATTATTAACGGATAACCAACATAACAGATGGTTATGGACTTATGGTTATGAAAATTTGTTTAACCAACCAATCGGTTATGGTTACAATTATGAAGCTTTGGTTAACCAATATAACCGAAACCGAACCGAACTCGTAATATTAAGTCTATATAAAGGATTTATGTTTTACATTAACTATAGTCTATATATAGGTTCTTTTACTAAGCTAAAAGCTTAAAAGTATGTTAGTAACAAAATGATCTTGATGTAGATGCTCTTTATTTGAATGAAGAATTGTGGTGTTATGATCGTATTTTTTTTTTTGTTGAGAATTACCTTATTAAAAGGAATTCGACGTCGGTAATTAACCAAAAAAGTTAGTCTTGGTTATCTTATAAAAAAAAGTCCTAAGCTAAATCCAAATCGTGCACGTCCTTAATGCCCACCACTATTTATTTCAAACCTTGCTTGGTAAATTAACCGAAACTAACCAAAACCAAACCATAACCGACTTCATAACCGATTAACCGTAACCGAAGTTCGGTTAGGGTTATGGTTAAGAAATTCAATAATCAAAGCTAGCGATTATCGTTACGGTTAATGGTAAAAACCGAACCAAACAAACCCATACACATCCCTAGTTAAAAGTTTAGAAAACTAAAGTTTACCGACAGATGACATGAAAATCAGGTAGCACTTATAAAAAGAGTTAGATTCATACATTAACTTTTTTTAATCTTTTTTATTCTTTTATATAGCATTTAGCATACGTCATATGTTACTCCACCCACACTATATGTATACATGACTTGGCACTTAGCAGCCAAAGAAAAAAAAAAGGTTGTATATCTCTTAAGATATGTGTCTTCCATTGCAGCGCAGTGGTTGTACACACTCGGTGAGGGCTTGGCCCGGGGTTTTACCCGGGTTCGAGTCCGGGGGGGGGGGGGGGGGGGGGGGGGGGGGGGGGGGGCGGTTTTACCTATTCCACGGGGTTTCCGTGCATCTGGGGTGTGCTACGCTTTCTAGCGGTGGTCGAGTAGTCGGCCTTTGGACATAGCTCCGAAAGGGTGGGTTTACACGTGGAAAGCAGTTAGCCGTTCAAAAAAAATATATCTTAAGATACTCTTTTTCTCTCTCTTCGTGTGTATACATATGTGGACACGTTTTTTCTTAGAACCAGCGTTATGTTAAGAGAGAGAAAGAAACATAGTTATAGGTGGGGCCTGCGTGGGACCGACAGGATAATTAGAGGTAGGGGAGAAAGAAACATAAACAGTTTATATGTGATTGCCTTTTGAACTACACCATTTTTGTAAGGAATAATCACAAAGACTACTAAAGATAAAGACCATGGACACACATATATTGGGTGGCATTCCATGAGAAAACCAAGTTTATAATAAACTAAGAAAACTAATAATAATTGACCTTTGATCTATGGTTAAAATTAACTAATGATAATTTTGTGCATAGAGCACTTAGGATATAAACCAAATCCCCAAAAATGATCAAAATCTCTCATGAGGGTTATGCTTTTCATAAAATTTTAGGCAAAATACAATCCCAAAAAGAAAAGAACATCGAAATCGGTCCATATACGTGTGTTAAGGTACTTGTGTGTATATAGCGGACATTGTAAGAAGTTAAAAGATATTTAAAAACTGACACAACTATTATAGAGTATCGATTAATAAAGAAAATTATTTAAATTTTTATAAGTAAAAGGTTAGTATTTTATAAAATTTTGGGTAAATTACTTTTTGAGTCCCTGTGTTTTATGGGTTTTAACTAGTTGAGTCAAAAAGCAAAAAGTTTAACGACCTGAGTCCCCATAAGCATTTTATTTAACCATTTGAGTCCAAATTTCTAACACTGTTAGAACTTTTTGGTTAACTATTGTTAAATGACCAAATTGTCCTTTTAATTAAAAAACCATTTTATTATTAAACCATTTCTAACACCAATTAAATCCCCTTTTCTACCTAAACCATTCTCCAGAACTTTCTCTCTCTCTCTACCTAAACCATCTCCATCACCAATACTAATTCCAGCAAGACAGTTACCGGTCAAGATCTGCGCATACCGATTAAACTTCCGGTCAATCATGATCTGATAATGACCAGAATCATGCCCAAGCCACCCACTTTGAATCCAAAGAAACCCCATCAACCCACCACAAACCAAATGAACCAAACAACTTTCACTATACAACACACTATAAACACAAACAGCAAACAACATGGCAATAAAGATCAAGGATATCAAAACCCCATGTCCTTTCTTTTCAAACAAACCCATTTTCTTAAACTCAGAGTACAACTTTCTACAATCTTTCGACACATCAGAAACTGTATAATCTTTAAGATAATACCCATTAAAGAACTTATCAAGATGGTTCCAAGCAGCGGGTGGATGAAGTGCAATGTAAGCATATGTGACATCTTGACCAGCAAGATTCAGCAATGGTAGATCACCACCTGGGTGAGTTTTCATCCACTCTGACACATCATACACTTTACCCTGAATGCAGATCCACAAATCGCCTGATTGGTTATGAGTTTTGAGTTAATCTGAAGTAATATACTTCTTGGGCTGCGGCGGCTGCCGGAGTAGCTACGACGATGATTTCTTGACCCATGTTGGTTGATTTTCGATCTGCAACAAAGATTGAAGTTGTGGGTGATGAAAAGGGGGTTTAATTAGGTTAAAAGGAGAGATTGAAATGGGGATTGAAGATGAAGTGTGGGGGAGTTAAGAGAGACAGAGAAATATTTTTTTTTATTTTTTAATTATAAGGGTAGTTTGGTCATTTAACGATAGTTAACCAAAAAATTCTAACAGTGTTAGAAAATTGGACTCAAATGGTTAAAGAAAATGCTTACGGGGACTCAGGTTGTTAAACTTTTTGCTTTTGGACTCAAGTGGTTAAAACCAATAAAACACAGGGACTCAAAAAGTAATTTACCCTAAAATTTTATAACATAAAAAAGGCCTTTTAAAAAAACAAAACGTTAATTTACTATGATAAACTGATAACTGGGTAATATATACACACATATATATATATATATATAGGGTTAGGATTTAGAGAAAACGGTAGAAAGTGTGAGAACGGTGAGAAGGCTTATTGATCGTTCGATCAAAACAATCTATGGACTAGATTGGCGCGGTGACATTTTTGTAAATAGCATTAATTTTATTACGTGGACGCGCTTCATTAAGGGTAAAAAAGGTAAAACATCATTTCTCACATAAAACGCCATTGAAAAATAAAATGCCAAGTAAATACAAAACGCCAATTTTATCATTGCGTACTTTTTTCTATGTTTTTAGTTAAGCTCTCTGGCTACAAAAACGCCACAAAGTATGAAACGCCATAATATATAATGTCAAACCTTACATCCGGATAAATGTTAATTACATTTTTTGTTATAAAAATAATATCTCGCCTAAACTACGCACCAAAAAAATTCTATAAATAAAAACGTCTCACCACCTTCCGTTTATCACACCAAAAAAACACACAAAAAACACAGTGACTCCTAATAAAAAATACAACTCAATGGAAAACGCCAAAAAATACAACGATGGCAAACATCTTTCTTTGATACTCAGTAATGTTCTGCATGAAGTTTCGCTGAATGATTTGTTACATGAGTGTAGTAAGATTTTGCTGCATGAGATTAACAAAATTCAAAAAAGAGGGACTGATGACACCCATATGTCATTCTGTCATCTTTGTTCTTGAAGAAGGTTTGGATGATTAGAAGAGACCTATACCAGTGTAAATGCTACTTTGGCCTCGATGATTATAATAAAGACGACGGGCAAATAGCATCCGCCCACAAAGGGTTGATCTATATCTCCAACATCCACAAAGACACTTCAACGCATGAACAAAGAAAATAAACCACGCCAAACCCAAAACGTCATTTATTTGTGACAGTTCTTGTAGTTTCAAAAGAAAAAAGAGACTGATGACACTGAGGATTTAGATCGTCAATTGCTTCTATTTTGTTTTTTTTTTAATTTTCTTTATATCTTGTTTGTTTTGTAATTTCAGTTAATAAACAACAAAAGCACATTAATACTATAATGAAATATATAAAAAAACGCCAAAATGAGCAAATGCTTGTAAAACGCCATGATGCCATAAAAACGCCCCATAAAAACTACCAAACTATAATAAAATTATTTTGAACTACTATTATAAAAAAAAAGTGTGAAACAATGTGCAAATAATATAAAAGAAAAAAAGTCCAATCGTTATCTAACAGCCATTGGAAAACAAAACGCCATAATTACAGCCGTCAGGATTCGACGTGTTACACCATAAAAACAGTTGAATCTGAAAATAACACACAGTAACTGCAAAAAACAGTAAAATGAAACGACGGAAAACATAATTACTAGCATTTATTATATTAGTAAAATATTTGAGGAAATAAATTTATTTATCTTTTTCAAAACGCCATAATTACCTTTCATGCGCTGGAAAAAAAGTCAATATAAAAGAAGACCATGAGAACACAAGCTCAAACACGCCAAAAATATTGACTAAAATGCCACATATTGTCCAAAACGCCAAAAACTTTAAAAATGGCTAAGGTTATTGCATGGAGGTTTGAAAGGAAAGAGAAACCATTCATCATAAAGTTCTCTGATAGGAGAAGGGTAAAAGTAAGGACAATCAAAGCCATGCTTGGAATGAATGAAGGGGTTCAGAAGAATATCTTGGCCCTTGGGGTTCCAATGGCCAACAATTGTGAAAGAACCAGAACTGTAATAAAAAGACTGAAGAGAAAATTTCCGGCAGAAGATGATGAAGATGATGATGATATTGACGATACTCCTATACCAAAACTTAGCAGTTGAGTGATGCATGAGGAAGAAGGAACACTTGATGTAACTTATAAAAACGGGGTGCAATATTCATTGCCAATGGAAAAAATGTTGAAGACAGGGTTGCTGTCACGACCCCCGTCCACACCCTATATGGAAGCCGCGAGCCGTCAAGTGGTACCAATGGTTATTTTAAAAAACATTGCAGCGGAATGTTCATCAGGACCGTGAGTTAGGAAAAATATCATAGTTTAGAAAACACCGGATTTTATTTATTAAATAGATGGGATAAAACCCATGTTTTACGAATGTAGCTTTAATAAGGGATAAACTCGAATATATGAAACCATGTTTGCTTAATTTATTTCAATTGATGAAATAAGCCACTTCTTTAAGACTTTCGGTGCCGTATCATCACTCTTATTCCAATCTACTGTAATTACCTGAAACGCGTTTTAAAAAGATTTGGTCAGCATGAAATACTGGTGAGTTCATTCATTTTTGTACCAAATGACACATTGTTATAAATTACAGGATTAAGAGCGATTACAATTGCCACTATCTTACAATTATCTGGTCCAGTGTCACACCCTGGTGACTATGGTCATACCACCATTGGGTCCTTTCACCTAATAGTGATGATTATCACTGTTTAGGTTCGTCCACCTAAAAGTGAGAAAACAGTAGTAATGTGCACAATACCCCACTTACTGCCAATAATTTAAGATAACAAAGACTTACCCTCTGTAAAATATAACTTGAAAATAATTTGAGGTTTTGTAAAACAGTTTTGATAAAAAGAGAATGACTCACCTTGTTAGCGTATAGTCTTGATTAAACAAGCATCTTGATTCTAAGCATCTACTTTATAGTTCTGAATTTTCTCATGATTAAACATCTATTTTGATTGTAAGTGTATAGTGCAGAGTTTCGGGTAGTTAAACATTTAGTTTAACAGAATGGAATACGTTTAGTGTGAAACCCAAATCAAACCTAACGATGGTCACGAGATCAGAACCTTAATGAAATTCACAAAGTATAGTCTTATTTAGACAGCACTTTGGCATTCGTCCGGTGGTCTCCGAATCGATCGGACAGAATATCGTATTGGTGATTATTGGTTAGAATACCAACGTATAGAGAGAAGAATAGAAGGAATGAGCAAAGAAAAATGAATCCTAAGCTTCCTATTTATAGGTAAGGGGATAAGTCTTACCCCTATATAGAATTTCCCTAGGTGTTATCTTCCTCACATAAAACCTTCCCTAGATAAAACCTTCCCTAGATAAAATCTTTCCTAGATAATATTTTCCTTAGATAATACCTACCCCATATATACATATTTAGATATTATCTATTTCATGTATATCTATTTAGGTGTTTAATTAATCTTACTTAGCTTAATTAATCTTACTTAACTGATTAATTAAGTAATTTACTTAGCCGATTAATTAATTAACTTAGTTAGCTGATTAATTAACTTATTCAGCTTGCTTAACTGCTAAGTTTCCTTTCCTGTTAAGTTTTCTTAGCTATTAAGTTTTCTTAGCTATTAAGTGTTTCTTAATTGCTAAGTTTTCTTAACTGTTAAGTTTCCTTAACCGCTAAGTTTTACATAACCATTAAGTTTTCTAGTTTAACAGCTTCTTGGTTATGAGTTCTAATTTCTAGATACAATGGAACTCGTATTAGTCTATTAACTCAATTTACTTTAACGATAATCACGAGATCGAAACCCTCACAACAAATGACAAAGTATAGCCAGATATTGGCAGTACTTAAACATCCATTGGATCAGTTTTAATCAATCGGATACAGTATCGTGTCAGTGATTAGAGTTATTACCCTAATAACGAGCAGAGTTTCGGGGTCTAGAATATAATATCGGGCTACTATTTTGCTATAGTAAAAGCTAAGAGAAAGAAAAGAATTGAACGATTTCAACTGAAGCTCGAAGACCTTATTTATAGGGCTGGAAATGGGGCGCGTCGCGGCCCGTGAAGCCCATCGGCTTCTCCTTCGCGGCCCGCGAGGGAGTCTGGGTCGGCTGAGTCATCAATAGTCTGGACACGTGTAACGACACTTGTCCCTTATACTTATCCAGAGATTCCAAGGCTGTCGCGCCCCCCGTAAGATCTGCTTAACTCTTACGCGGCCCGCGAGAGATGGATAAATTTGGATTTTCTTGATTTTTCACAAGGAGTAGGGTTTTAGGGGTCCGGGTTTCCACTTACGGAGTGTTGTGGGATATTTTTGCAGGTCCTTACATCCTCCCCACCTTAATTAAAATCTCGTGCTCGAGATTTACTTGAACAAGTAAGGATACTTCCGTCTTATCTTCGATACCCAAGTATATTCTTGTCCACGCTTTAAGTCATATTTCACCCTGAACAGAACTAATCTTGTATGTTTTTGGAATTCTCATAATTGACTGATAAGGTCTTTCAATTTAAAATTGCATTTACTTCTATATCTTGAAGAGATACTATTAAGAATTTGTCAGCTAAGCATTTCATTAAATTTTCATACATGAAACACATCATGTATACCTGTTACTTCTTCTAGAAATTTTAGCTGATAGGTTACTGGTCCACTTTGCTTAGTTACTTTAATGGTTTGACATTCCTCGGACTTAACTTTCCTTTCTTACCGAATCAGTCTATTCTTTTCTATGGAGAACTTATTGTATCATTCTTTTTCTGATTTTGAAATTCTAACGGTTTGCCGATCTAATGGCCTGATAGCTGATTTTCTCTTATTTCTGTCCAACATACTGGATGGTACCTTCATCCATAAGATGCTTCAAACGGGTAACACTAATACTTGTAGGCCAATTATTGAAGAATCTTATGAGTGATAAATGATAGTCCTATTTATCGCACATGCACTTAGCATGTCTTTCTATGTTTGTAGTGTTCCTTTATACTGCTCAAAATAGGTCGGGTTAAAACTTTCCCAAAAATGAGAAATGAAATGACTATCTTGATTTAATACAATAGATAACGGGATTCTATGTAATGAGAGCATTTGATCCCTACACAACTTAACTAAGCGTTTTATACTAAAGGGTTTCCTTCATTGGTAGGGATTGAGCAGACTTGGTTAATCGATCCACAATCTCCCAGATTGTGTCGTTACATTTTCTTATGTTGGGTAATTTGGTAACAATATCCATTTGTTATCAATCCCCTTTCCATACTGACACTTCTAATCATTGAAGTCAACCTAAAGGTTTCTAACGTTCAGCTTTAACTTGCTAACAGATTAAATACTTAAAGGCATAACTTGCTATCTATCAGTAATTCTTATAAAACTCTTGATACCTCATATCACTTACACGATGCAACAAATACTTAGTTCTATGAGCTCCTTCGAGAATTCATTCTCATAGGTTTCCTTGATTAGTACCCAAATTCTTTTCTTATGGAATCTCCAAACTCCATTAGTTCCGTTTTCTGATTCCTTCATTATTCCTTTGTAATCCTTCAGCATCATTCTTTATTGTTGTGTTCTTGGGTACTATTTAATTGTTTCATTAAACCTATTCGTACTTTAATCTAAGAGCACGTACTTGTTTTGGCTTCTTATGAAACTTATGACTTAAAGCATCAACTACTTCCTTAGTCTTAACTTTGTGATATAACAAGCGGTGTTGTTCCTAGTCTCAGACGAATTCTGAGTTTCTCCTCACGATCGGGTGATAGTCTAAGTAGATCATATGGGAAAACGTCGGAGTATTCCGATATTACTGGAATTTCTTTCAGTTCAATGTCTCAAGTGTTAATGAACTACGAGACCATATACGCTATGTCTTATTTCCATGCATAACTCGCAACTTTCATATAGAGGTGAACTTTGTCGGCTGGTCTGTCTTGTATCCTTGTGGTCGCTTCTCCGGTTTGGCTTGCAAATCTAAACCTAAGTCAGCAATCACCTCAGGAATCATTGTTACCATTTTATTCCTTTTTATGAAGTAGACATGATTTCCTTTCTGTCATCTTTCCATTTCATGGCATACGTCGTGACCATGTGTTTCGAAGATCGGGTCTCACTATCTTAATGTCTAAAATTTGAAGCATACATTACTTCATTCTTCTTAACATATATTTTAGTCCTTTGCAGCCCATGTATTTTGTAACAGCTTCTTTATTACTGATAATCTTAGTAGGATTATAGGTGAAGAGTCTTTGTAAGTGCATCTAGTCGTGGTTACTTTTATCTTCGCAAGAGTTCTTAAAGAAAGTAGAATTACTCTTATTAGCGTAAGTTTTGAGACGTTTTGTGCCTAGCACAACTTTAGATACTGGTTTCCTAATGCGTTAATAATCTAAGGTAACGCAAAGGGAATTCTTATACTTTTGATGGCATCCCAACATAAAGGGTTCACATCATTCATCTTTCCGCACGAGTTACGAGACGGGTGATCAAATGAAATAGTTTTTGATATTGGAATTATAGATGTGTACAAGAGATTCCTGATAAAGAAATCTGGAATTATTATAGACACACATGCTCGTGATTTATTCTAAATTGTCAATCCTTATGGTTTTTTAGATTTCCTTATAGATATACATATCTATATAATCATATTTTTCACATATTGTAATATACATCCCATTCATAAGGTCAATGTATTTAACAGATTCATATTGCCAAAAACAAGTCAGACATCAGGTCATGATACTATTTAGGGAATTCTGTCACTTGTTTGACATATCCTATACCCCATCTTACCCGGTTCTCGCCGGAGAGGTAACCCCATCTTACCCGGACAAGCTGGAGAGTCTTCTACACCATACTCAGTCTTGCCGAAGAGGTAATTTGTATTTCCCATAAATAGATCATGATTTAAAAATGAATCTTTTATTAAGGCTTTTATCAAAGAACAAGGTAATTAGTAGTCACATGATGGATCATATTCTAGAACCCAGTAGTATTAATAAACAAGAAATAACAGTGGCCAAGTGTTATCGCTTATTTACCATACTTGCAACGTTCTAGTCATCATCCTCACGGCATACTGTAACACCTCATAAATTCATGTCCAATATAATGAAGACACGTGTCATGAGCTTTAAACATGTAAAGGATTGAATATGAGGGACTAAAGTTGACAAACAAAGAAAGTATATGTGCAAAAGGATTCAAGGTGTCAACATTTGATAATTATACCTTTCAACAACCCTACACGATGTTTATAACCTTAAACGAATGAATTATGAAGCATATGAAGCCATTTGTGGAAGAAAGTGAAAGATTACAAAACGCAAGTGTTAAAAGTGTCAACATGTTTAATTTATACATTTGAGTGACCTTTTAGCAAACCCGAAGCCTTGTAACGATTAATTATGCTCACTAGAATAAGTGATAAAAATTTCAAAAGGTTTCGATTTCGTATGAGAAAGTTATGCTAACATTCGTAAGTGAGGGGTTAAAAGCGTCAACGTTGAAATTCAGGACTTATTCGGTGATCATATAACTAACCGGGGACTTAACAAAGTTTGTTTATGTCTTGGGGTCCTTAAAAGTCAAGTTGGAGGGTTAAAAGTGCAATAAATAAAGTTAAAACAACTATTAGAAGGACCAGGACCTAAAATGAAAATTCTGAAACTTGTTTAAACCTGATCTGGGAGCCATACCGGTCGCGTAGACCTTGTCTGGGTCTTACGCGGGCCGCCTAAAACTGCCAGCGACAGAAAAAGCTTGGCAGGTGCCAGTTCAGCCTGTTAAACCGACTTATTTGCATGGTTTTTGGATCCTGGAGCATGGCCAACAGTTTTGCATGCTTAGGGACACTTGTTATGCATCAGGGATCATGCATAGACTTATTTGTCATGATCCTATGTGATTAAAACTTCTATATAAGAACTTCTAAGTTGCAACACTTGGACTTGCATTTCAAAAACCATTCCAACTTATTTTCTGGAGTCTACTGGAGCTCAAGAGCGTTCCCTAAGGGTCATTAGTCGTGCATAGGACATTTGTAAGCTTCCTTGACCTTTCTTAATTCAGTTTTATTAGTTTAATGGCCTAAAGTCAAACCCGTCAAAATTAAGGTTTGACTTAGTGATTAATCACTAATGGTCCAGTCAATTCTCGAATTAAAAGTAGCTTTGAGTTGGAAATTATGTGGGTAATAAACCCTTAAAAGGGCACCCTCTGATTCCCACTCTAACTAGGTCAATTGTCGGGTCAAAGTTAATTATAAAAAGTCAACAGAAAGCAAATTTTCGCATAAACGCATAATTAACAATGTAGAAGCCATGGAACCTGTTTTATCACTCATATAACTTGGTAATCAATGTAAGAACATGTTCAACCCGACAATTTTCAGTTTAAGCTCGGTTCGGAACCGAAAGTCGCAAAAGTAGACTTTTGCTTTGACTTTCAGTCCTGAACCAATGTAGCATATTTTAGGAATGCCTTAGAGCTCTATTAGGACCAGGTTATAGATTAGTGTAACCCTCTGAGGTTATACAACTTGGTTCATTAGTTATTCGATCCATGTGCATGTTTCCGTTATATGCCTAAATGTTGACCATAATGCCCTTTTGACCTTAAAACGAGATTTTTGAAAATGTGAGAGGACAAAAACCTTTATTACTTATTTATAAACTTGTCCTAAAAATTTGACATCAGTTTGAGGTCTAGATTAAGAGTTATGCTCAATAGCGTAATTAGAAAGTTTTTTATTAATTAAACGGCGTAATTAGTATAAAGCCTATCTAAACCCAAATTTTGACACCAAAATTTTTACCCACTGATGTAATATAATATTTTGGGATTTTTGAAGATTTTTATTTATTTTTAAGCTGAGCATAACATAGGGTTCTTGCTTTAATTCGGTAATTGTCGGTTATGCCCTTTTCTTGAATAAAATGAGTTTTACATAATATTTTGATACCAAACTTTTTGCTACTGATTTTATGTAATAAATAGAATATTTTGAACTTTATAAACTAATCAAAAACTCAGATTTCCTATTTAAACCCGAAAATCGCTTAAAACCGACTTTTACGCGTTTTTAGCGCATAGTATGAGTTAAAACCATTTTTGGCATATGAAACTTAATACCTACTGATGTTTTAATTAAATTTTTATAATTAAACAGTAAGAAAAAGTTTTGAACTCAGAATTCAAATTTTGACCTTTAAAGCTTATGTGAAATTACCAAAATGCCCCTACGGTGCATAGTTCGGTTATAATATAAAAGATAAATTTCACATATATGCAATACCCTACTGTTATGACTTATAAAAATAAATATTTTTACTGATTATATTAGACCTGAAACTCAGATTAGTATTTAAACTCTTTTATAACCTTTAAAATGACCAAAATACCCCTACGGGGCATAATTTGAGTTTAAATCCATTTTGGGCATAATGGAAGGTATCTTACTGATATCACAAAATATTTAAGGCATATTAACTTAGGAAACCTTTTCATGACTCATTTGGTTACTTGTTACGCATTATTCGCGTTCGGTGCGGCTTATGTAACTAGTTTGCAAAAATTAGCCGAAACGGGTCAAACCTTATAATTTTTATCTCAAAATCCAGAATGTGTTTAGTTTACCCATATTGTATAAGTATACAAACTTGTCGGGTCTAAACCACATTCTAATCCGGTCTTCGCTTAATCATGTGTTTCGAACCGTGTATCTTCCTTTAAAACTAACCGGTCTAAGTTTAGACTTAATTAAGACCCGTTAGGAATCTAATAGGTTATTAAAACCTTCGTTCCAGATTAGGAGACCAGTAAAACATACTTGCACTCGCTGATTGTGATATATACTTGCTCAGGTAAATACTTTTAACTTATTTTCCCTTATACGGGCTTGGGGTACGGTATATAAAATACCGCTTGGTCGGGCATTGAATTGTTAATCATGATAAGGTTAATTCATTGAGATGACCCGTTTAAATTGTTTTGTTTGCTTAAAGCCTTTGGGGGCTTAATGACCATGTCCCGGATATCCTTGGCATCATTCATTGAAATGGCCACGACCTAAGCACGGGGTGTAGGCATACACCTGCTAGTGCATATATATATAAAAAGGTATAACCGCCAGTTTGAGAATAACTCGCCGCGGGATTATATCATGTGGTGTGTCTATTAATCTTTAACCCGGTATTCAACCCGGGCTACTGAACGTATGACAAACATGTAATTCTTTTACAAGTTTATATATAAAAATTATCCCAAGTTATAAAAGATTATTTTGTGCCTTGTGCATTCAAATCAATTTTCTTAAACATTTTCAAAATGAGTCGGTTAATTGTATTTACCAGTGTAAACTGACGTATTTTCTAAAAAGGCTAAGTGCGGGTACTAAACGGAATAGGCTGGCTACTCCTAGCATCAATAAAGAGTCTTGCAAGCTTAGATGTTATTAAATCTGTTGAACAATGATCTTTTGAACTTTGATCCGCCTGTGGATCCTTACAACCGTTTTGTAATACACTTGATATTACTTTGTATTCGGTTTGTAATGATTTTATCTTTCGACTTCCGTTGTGTATTAAACTGTGATAATATAAATTGTCTATGATATCAACTACAATACTCCCCACCGGGCCCACCGGTAATACGTGGAAATATCGGGGTGTGACATATACCAACACTCATCACACTTTATTTACGCATTTAATTAGCTTATCTCGAAGCTTATACTAAGGCATTTTTCTTAGGTTCAAGTCTAAATACTATCACGTGTGCTACCAGTTAATAGCAATTTCCTAACTCTCTTTCGTTTAACTTAGGTATTATTACAACACCCAAAATGCTTTAACCAGTGGCTTGTCTCTGATACCACCTCTGTCACGACCCCCGTCCACACCCTGGATGGAAGCCGCGAGCCGTCAAGTGGTACTAGTGGTTAGGAAAAATATCAGAGTTTAAAAAACACCAGATTTTATTTATTAAATAGATGGGATAAAACCCATGTTTTACAAAGGTAGATTTAACAAGGGATAAACCCAAATATATGAAACCATGTTTGCTTTATTAATTCAATTGATGAAATAAGCCACTTCTTTAAGCCTTTCGGTGCCGTATCATCACTCTTATTCCAATCTACTGTAATTACCTGAAACGCGTTTTAAAAAAGATTTGGTCAGCAGGAAATACTGGTAAGTTCATTCATTTTTGTACCAAATGACACATTGTTATAAATTACAGGATTAAGAGCGATTACAATTGCCACTATCTTACAATTATATGGTCCAGTGTCACACCCTGGTGACTATGGTCAGACCACCATTGGTTCCTTTCACCCAATAGTGATGATTATCACTGTTTAGGTTCGTCCACCTACAAGTGAGAAAACAGTAGTAATGTGCACAATACCCCACTTACTGCCAGTAATTGAAGATAACAAAGACTTACCCCCTGTAAAATATAACTTGAAAATAATTTGAGGTTTTGTAAAACAGTTTTGATAAAAAGAGAATGACTCACCTTGTTAGCGTATAGTCTTGATTAAACAAGCATCTTGATTCTAAGCATCTACTTTATAGTTCTGAATCTTCTCATGATTAAGCATCTATTTTGATTGTAAGTGTATAGTGCAGAGTTTCGGGTAGTTAAACATTTAGTTTAACGGAATGGAATACGTATTAGTGTTAAACCCAAATCAAACCTAACGATGGTCACGAGATCAGAACCTTAACGAAATTCACAAAGTATAGTCTTATTTAGACAGCACTTTGGCATTCGTCCGTTGGTCTCCGAATCGATCGAACATAATATCGTATTGGTGATTATTGGTTAGAACACCAACGTATAGAGAGAAGAATAGAAGGAATGAGCAAAGAAAAATGAATCCTAAGCTTCCTATTTATAGGTAAGGGGATAAGCCTTACCCCTATATAGAATTTCCCTAGATGTTATCTTACTCAGATAAAACCTACCCTAGATAAAACCTTCCCTACATAAAATCTTTCCTAGATAATATTTTCCTTAGATAATACCTACCCCATATATACCTATTTAGATATTATCTATTTCATGTATATCTATTTAGGTGTTTAATTAATCTTACTTAATTGATTAATTAATCTTACTTAGCTTAATTAATCTTAGTTAACTGATTAATTAAGTAATTTACTTAGCCGATTAATTAATTAACTTAGTTAGCTGATTAATTAACTTATTCAGCTTGCTTAACTGCTAAGTTTCCTTTCCTATTAAGTTTCCTTTGCTATTAAGTTTTCTTAGCTATTAAGTGTTCCTTAATTGCTAAGTTTTCTTAACTGTTAAGTTTCCTTAACCGCTAAGCAATGTTTTAAAAACCGGTTCAAACAGGCCCGTTGGACCGGTTGAACCATCCGGTAAAACCGATTGAACCGCCCGGTACACCCGGTTGAACCACCCGGTTAAACCGTTTTTGAGCCAAATCCGGTACGGTATAAAAACCGAATTTTAAAACATTGCCGCTAAGTTTTACATAACCATTAAGTTTTCTAGTTTAACAGCTTCCTGGTTATGAGTTCTAATTTCTAGATACAATGGAACTCGTATTAGTGTATTAACTCAATTTACTTTAACGATAATCACGAGATCGAAACCCTCACAACAAATGACAAAGTATAGCCAGATATTGGCAGTACTTAAACATCCATTGGATCAGTTTTAATCAATCGGATACAGTATCGTGTAAGTGATTAGAGTTATTACCCTAATAACGAGCAGAGTTTCGGGGTTTAGAATATAATACCGGGCTACGATTTTGCTATAGTAGAAGCTAAGAGAAAGAAAAGAATTGAACGATTTCAACTGAAGCTCGAAGATCTTATTTATAGGGCTGGAAATGGGGCGCGTCGCGGCCCGCGAAACCCATCGACTTCTCCTTCGCGGCCCGCGAGGGAGTCTGGGTGTGCTGAGTCATCAATGGTCTTGACACGTGTCCCATATACTTATCCGGAGATTCCAAGGGTGTCGCGCCCCGCGTAAGATCTGCTTAACTCTTACGCGGCCCCCAGAGATGGATAAATTTGGATTTTATTGATTTTTCACAAGGAGTAGGGTTTTAGGGGTCCGGGTTTTCACTTACGGATTGTTGTGGGATATTTTTGCAGGTCCTTACAGTTGCTATCTATCATTGAACAACTCTGTGATTTAGTACCTTCAAACGATCCAATATCCAAGGATACAGTGATATTCAAGAATAGGCTGCAGCAAAGAAGAGACGAGCTAATGGCATTATACACAAATCTAAAATTTGATGATGATGAATCTGAAGAAAGTGACGAACAAAGCGATGGGTGCATCTCTGATGTAATCCCACATACGGAAGACTATTAGTTTATTTTGATTTTGTATTATTGTAATTTTATAAAATATTAATCTATGGTAATCAGTTATTAAGAAAAAGATACAAAACGCCAAAAAACGATATAGAAAAAGCTATAACGCCAAAAAAAATAACTATGTGACACAAAAATAATTAATTCAATGAGAAGAAATATGAGAAAAACAGTAAAACGCCAAGTAATTAATAATTCTAGATAATGACAAAATTATCTTGCACGCAAAAAATAAAGCAGCATGTCAAACGCGAAAATTGGGAAAGGAGAAGAATACTAAAAAGACAAAAAAAAACACCTCGGACCCTGATCATGCCCCGCGCCACGTGTTGGGGCAGGATGCGTTCTCGCCGTTCTCACACTTTTTGCCGTTTTCTTTTGAACCCGTTTCTCTCTCTCTCTCTCTCTATATATATATATATATATATATGTGTGTGTGTGTGTGTGTATATATATATATATATAGGGGAATGATGTATAGAAAACTTATTTGTGCTAAGAAAACCTAGTAAACCTCATCCTCACCATCCATTATCTTTGATCAATGGATCCTATTTTTTGTTGCCTTTTTTGTTTAAATTAAATATCTTTAAAGTATAAAAAGTGGATCTAAGGGTATTATTGGTATAACCAAAATATATCTCTTTCTTCCTGACACATCCATACCCACTTTTCTAGAAAATCTCATCCTTCTTTTTCATTTCATTAATGCCATTCTCTCTCTAGATCTAAGTTCTTTCTTTGTGTCTTCTTCCCCATTTCTTTCACTCTCAAATAGAAATGAGAAACTAAGCTAAAGGAAGCTGTTCACAGGAGCAAATAAATGGTGAGTTCACGACGGCATGATGAAGGCAGGTGGCGACGAGATCAATCAGTGGTGTGTGAAGGGTAGTGGCAGAGAGATCGAGATCCTAGCTACGTTAAACCCTCGATGGTGGTTGATGGAGGTGACAAAATGGAGGGTTCTACATCTGGATGCTAGTTGCGTTAAACCCTAGATTGCAGGTTTGTTGTTTAAATATTTTCCACATTTTTAGTTTGAAAAATGATTTTACACTTGATTTTTGAAAAACCTCTTGAGTGTTTTATTTTGAAAAAATGATTAGAGAGAAAAACAACAATCTCTTGAGTATTTTATTTTGAAAAATCATTTCACATTTGATTTTTTTTATTAAAATGGTTGTTAATATGTTTTCGTGTGCTCAAAGTGTTCCAGTTAGTGGGTAAATGTTTGTGTAGTTTGCAGGTTTTTGTTTTTGTAATCATTTTGAGTTTTTGATATTCTCAGTTGTTGTTTGAATACAAATCAATATCTTTTAAAATGTTGAAATGTTGTTTTAGATGGGTTGTTAGATGTCTTGTATAAACTTCACTCGAATATCACATTTTCATTACCTTTAGAAAGTACATGATTTAATCGTTGATGATCTCGTTTATTTTACAAATAAAAAGTTGTGTTTTTTTTGCTGGCATAATTAGTAGGTACATATGTTGTAACAATGTTGCATATGTTACTTATTGTTACACCAGCCCTCTCTTGGACACAAAAGGGGCTGCAGACATGTAACACATGTTTGTAACTTGTGTTACACTAGAGGGAAACACATGTATAGCCACGTTACACGTGTTGGCCTTCATGATTATTAATATTTGTGTTTTTCATTTGTTACACAGCTGCAAGAGGGGCATTATTGGAACTAGAAAGAAACCTAACAAAAGTGTCTTCGATGTTGGCAAAACAAAAGTGTAACACATGTTACAATGACTAGTGTTTTCATAGGTAGTAAGTTGGGTTGATTTTAACATTTCCTAATTTTTTAATAGGAGTGGTGCAATTTTAAGATGTGTAACACATGTTACAATTACCTATTGTTTTGAAGTAACAGTAAAAAAAATATTTGCTGTTACTTTAAAACAAAAAGAAATTGTAACATGTGTTACATGTGTACAATGCCTGTTGTTATTTGAAAAAGATAAACAATTTTAAGATGTGTAACACATGTTACAATTACCTATTGTTTTAAAGTAACAATGAAAAAAGATATCTTTATTGTTACTTTAAAACAAAAAGCAATTGTAACATGTGTTACACATGTTAGAATTGTCTTTTGTTTTTAATTAACAATAGGCATTATAACAGGTATCTGCATAATGTTCTGAAGTGTAACACATGTAATACGTCTTACGTTGGTTAGGAAAGATTTTAATATAAGAGCTACATGTCTAACATATGTTACAACTGCCTATTGTTTTGAAGTAACAATGAAGGAATCTTTTTTCACAACATTATGCAGATACATGTTAGAATGCCTATTGCTACTTCAAAACAATAGACAATTCTAACATGTGTAACACATCTTAGAATTCCCTATCGTTAACAATGAATTTATCTTTTTTCCTAAACCCCCTGGCATAAGGCCCACAAAGTCGTAGTAGAAGTTTGGAAGACTTTCCCTTCGATCACGAAGGCGATCCAGAAAACAAAAACGAAAGCTATACGACGACAAACAAATACGAAAGGTTGTGCTAACATATGTTACATGTTTTTTAGTGCTTGTAGCGAGGGAGTTGGTTCCACCGGATAGTAGTTGTTTGAAGTGTATGCTAACTGTTTACATATGTAACCTTTTTTGGGTGATTTTACTTAGTTTTTTTTTATGTGTGAAATGATGCAGATAAAAACTCAAAATTTGGGAAGACTTCAAGTTCAGGGCATAACTGGGTAGAAAGTAGCTAGTCTTAGTTATGTTACTACTATTTTTTTAATTAGTAGATTAAAAATGATGGACTGTAACTTGTGTTATTACGACTTGACCATAGCAGTTGCATCCAAACGAGAAGGGATCTTGGCAGGAAGGAAGAGAACCACAATATCGGATACGACAAAAGGTGGCCATAAAGCGAAAGAAGGTAGATGGAGAAATCGATGAAGAATGAGAACAAGAAGTCGATGAAGGGCATGTGGTGGGTACCTTTGACGTTGTACAGAAGTTACCCTCTAGTGTAACACATGTTACAAACATGTGTTACATATGTTCAACCCCTTTGTTACCAAAAATTGGGGCTGCACATATGTAAGACATGTTTGTAACTAATGTTACACCATAGGGTAACACATGTATGATCATTTTTGGATCATTTGTATATATTTTAAGCCTGTATAAACCTACAACATCGATACCCCTAAAAAGGTTACACATGTTACGACAAAATGGGAAATGTGTAGCAGCGTTCAATATTGTTGTTTCACTCTATAGTGTGTAACATGTGTGACATGGCGTTTGTCAGCAAAACATATAACTTGTAAGGTGATACGGTTGTATCTTTAAAATATGTTTACCTATAAGTACTTACATGTTACAGGTTGTATCTTTAAAACATGTTTAAACTGGAAACTGGAAACATTTACAAAATATAAAGCAGAGTTACACAAGATGTAACATGTGTAAACTAGAAACACTTGTGTAACATTTCGGTGTAACACATGTTACATGTTGTATCTTTAAAACATGTTTACCTATAAGTACTTACAAAATATAAAGCAGAGTGGGAACACAACTTATAAGGATGTTACACACATTGTAGAGAAGATGTTACATGTAACATGGCGACAAGTGTCATGTGTGATCTTTTTTGTTATCCAAGGGTGCTAAACGTATTACAGGGTTCATAACACACATAAACTTACACTAACATCCGTCCCTATGTCCATAGATGATCTAGAACATACTCCATGTTACCATCTTTACGAGTCTTCTAATGGCACTAAATTGTGGACACCGAATGCCAACGAGCAATATCATCATATTATTCTTAAATCATACATCACACTGGAAGAAATTATTTCCATGTATAAGACTTATGACCAATAAGCTGGGTTCAATGTAAAAAATATACGTTAATGCAGGTTTTTTATCTACTAATAACATTGTTAATAACAACTCTAGGTACATATGTAACATGAAGTGTATCGTTTGTCCCTTTAATTCGTTACACTAGTCACATATACTTATAGTTACATATATTACTTGTTTGTTTATTGATATGACATTTTGGATGATGTAATGTTGTTACATATGTAATTTTACTAAGTTTAAATTGACACCAAACGGGCTGACATATGTAACACGTGTATAACCATCTTACACATGTTACATATAGGTGTTACATGTGTTACAACGTCACTGTTACACATATTACATATAGTTGTTGCATAAAAAAAAATTGCCTTCCCAACAACATCCGTATTCATACTAACAATGAAAATAAAAATGAATTTTATATCAATAGTTGTAATGCTTCTAAAAATGGTCATCACAACAACATCCATCTTTACAACACATAGCAGCCAACCAAAAAACACACCATCGTCACCACGAAAACCTGATGATGCGTTGTAATCCTTAGGCGGGCTTCGCTTCTTGATAACCATCTTCATCTTGAAGACAAAACATCTTTTCACCTATGAACAAAACAAGTACATTAATATTAATCTTCTATAGTTAAAACTTATTAATCTCCTGTGTAACATGGCTATACATGTGTTACCTCTCTAGTGTAACACATGTTACAAACATGTGTTACATATGTGCAACTCCCCTTTGTGTCTAAAAAAAGGGTTGGGGTAACTATAAGTAACTTGTGTAACGTTGTTACTACATATGTAGCTAATTATCCCACAAAAAAAAACGACTTTTTATTTGTAAAATAAACGAGATATTCCGAATAAATTATGAAGTTTATACATTTTGTATCATTTTTATATATTACCATTTTAATGATGTTATGGGTAATATTTAATGTTATATTACCCTTTTCTGACATTATAGTTTATGTGTTTCATTGAATGGTTTACAACAACATTTTTATAGTTTACTTTTAATGATGTTATGTGGTACATGTAATGTTATATTACGTTCAACAATACTCCTCTTTACGAGATGTAATACTTCTTCTGATTTTAAGAGAATCTACTTATGTTAGCATATGTAACATCTTCAGGGTTTTGGTTCCTGCAAGTTGTAATGTAATACATAAGGGAACAAAAGTGGCAAAAGTGTTTTATGTGAACTTAAATATATAAAAATGATCCAAAAACTATTATAAGTTAACAAAAATCTAGCTATGCTTTGCTTCTTGATAGCCATTTTCATTTTGAACACAAAACAACCATTCACCTATGAACAAAACAAGTACATCAGTATTAATCTCCTCTATATTATAATTCGATTAAAATAAGACAGGTTTAACACATGTTACTCTAATATGTTTAACTAATAAGACAGGTTTAACACATGTTACCCTAATAAAGACAGGTTTACCTAATATGGTTTCATTGGTTACCGAATTGGTTACGGGGGTGCACCCTTAAAAAAATAGGTCCGTAAACATGTTAGAATGTGTTACACATGTTAGAATTGTCCATTGTTTTGAAGTAACAATAGGCATTCTAATATGTATCTGCATAATGTTGTGAAAAAAGATTCCTTCATTGTTACTTCAAAACAATATGCTTTGCTCCTTGATAACCATCTTCATCTTGAACACAAAACATCCATTCACCTATGAACAAAACAAGTACATCAGTATATGTTATAACATGTGTACTTGTGTAAAGTTTTGTTGTAACACGTGTAACAACTATATGTAACATGTGTAATGTGGCTATACATGTGTTACCACTCTAATGTAACAAAAGTTATAAGCATGTGTTACATATGTGCGGTTCCTTTGTGTCCAAAAAGGGTTGGGGTAACTATAAATAACATGTGTAACGTTGTTACTATATATGTATCTAATTATCCCACAAAAGACACTACTTTTTATTTTTAAAATAAACGAGATATTCTTAATAAATTATGAAGTTTCTAAAGGTAACACATAACATATAGGGTAAACAAAAGCCCCAAACAAGCAACATATAGGGGCTTGCACATATGTAACACATGTTTGTAACTTGTGTTACACTAGAGTGGTAACACATGTATAACATGTGTTACGTGTTACACATGTGTAAACTTTTTGTTGTAACACATGTAACATGCCTATACATGTGCTACCGCCTAGTATAACACAAAAAAAAAACAGTTGGTATTCAGATCAAAAGCCCTAAACAAGCAACCAAACTAACAAAAACAGTTACTGTTCAGATCAAAAGTCTCAAACAAGCAACCAAACCAAACACAATTTTTTTTATAAAATAAACGAGATCATCAACGATTAGATTATGGACTTTTTAAAGGTAACTAATATATAACAACAACAACAATCATTATCTCAATTCTAATTTTTTGTAATACATTTAAAACAAAAAAAATACCCAACAAACTATCAAATCTATTTTACTAATACACACACAAAATCATTCAAATTTTACCAAATAAATAACATTAAGACATGGAACAAGTCCATGTCATACTTGTGAGTATGTTCTTTGTGTTCTAACAACTTTTTCTCTTAACCGAAACCCATGAACCAAATGATTTCTGACCTGCTTCTCTCTCACACAATTGTGTGTGTGTTCTTGGTGTTCTAACAACTTTCTCTCTCTAAAACCCATTAACCAAATGATTTCTGACCTGCTTCTCACTCGCACACTTGTGTGTGTTTTTGGTCTTGGTGTTCCAATAAT
Source organism: Helianthus tuberosus (assembly GCA_030545235.1). Taxonomy (NCBI): domain Eukaryota; kingdom Viridiplantae; phylum Streptophyta; class Magnoliopsida; order Asterales; family Asteraceae; genus Helianthus; species Helianthus tuberosus. The sequence continues at coordinate 175,909,139 of CM060403.1, forward strand.
TTTCCCTCTCTAGAAACTCATGCAACCAAACGATTTCAGCCTGCTTCGATCTTCAGATCTGGTGGCTTCGATCTTCAGATCTGGTGGCTTCAAAAGAAAGGGATGAGTACATGAACACATGGTGTCTTCGATCTTCAGATCTGGTGGCTTTGATCTTCGATATTCAGATCTCATAGCTTTGATGGTGGCTTTGATGAAAAGGTGATGTTTCTCTCTCTAATATCTAATGAATTATTTTGAAATTGGTTGGATAAAAATGATATATGAGAGAGAGAGAAAGATGTGACATAAAGAAAATGATGGGATGGGGAAGGGTGAGGTGATGGTTTTTAATAGATGATGTGGATCAATCCTGTCCATACAATCCAGGTTTCCCAAGTTTTCTAGATTAAATGGGTTTTCCATAGATACTTACACTATATATATATATATATATAGGGAGGGGCTCATGCGAGAACCACCCTTATTGTGAGAACCTTGAGAACCAATGTGAACACAACCTAAAATAGCTAAAAAAACCTAAAAAAACCTAACCCCCACCCCCAAAAAACCTAAACCCCCCCCCCCCCCCCCCAAAAAAAAAAAAAACCTAACCCCCCCCCCCCCCCCCCCAAGCTAAATGCTAAAAAAACCTAAAAAAAAAACTAACCCCCCTCCCCCACCCCCCAAAAACCTAAACCCCCCCCACCCCCCAAGCTAAAATGCTAAAACTAAACCCCTAAAAAACCTTAAAAAAATCTAAAAAATCAAAAAAAATCTAAAATTTTTTTTTGAATTTTTTAATATTTTTTATGTTAAAATCGCTACTTTTAGAAGCAAAAAAAAAATTTTTGTTTTTAAAAAAAAAAAAAAAAAATTTTTGGCTTCGAAAAGTGGCGATTTTTTTATAAAAAAATATTAAAAAATTCAAAAAAAATTTTTTTGTGTGATTTTTAGCTATTTTTAGGCATTTTTGGTGTGTTCACATTGGTTCTCGCGGTTCTCACAATAAGAGGTGGTTCTCGCATGATCTTCTCCCTATATATATATATAACGGTGCATAACTAATACAATTGTGTGTTATAATGTACACATGTTACATAATTATAAACACATGATAAGTGACTTTGGTGCATAATAATGGTGTGTAATATATAACTAGTATTAAGTACCCCCGCGTTGCGGCGGGGGGCAAGTAGCACAAAGACCCCGTGCGTTGCGGTGGTAAGATATGACGACTCGCATCAAAAGGCATTTTAGGGCCATTAACGAAACCAGTTACATAAACTTAGTTAATACTTTTGTATAAAATTGTCATAGTTCTTTCCAACCATATCATTCCTGAAACAAAAGCAAAAAGTTCTCATACAAAAAGTACCAAATTTTAAGCATACATATAGTATTGGATCTTAACTTTCAAGTACCAAATTTTAAGTCAGTGGATCTTAAAGTGGCGTACCCCAAAGCAGCAAGAATGAGTTATTATGTGGTGAGCTAACCTCTTGTGTGTCGCGACCATCGGTCATTGGTTCTCTAATATTATGTGCAGAAATTGGTTATTCGGTACATCTTTTATGAAATATCCATCTATTATGTGCCGGAAGTGGAGCTCGACCTAAACCCGCTGTACAATGTACATACACTCTTCCTTTTCCTTCCGAAATTGCCCATTCGAGTGAAGAAACAGCTTTCGGTAACATGCTCCTTAACGAATCAGGATCAAAATCTCTTGCCTGCGCGATTTACGATACATTAGAAACGTTATGCGGGTCCCGTTTCTCGCGAGTTATAAAAGGATAAGAGACGTTTTGCTTACAGGCCTTCTGATGTGGCGTATTCCAAGTTGTTTGCATCTTTTAACAATCGGCTCTAAATCTATTCCCCAATATGCAATATCCCCATCTTGCTGCAAGTTAAGAATGTATGCAATGTTTTGTTCCTCTTTAAGATGGTCTATATCTTCCGGCTTTTGAGGTTGAGAGCCGACAATCAGATTGTCTGTTATCAGATTATAATTCATGCCTGAAAACACCTGATAATTCTTGTTAAACCTCAACATCAAAACTAATTTCATCTTGACGTCTAAGCATAGATCTTTAACATTCATTGCATAAAGTTTCACAAAAGTATATTACTATAGCATAAAATAAGGTTATAAGGCTACATAAACATTTGTGCTCCATCTTTTCAAAATTAAAATGCATCATAACTTTAACTCAAAAAAAAAAAAAATGCTATGACACTTTATTCTCATGGATAAAAAGGGATCTGCAAGAGGCAAACATATACAAAAGTTCCTCCACTCCTAAAGGATCCTGAATAGTGAAAACTTTATTATTTAAACTGAAACCGTAGCCACATAAAATGAACAAATTCTTATTAAACTGGCAGAGTCCACTGTCGTGAATCCACCTACGGTCACCAGAATCGCGCTTAGATGTCAAACATAAATCATTCTAAAGATCTACTTCAAAAAGTCACCTTGTTCGCCGTAGTCCTCTTCTAATCGATGACCAAGGACCTGCTTCGACCTTGACATAGTTGAGAGAGAGAAGAGAAGAGGGTTTGGGGGAACTGGGGAAGGGATCAGGAAACCCACCTCTGTTTCCCCTTCCTGGAACAAAATCGATCATCGCAACTCTAACGCCGGCGTCCGTTGCTGTCGCATAAAGACATATCACCGTCTCGCAGGAATCCTTACCATCGTCTCCACAGAACAGAACGGCCGGAGAGCATGGCCGACCTTTCATCTCTGCCGATCTACTCTCTCTCTCTCTCTCTATCAGTTATCTATCTCACTCACTCTCTCTGTCTCTGCTGCTTCTAAAGCCAGAAAGTGAAAAAGTAAAGCATGTGACGCCGTTAATAATCAGCCGTTAATAATCAACTGTTCATCAATATTCATCGGTTATGTTGTAAATTAATACATACTAGAATTTTGTCCTGCCGCGTGTTGCGGCGGCGTCGAAACTTAATGTGACTCGACTTTGTACCGTCAAGTCCCGACTCATTTCTAATCCCGACTCGTTTCTGAACAAAACTTGCGCCAAAACGTAGACAAAATGTTAAGCTTTACAGTAGTACAAATATTACAGATTTAGGATAATCATATAAGCACTCATAAGCAACTTCCAAACAACTAATTGTTGTATTAAAACATGATAAGCAGATAGATAAACAATTCTAATAGGCGATCCCAAACACCCTCTGAACAGGCTTCTTATCATTATGGGAAACAGTAACATACCATCAATTGACATCATTGGCTGAAGTTAACATAAGAGGAAAAGAAACCCTATAAGCAGCCATTTGTAAAATGACATGATGTTATGGGAACAGGCTTCTTAGCATTATGTTGTGAATTAATACATACAAGAGGAGGAAAGGTTTACCTGGAGGTTCTGCGGCTGTCGCCGCTGCTCGTAATGCTCCGCCACCCACGGTGGTGGCCGGCTCCCCTGTTGTCTTCTCTGACCTCTTTCTCCCTCTCTCTGATTTCTCTGATCTGCGCGGAGGTGGGTGGTGTGGTGGGTGATTAACGAAGAGGGGGTGTGCGACGGCCGGCACCGGTGACCGGCTCCTGGTCGCCGGCGATTGAACAAAGAGAAGAGAAAGGGGGTGTCTGGTTGTGGTTTTGAAATCGAAGAAGAAGGGGAAGCAGGAAGGGGAGTGTGATGGTGTGCGTGTTTTTGTAGAAATGAGTGAAATTTAGGGTTTTGAGATAATAACTAACGGCAGTTAACGTTAATTACTGTAGACACTGTTCATCAGTTATGTTGTAAATTAATACATATATATGAATTATATGGGACACGTATATTATCTCTTCTCAAATTTAATGTGTTTATTTTGATGAATTTCTACACTTTAGGGGCTCCCCCCCACACACACACCACTATATGTGTGTATGTGTGGTCTAACAGAGAGCTACAAAGTTACAAAAGAACCGAGAAAATAGCTATTAACCGATCAATTTTTTATTTAATTTACTTATTAAAACGTTATTATCAAGAAAATGAAAAATAAAAAAAACCTATATATGTAGCTCATGAATACATATATGTAGCTGGGAAATTACATATATGTACGTTTTTAAACTTTTTTATATTTATACAATACTGGACCATTTATTAGAAAACAAGAAAAACTTTATTTGTCTGGTTGATAGTGAATGGGAAAATTAAATACTCTATGTTGTTCACAATTGAGATTTGAACCCCCTAGTTGTATAGGAGGGACTACGAACACACTAATATTATTAGGCTATATGTCCTTTGTGTTACATATAAATGGTGTATAAATTTTGATCGAAGAACATACAATCAAAAACATCATATACATACAATTATATGTAATATAATTAATGTAAAGATTTTTTAATTAATCATCATCTCTTTGAAGTCATTTTAAAACATTTAATGACTTGAGCCGCGTTCATTTCATGTTTATGCAATTATGCGTATAAAATATGATAACCGGTACACAAAACCTCTCTTTTATAAAGTTTACACAAAAGGTTATATGTAGAAATTGTTACGTCACTCCCTTTTTTTTGTTGGTGCTGGTGCACTATTTTATCACCCTTTCCGTAAAGTCTACTTTATTTGTGCTAATGTTATATAGTGTGTATTCCAGTCTAATTTCAATCTATACATATAATAAAAGAAATCAATTGGTGGACACTTGTCATGTTATGAGGTGATTTTCATTTGGTTTTCTCGCTTGATTCTTAGAGAACCAGGTCACGCAGTGATCCATAACCCGAGTATTACTTTAAATGGATCTTATTCCTTGCTCTCCTCAATCACCGTATAAACTGTTCTCATAAAAACAACCGTACTCCTTTCCACCGTTGTTTCCCTCATCCCAAACAAAATATGTCGTTTCCCCACATTCCAAACATAATCTTGAAACGATGGCGGACATTTACCATCAATTTTCGGCACATAAAAGGATCGACTGATTGTGCTATTTCAAGATCGGCGCTTACCGTCACGGTGATTGATGCTCGAGGCTTCACACCAAACCGGGCATCAGCCCCACTCCGTTGTTTTCAAACTTGCATGAGCGTCTTGATTCCATCACTCCTGATGTTGATCCGCAAGGTCAACCATCGATACTCGCAAATTTTAGGATCATATTGAGGTTTTTGACCTTATTTTGGCTTTCATATATGTTTTGACGTTGATAAGTGTTTGATTTGTTATTTGTTGTTGTTGTTTTAGATTTTGTCCGTTGGGTGTTATTGTTGATCTCACGATTATTGCTGATCATCGTCTATCTTGCCCCTTTCCTGTATCATCGTCTCTCAAGGGCTTCATGTATCCGCTCATTCCGGCGATCTTCCTGTCATCCAAAAGTTTCTCCCTGAAAATCCCTATCTACTCAACGATCGCAACCCTGTGGTGCGACAACTCTTCTCTTTTATATATACTTTTGACTTTTTATGTCACTTATTGAAGAAAATATCAGTTCATATATGTATTATCAAGAATCATTATTTGGTTATTCAATTTAGGTTAAAAATAGTGCCATTCAAATTCTTTATGTGGTTTATTGCTAAATGGCTGAAATGTTAATTATCAAAACAAAGTATACGTAAATTGAAAATTTAATCTACAAGTGGAGTTTATTTGAGGATATTGAGGTGTTGTCCCATATTACATCAAGTAGCCAATATTTCAAAGTGATGTTTCAAAGCATTACTTATAGGCAGTCCTTACATGCTAACCAGGAACTTGTAAGTTTAATGTTTTTAATATATCTTTCAGTTGAAAACAGTTTCTTAATCGCTAACCATAAACTTGTAAGTTTGAAAATAAATAAGACATAAGAATAAGATAAAATAAAGATAAAGATTATATATATTAGAAGATAAATATAAGTATATAGATCTAGATCTAGATAAATGATTTATGAAGTTTTAGATTTATTAATAAAAAATTAATAATTATCTATAATTAAGTAGGAGAGAAAGTCAGAAAAACTAAAAAAATAAATTTCTCCAGAGAATCACCCGTGTCCCTCATTAGTATTTACATATAATAAAATTTTACTTTGTTTTTCATTTATTTATTAAAAGGTTAGAAGCGTGTGTGTCACACTTGGTCGAATCAATAAAATATTATTATTAAATAGCTACTATTAATAAGTGAAAAAATAAAAAAAATAGTTAAGAAAAAAATATTAAATAATAAGAGATAAGATATGGAGGACACGTGTCATTTATTGATACTATCTATTTTATTGTTTTCTCGCCTCTCTCCCCTGCCTAGTTATAAATATTTATTTTTTATAAATAAAGATAATCATTATATTAAATTAAAGATCATCGTTAGATAGAATATAACAAAGAATCTTATTCCTATAAATGTTCAAAGTTATATAAAAATAATTCAATAACTCCACATAAAATTATCTTTAGATTAATTAAATAAATTCATTTTATTTGAAGTTAAAATCCAAACATGAATATCAATCTAAAATTATATAATGGTGATAATATTGTTACTATACAAATTTGTTTTTGGGCTCTGTAATCGTTAACGAAATCACTTCATCAAAATCATAAACCAAAATACCACTGTAAAACAAATTTTAAATATGAAATTAATTATTAATCTTTTAAATAAACTTATATCAAGGTCAAAATTATGTTACTTAAAATACTAAAAACAAAAATTAATGATGATAATTATTTTTATACATGATTTCAAAATTTAAATATTTAATGTGCTTGGAAAGTAATAAATGTATTAAGAGATTACATTATATTTTATATAGCCCATGCAATACACAAATATTTGTTTCTAATTATATACTGTTACATTTGTTTCTAATTAATCTCACATGTCTTCCTTTCTTCAACCTTAATTTTTTATTTATATTGTATTTTAATTTTTTAATAATTAATACATAAATATCACTAGTCTTATCCTTATCTTTTAATATAAATTATTATTGTTGTTGTTATTATTATTATATGTTAAAAGAAATAGCTTTTATCGATTACTAAGATCTATTAATCCACATGTCGGGTTTTTAATGATTTAACTTTTTTAATTTCTAGCAATTGTTTTTGTATATAACTTAGTTCAGAATTGTTAAAGCATTCACATTTAATTCTTTATCCATATTCCTACAATTACATTAAAAAACACTATTTTTTCTCTCTCATTTTCAAGTAAATACCTTTTTTTCTTTTCCATTTACAACCACTTCTAAAAATACTAAAAAATCTATAGGGGTAAGCAGTGTTTTCCAAATTTAGTTCCAACACAGACACAGTGCTCCCATTTGTGTATACGTATTAGTAACGATGTATCTTATTGTGACTAGAGAAATGTCTGCTAGCAGTAGTTAATAAGGTCACGAAGTATGAACATGATCATGATCGGACTCTAATTGCTCATGATCTAGATGCTCGCCTTATGTAGTTTATGTTTGAGTTTTTATCAATCAAACAATTGGTAACACTAATTAAGTGACTTTGATTTCCGTTGAATGCTATGTTTCTTTAACATAAAAACAGATGCATGAAGTTTATTATATTCCAAATGAGCTTGATTTCATGTCAAATGCAAAGAGCAATAACATATGAAAACATAATAAGCAAAAACAGCTCATAAATCAGGAACTAGAAATTAATAGGGGCAGGCAACACTTGATGGTGGGTTTAAAAGTTGTTTGCATCATTCTTCTTCGTCGCCAATTAAAGCAAACGAGAATGGGTCGAATTTGTAGCCGTCTCCCCTCGTAGAACTTGTTTTTGGAATTCTACCCAGTGAAGTCTGAGTGCATGTAGGAAAGCACTTAAAGTTTCCATCACCAGCAGTACACCCACCGTTGCAAAAACAAATACGATAGCACCAATTACAAGTATCACCACACTTTCGTATCTGCATCAGAAAACATTAGTTTACCGGAGACTGAACTTTGATCAAACTGATAGGAAACATGATTGAGTGCAATATGGTAACCAACTTACCCCAAAGCAAGAACCAATACCTTGTCGTAGAATACTTTGGAAAGCTCCGAATGTGCTAGACTGGAAAAAAAAACTTATGTTTAAGTTGTAGGAAAATAATTATTACACAATGTTTGTTATTTCAAGCTACATGAAGTCTGTGATATACCTTAGAGCCCAGAGACGAAGGTAGGAGCAGTGTTTGATACCGAACCAAGAACAAACTCAATAGTATGGATAAGTTGATGCACCACAACTTCACTAAACTGAAATTCCTCATGCCCGCCATGTGACCCGTCAGCCAACTCTGGTTCAAGATTCTCATCAACAGCACCAAGTGGTACATACGCTTCCCCTTGGTGTCTCTGAAAATAAAAAATGTAAGTAATCATTAATAAGATAATTAAAAAAATGAAAGTTTGTCATCAAGCTTTAGTTGTCATACTTCCTCATGTTGCTTCTTCAAAAGAAACGGCTTTGGAAACAACATCCATGGTACGGCAATAAGTGCGAGAAATAGCAGGAGTAACTGTCACAAGAGTAAAGTGTTACGACTATGTTTACAGTAACGAAAACGACTCGGACAACGTAAAGAAACCTGGAGATATTTCTGGCCCATAAACATCTGATTGTCGTCTAAATCATCCATGGGACTGAGGAACATGTATATCATTATATGGTATAGATCGGCTTGAGAACCAGTGCACCATTTCACGATGATGAGTAGTGAAAGGTAGCCAAACAAAGAGTTGAGAAATATCATTTGTGGATAAACTGGTACCTGAAGTTAATTAGTTATCTTGATTAGATTTCCGTAACGGAAGAAGAACAAAAGAATTAACATGTTGCTTACAGATGTCTATGTCCATTTCGAAAATACTTGCCATTAAAATAACTCAAAATGATCCCAAGATTCATCTGAGCCATTCCCAGTAAGATTGACATTTTCATCTCATTGAGTTAAGAAACGGTAATTCACTGCGGCTCCCATGCCATACAGGATCCAGACCAAATGGATACGTGTTTCGCACCTTGATCAATCCGATAGTCGTGGCATCGCTGCAGCAAAGGTTTTCGGTTAAATATGATTTATATACTTAAAATGTGAAAAAATGGGTGTTTTTTAACTTTCAAGTCCATACCTGCAGGTGGAATCTCGGCAGGCATAGGCAGAGGGCCGAAAAGTTCAAACGGGACAGAAAAGAACTCGTTATAAATAAATCCAGTGTATATTGAGAAAATCGACATCATTATGATAACGTAACGACCACTGAATGCCATTTCCATAATATCTCCCTAGTTTCTGTCGTCAACAAAAGAAATTTGTCAATATATCGAAGGTTTAAACACAAAATACATACAAAGCAAACGTAAATGAACATATATATCGAAATTACCTGACTGGAGTATGTTTTTTCCCTCAGAATAAGAATTAGTGTTGCGAGAAACAAGCATATGCCATGTCCCCAATCCCCAAACATGACAGCGAACAAGAACGAAAAGTAACAACTGTGTATACACCAGGATTCGCTTCCTGATATTTTGCCACCCTGAAATTACGTAGAGGTAAGCTTTCGTTAAATGGTGATATTTTTATTTGATGGTCACAAGTGTATTAGTATTACACAGATGCTAACCCATAAGCATTTACAATTTCTTGGAATGCAGACGTAAATTTGTTTGGTGCAGAAATAAGTAGGCGGTGCTTCCTTAGAATGCAAAATCTCAAATATGGCCCCTATTTGTGAGTTACTATCAGTCGTTGCTTGCAACAATGTCTTCTGAATCTGAAATATGCAGATACATTTTTTATCATCGTTTAATCATTTATCTACCGTAAGTTAATAAAATATCTTAAGAGAAATTACATAATATACCTGATTTGTAGCAGAAACAGGACACCAGCCTTCTGCCACAAGGCATTTTTTGTAACATCATAACTAAGCATATTCAAAGTGTGGTAAATAGATTTCTCTTTCTTGACCTATCGTCAATTAAATAACACAAGTTTAGAAAACGTATTAGTGACTGAACAAAGTTAGCGTAACCATTTAGTATGTAATATGATTTCGACTAGTGAAATTTACCATATTTTTCCATTGTTCATACTGGTCACTAATAGCTTGTACAACACTGCTCCAATGATGTTGTCCAACATCAATAGTCGTTTTCAGCTCCGATAATTTTCCGGCCACCTATAAGTTGAAAGAACATTTCAAAATGTGAGCAACAGTTATGATCATTTATCAAAATAATTTTCATTATTTGAAAAAGTAAATTAGATTACTTGTTTGTTTCCCCCAATAATTAAGTACATTAGAAACCATATAAATTGTAAACACAATTCATTAGATCACAAAGTACACAGTATGTCCAAAGTAACAACATTTAGTAATACCTCTGCGATCATCTGATGTTGTTTTCCTATATCATCAGTAAAAGGATAACGGTTTGCTCCAAATGCGTCACATAATTTTAAGACCTTACTTTTTGCCCTTTCTCCAGAATGGAACACTATGAAAACATTTTTCTCCACCTGTAAATCAACACATACTAATTTCCAATAACGAAAAGAAAACAAAGTATAGATGATTCAAGATAAAACATTCATCTAATCAAATTTCATGAGTGTTGTAAATGAATATGCAAATAACCTTTTGTCCCGACACAGGATCAATTACAGGCTCTTCAATAGAATCTTGCTTTAAGAACACATTACCCCTCGTTGCACGAAACAAAATTCTTTCAAAAGCCATTGATTTATCTCGTGGGACGAGACCACTTACATACCCCAGCTTAACTTGCTTTGACGAGTCGGTTGTCATTTCCTTTAATAACATAAGAAAATGAGAATTAAACCATATATATTTTATCACAAGGTGCAATAAAAAAACTCAACACGCAAGCATGTAACATTTAATAACAAATGAGTTACTTGTTCTAGTAGTAGAGGACTGTCAATTGATCCTTCAACACGTCGATGTTCTTGTTCTCTATGCTGAGCTTGTAGCATTCTTTTGAGCGGAATTAAAAACCTCACCCATCTGAAAAAGATTAAAAAAACACCATTTATGAACTCGAAAAATATAAACGATTAGTATCGCACCAGCTCATTACCTTCTTCAATACGAGCCTATATTCCAGAAGTTCATTATAAGCATGTTCTAGCTTTTCAGAGTTTGCATTCATCTCTATCAGCTCGGATTCAAGTTCTCCAAGCTTGATCTAACAGTTTACCAAAACGATAAAAATCAAGTAACATTATTACACATTGATGATGATAATTAAATGCATGTTAATCTCTTTATTCACCTCTAGCTCATCTAGAGTAATGACTGAACCATACGACATCTTTGATGCGGAAACACCAGCCTTATACATTTGATCCCGGAAAAAACGTATCTTGCGTTGCATCTCGCCACACCTTTTAATCTATTAAACGTAACACATTAAAATCCTAACTGAATATATCGTCATAGCAGTTTAAAATTGGAATGTCGCAACGATGAACACACCTGAGTGGCATATGTTCTCTGAAATGGACTCTTTGCCTTGTTGAGCTATGCAGATAGACGAAGAAAAAAAAAAAACTATAAGAACAAATAGTATCAAGAACAAAAAACATATTAATCACATTAAAATTACTGATCTATAGATACTCAATACTAAAGCATATATAGATCAATCATTAACTTATCTTACAAGCATCAATCATTTAAAACTTGTACACGATTGGAAAACAAAAATTTAAAACAAAAACAAATTCACATTGCCTCTAGATCAACATGTACAATGCATGTATAATCGTTAGAATAATATCTTATATAATGAAACGTATAATAAATGTCATACATCTTTAACTGAAACAAGCCTAGTTCACCGAGATACGAAATGGCTCGATGAGCGGATTCCATGGGAATAATGATCCGAGCTAATTGCATTGGCTGGGATCGGAATAAATCCATCACGGGACCGTCTCCATCCGCCATTTTGCGATCGATTTGTCACTCTCAACTCAAATGTATCGTGATTCTAAGAATGTAATATGATTATGTGCTGTTGTTCTGAGTGCAGACTCCAGAGGTTGTAATTTGATCTGAGAGATTAACCTATGATTGATTAAGGTTGTTATGGAGGGTCGTTGGTTTCTAGTTATGATTTATTATTCACCCAACATTCGTTCCTCATGACATGGGTTCTCACTTGAAAAACTGCTTTTTAGTGTGCATTTTTATAGCTAATTATATTACTATAAATAACTAAAACTATAATAGTAAAACATAAAGTATAAGAAAATATTTAGAATGTTATCTGTTCATTAAGGTTATGTATAGGATAATATATTGAACTAGGGGATGCCCCGGGCTATGCTGCGGGTCTTATGTTTGTATCAGATTGGTTTGTTATAGTACATCTAGAATATCCGGATGTGAAATAGTAATCGGCACGTGTTTTACATCAATCAAAACCATAAAAACAAATTTTGGTACCGATAAATGTTGTTTGGGCGAGCGGTTCGAATCTATCATGGTACGCACCCAATATAGTGTACGACAAAAAAAACTTTACTGCAAATAGAAGTTCGTTTTCAACAAAAGTTATAGATACGATACCAGTTTGTTTCACTACATAAAAGAAGAGAAAATAGTTATATTTAACTTGTTCGATTTCGAACAAAACTGTTATCCGAACATTTATAAAACCTTTATCAAAACTTTTATCAGTTTATTATTCAAATATTATATGTTTATATTATTTGAAATAAAAAAAGTAAATGACGTCAATTTATAAAAAAATCGCAAGACAATATTGATGACAAGTTCGTTTCTGATTTATCACTTGTACATTATTAATCACAACTTGGCTTTGAACTATATCAAAATAAGATAAAAATAAGCACGTCACAACATCATACTCAAAACTATATAAATCATTGTATTTTAAAAGTTATAAAAAACAAAATATACTCAAAATAATTGTAATAATAAAAAAATCAAATAAAAAACCTGCGAATAAATTATAATCTTTGCTTCGTGTTATTCTTATTTCTTATTGTTTTACATGTATTCATTTTATGATTTATATGTTGATTAAATCAAGCAGGATCACAAAATCTTTTTTATGATATGCATTTGCTTTGGTAAAAGTGTATTTATCATGTGACTCAATTTCTTTGCAAGTATGTCATTGATTAAACAATATGGTAAAAGCAAGAGTTAAATAAATTAATAAAAAAAGTTGAAAATCCGTTCGGGAAGGGCTAGAACTTGAGTTGAAAGAAATAAGTTAAAGAGGAACTATTGGAGCACCAGGAATATTCTTGTCTAATGTTTGCTGATATATACATGTATAAATACAATAAGTCATGATATATGCATATATAAACAAAATGAGTCAGTGGGAAAATAAAATTTTAAAATACGAGTATTAATTCGGTTCATTATAACATGAGTATAGTGGTACTTGGTATAGTTTATAATATCATATATAAAGTTTAAATCAAATTGTCAAAAAACCTACAGACTCTCGCTTATGCATTGGTAAGTATATACTAGAAACCACCTAGGCCACTCGGTGGGGCTCGGCAAGGGCCGTCTTGGCCCATCACCCGGCCTCAACACCATTTCCATCCTGCCGTCGTCTTCGAGAAGGTCCAACCCCAGACGTTGAGGACGCTCGCAAAAGGACAAAAAATGTGAACGGAAGAGGCTAGCCATTGTAAAAAAAATTCAATTTCCTTTTAAAATATCAAAACCAACGGGAAGAATTTAAAAAAATAAAAAAAATTTAATAACTTTACCTATAAATACATCAAAAACACCCCATTTTTTACCCACTTTAACCAATTCTCTCTCTCAACTTTTCTTCTACTTTTTATATAACTCTTCTACTTTTAATAACATTCTTCTACTTTTGCCATGGGATCCATACAACCCGAACAACCCCATCCAGAACCTAAACCCAAGCCCGAACGAAAACGTTGTTACGGTGCCTGGCTACTATCCTTCAATGGAACCGAGTTGGTCATCCTCGCAATTTTCTCTCAACGCTTTCGCGGGTTTTCAACAATCACCCGATGCTTTCTCGCAAATGAACCAACTCCAATCAATGCAATAAATGCAATCATTACAACAAATGATGATGCGAAACCCGTTCAACTCGCAAGTTCAATCTCAACCACAACCTTCGCCAACACCGGTAGAATCGTCTCAACAACCACAACCCGTTGAAGACGACGTTGAAATTGTTTCGGAGACACAACCGCAATCATCGAAACGCAAAAAAGGAAAGCAAGTGGCGGGTGACAAAGATAAACATTTGAAAGCCAAGGCAAAACCTTGGACAAGGACCGAGGAGGTGGCCTTAGCGAAGCCGTGGGTTAGCACATCCAAAAGCCCCATTGTCAGTATGTAAAAGTATATAAATTTTATACTAAAATATATAAATTTAAAAATTTTTTAATATATACTTTTGTTACATTCTAAAAATATTGGTGCCAACCAAACAAACGATGGGTTTTGGAAAGCGGCATTAGCAAAGTTCCTTGCGATCATGGAACAAGGCCATTATCGCGATGTCGATTCGATCTCTTCAAAGTGGCGAAAGATGCATCCGGTCGTGAACCGTTTGCGTCGATATATAATAATTTATATACAAGTAATCGTCGTAGTGGGATGAGTGACGATGGTGTTTTCAAAGCGGCGATGGATAAATACGAAACTACGCATGGGTCCGTTTTTCCCACACATACGGGCTTGGGATGTTTTACGAACCAATAGCAAGTGGGTGCCGGTTCCAAATGAGGTTGCAATGGCTAAACGACAAAAAAACTTCGGAGACCGATAGTTATAGTACGGTAGGCTCGGATGCACGATGCCAAATTAATATAAACGACGAGCCCAAATTTGACGAAGAAGAGTACGCGGTTAGAGAGGAGGAACGTCCCCTAGACAGGGACAAATCCAAAAAGGAGGCGGCTGCAAAAAAACAAGCCGCAACGGGGGGCGGTTTCCAAAATGGGCGAGTTTATGGCCCAGTTCAAAGTGAACACCGAGGTCACGACCCAAAAGGCAAAAGTGAAGGTGAGGTGGAAGAACGGGTTCGGATGAAGAATGAAAAGATCGATCATAAAAATTGGGAGATAATAACAACCAATATAGACAATTATCCCGAAGAAGAGCGAGCGATTTAAAAAAAATGAAAGAAAAGATCATGAAAAAGTGGGGTACTTCTTAAGATTTTTTTTTTTTTAGGTTTTTTTTTTTTTGAACTTATGTAATGATTGGTTTTTAATATTAATGATTTTATTTTTATATCTTATTAAATGTAAAAAAGTAGATGAATTTAAAAAAAAATAAACAAAGTAACTTGGTGGGGCAGACTCATCCTCCATTTCCTTGGTTTCATCTTTGGAGGGGCATCCTCTAAAGATTATGATGTGACGCTGAGGTGAAGGGTCATCCTTCAAGAACTACCCTCACTCATACCGACTAGCCTTAAAGAAATATTTCAAGACTATCTCTAATGGGTCCTTGGAGACCAAGCCCTTAAACGCCCTTAGGTGAGATGTCCTTGCGCAAGAACATGTGTTTGTCTTGGTTTATGTGATGAGGTGGGCCCAAACGAAAGTAAAAAAAAAAGTTTTATTGAAATATTGTGTGTAATGGGTAGTTTATGAAGTGGAAATTAAAGAAGGTAAGGATATTTGTACGGCTGGAAATGAAATAAATGTTTTTAAGGATTTGTAAGGATATCATGTGACAGATGACGTGGCAGCTTAAGGCGTCTAAAGACTCTTTAACATTGGAGATAGTCTAAAGCTTATCTATAAATCACTTTCTAGGATTAAACGTAAACCATTCGGTACAAATTAAGAATACTTTTAAGGAACCAAATGACGGTGTTTCCACTAATATCGATTGATTAATTTTCCACTCAACTCAAGTTTTTAAGTAATCACACTTTGCTTTAATAGACATGTTGTCCCACGCCGATTCACACCACCATTATTTTTCACTGTCATAAATACTACTACTTTCTTTACCAATTTATATAATTATATTTTGAGGTTTCAAATAAAAAAATTAATTTTGAACATCTTTTATAGTCTTCTTTTGGATGTGTTGCCACCTATAACAAGAGCTACGTATACAAAAAATTTCTTGAAGGTTTCAAGATTGGGCATATGCCCAAAACGATCTAACATTCATGTGGCTAGTTTTTTATAGATTGGAATTCATATAATCATACACTCTACCATGACCATGCATGATTTTGATAACCATGATCTTGTTCATGCTCTCGCAGGCCGGTTCAACCTTTTTAGAGGCCCTAAACGAACTACAAAGTCTGGGCCTATTGAATTTGTATAAAGAAAATCAGCAATTGACATTTGAGACAATGAATAACTATAGCGATGATTTTTCCTATTGTTAGCCTTAATTTCTCCCAATCCACAATCACTTTCACATTGGTTACTCAAAAAAAGCTACAAGTAACGAGAGTTGGTGTGTTGTGACGCAGCTTTTGGATTTTGTAATGAAACGTGCACGGACGGTGTGGACTCCTGGAGTAAAATCCTAAATCTTGGGCCTAGAAACGTTGTTTAAAATGGGCCAAAAACAAGTCTAAATTGTAAAAAAAAAAAAAAAAAAAAAAAAAAAAAAAACCCTTGTTTTTTGGTGGGATAAGCCTTGGCTGGATATTGGTGTAGTACCAGACATTTTTATGGTCCTTTGAGTTATTTTGATTATCGTTTAGAGTGAATTGCAAGTTTTGTCCTTTATCTTTAGGCCATTTTGCAAGTTTTGTCCTTTATCTTTAAAGTTGACGAGTTTTGTCCTTTATGTTTAAAAATCAAGCACGTTTTGTCCTTTGGGCATAATCCAGCCTGTAAAAAGTGCTTGATTTTTTAAACATAAAGGACAAAACGTGCTTGATTTTTAAACATAAAGGACAAAACGTGCTTGATTTTTAAGGACCAAAGGGTAAAACGTGCTTGATTTTTAAACATAAAGGACAAAACTCGTCAACTTTAAAGATAAAGGACAAAACTTGCAAAATGGCCTAAAGATAAAGGACAAAACTTACAATTCACTCTATGGTTTATTTACATCGTTATTCATGTGTTTATTCCTACAAGAATCTCATTTCATGGCAAGGTGACACCCCTAATTAACTTTACTAATAAAAACTAAAATCGACACACTAACTTTTCTTTTTTCTCATTTTCATAAAGGTGTTTCCTTTTCAAATTCTGACAACACTTTTTTTGTTGGATGATTTTAAAAAACAAAAGTGTCAAAAGATAAAGTGAAAGGGTGAAATAATGAGCATGTGTTTGTAATTTGCCTTTTTTTTTTAACACATCATTTAATGAATTAATAATATTCTATATAGAGTGATGCACAACTTGTTTTTTAGTAAAATCACTTATGCACAACCTCTTACTAGAAGGTTTAAAGTAAAACCTAAATCATATTATTAATAATTGTGTTGGTATATAGGGATGTCAACCTTAAACGCCGAATATTTGGAATGATTACATATTTCCCCTGTTGAAAACTAACTAAAGGTCCCAATGAATATCTAGCTAAATGGTATACTTTATAACCAATAAGTTAGGATTTCAAATTGGGAAGAAATATCACACTGTATTGTTAAAACGCCTTTGATCATAACATAGATTTTAATTTGATCACACGTAACTAAAAGTAAAACTATTATAAATATGAGAACCATCCAAAAAGACAAAAAAAAATCACTATGTTACTGATTTTGACCATAATAAGCGTAACTTTGACCATAACACAGTTCATTATCTTATTTATTTTCCTAACGAGAAGTTGGTTTAAATGACGAGATCCGATGCAATAGACGATGAGTGAAATGTGTCGAAGTGTACTTGAAGGTTAACTAAGAGGATTTATAATTGATTAATGTGATCTGGGCTTTAAAGGATTATATACGATGATAAATCCAAAATTTATGTCGAAGTTGTATATAGATGTAAACAAATATTTCAAGAAACTAATCGTAAAAAAATTAAAAGGGAAAGTTTTTGGCTTATTAAATAATTTTAAGAATTAAACTTAAAATAATAATAATAATAATAATAATGTTGAAAAATTAGAATGTAGTGAATGAAAATTAATCCATTGGAATTAATAATATTAAATTCTTCATATGGTAAAACTCTTGAGTAGAGCTTTATTGATGACATTTGATTAGTTTTTTATTAGAGTGTTAAGTCTATAATTAATTGAGACTCTCACGTCTCCTTAAGTGTTATATAATTAGTAGGCTATTTGTCTTATTTGTTACTAGAAGAAAAATACATGATATACATGAAGAATACTTAAAAAAGAGGGATACTTGAAGACTAACTATAGAAAGGAGTACATTCTACTCGTTTCCACCACCATCGCCTCCTTATCCGTTCCACAAGTTTAAATACTACAATTTTACCCAATGAAACGCGCGACCTTCTCCGGCAGTACAGACTGCTTCAGCTGTTGTGTACCCTAGGAGATAAACGCGTTGTCTAAGTGAGGCGAGAAATTTGTTTTAAGGGAAACGTGTTGAACACGTGCCTCAGCCACAACCGTCAACACTTGTTTGTTCTTTTTTGTAGGAAATTATCATACAAGAAGAGGTGACCTCGTTGAATCCTACACAACGGATTGTACAAGAAGAAGTGATTCAAGAGTTTGTTGAAGACTCCTCAACGGACCATACAAGAAGACGCTATTCAAGCTATTGTCAAAGATTATGGTTTGAATCAATTTATTTAAACATGTTGCATTTCATATTCATATTCATTTTCGTTTGGATTTTTATACGGTACGAGTACTACAATTTCTCAAATATATAAATAAAGTATCTTTAGTATTTTATTTATATAATTTTTATTGTAGTTGTGACCCATGTCCTACAAATAATAATAATAATAATAATAATAATAATAATAATAGAAGAGCATCAATCTTAATGTGAAGCGACACTAAGGTGGTGTTTGTTTTTATAAAAAAAATTGCGCAGACTTTTTTGTCTGTGTCGCGCAAACATTGTCATCTGCAGACTGTTTGTTTTTCCGAAGACGTTTCACTAAAAAACGTCTGCACGAGCTCTTCTTGGTACAGATGTGGGTTCTGCAAAGGGTTCAACACCACCACCACCCACCACCGTTCATCCCCACCACCACCGTCCATCACAACCACCACCGTCCGTCACCACCACCACCAGGGGCGAAGGATAAGAGGGGCGGGAAGGGGGGCGCCCGCCCCCCCCCGAATTTTTCGCTCAGTAGTGTTATATATGTAGTTTTCGTATAGAAATTTGTGGGTATATACGTTTTTTGCCCCCCCCCCCCCCCCCCCCCCCCCCCCCCCCGGTTCTATAGAAATTTTTGGGTATATACGTTTTCGCCCCCCCCGGCCGAAAAATTCAAGCTTCGCCACTGACCACCACCACCACCGTTCACCACCCACCACCGTCTATCACCATTGTCCACCACCCACCACCGTCCATCATGACCACCACCCACCACCACCGTCTACCACCACTATCGTACATCACCACCAGTTTATTTTAGAAGTCTATATACGTTAAAAACAAACAACATTCTTTTTGTAGACTACAGAGGTTTGATCCACCTATTCTACTACAGATGTGATCCGCATACTACATAAATTTTACCTCTTAAAAACCAAACTAACACCTAACATTGTCCACTTATCATATGGCTAAGGGAGATGGCAACGGAGTTCATGTAGAGGTTTCTAAGGTAGTGTTTGGTATGAAGGAATGGAAGGTGGAATGGAATGGATGATTACGATGGAATGAAGAAAAAGGTGTTTGGTTGGTCAATAGAATGGAATCACCCATTCCAAAAGGCATTCCATTCCCTCAAAATCATTTCTTCCACCCCCATGTTTTTTTTCCATTCCATCATCTCTTGCACCATTCATCAACAACACCAAAACCCACCACCTTCACCACAACCCACCACCACCACCACCACCCACCATCGACGCCATTGCCGCCACCCGCCACCACCTCACCCCGACAGCCACCGTCGCCACCGCCACCCACCCGCCACCGTTATCAGCACAGCCGCGACCAACCGCCAACGCCACTCGTTGTCGCCGCCCACCACCATCGTCGACGCCACCACCACAGCCACCACCACCAACCGCCGCCCACCACCACCTCTGCTGCCACCCACCACCAACGGCCACCTTGCCGCCACCACCACTCGTCGTCACCGCCGCACCACCGCTGCCACCCACCACCCATCACCGCCGCTGACACCCACAACCGCCACCTATAACCACCCACAATCACTACCACCAACCACCACCACTCACTGTTGATTTTATTACTCCGTTTTTCTTGCCTACCGAACAATATACAATAATAATTCATTCCATTCATACATGGTAACCAAACAAGACATGGAATGGTAATGATCCATTGCATTCCCTCGTCCATTCCATTACCTCGTTCATTCCATTCATTCGTCAATTCCATTACCCCATATCAAACAGACCCTAAGATGTTATGGAAACCGTAGCAAGCCCTATCAGGGGCGGACCTATAGGTAGTTAAGGGGTGGCGTCCGCTACCCCTTGGTCGGAAAAAAATTGGAAAAATTAGTGTAAATTTTGGAAAAATTTGACGTTTTTTTCGATTTCGTTACCGCTTATTTATAAAACGTTACCGCTTGGTCGGAATCCTAGATCCGCCACTGAGCCCTATGCTATTGATTCCAACGCTCGAGTTGCACACTAATATAGATTCGAAGACTGATATTAACCGTTTTAATCAATTTTGACAATCTAATCCAACTATAGATTACCCCATTGGCACTATTTTTTTTGTCACAATTCATATAAAAACATATAATTGAACCGATCACGTATAGTAGATAATAATAGAATTCACATTTCGCTATCAAGTGTGAGAACAAAAGAACGACACCCAATTAATCTTTCCCAACTCATGACCCAAAATCATTTCTTTGTAAAGCATTTTGTTTACCGTTTTCAATGCAAGTCACCATCTATAAACGCACAGAAACATATTGTAGAGAATCTAAAAGGTTATATTTTCAACCAAACAAAAGGATTATACTTTTCTGATCTTTCACACCATGAAAAAGAAGTAGTCGACATGTGTTTCAAACAACACTAAATATTTTAAACACACTATTATATCCTTTATAAAGAAATAAAGACAACAATGAAAGTGAAAGGGTAGTATTATGGCTTTTAGAACCTTTTTATTTCAAGCCCAATTTAATAACAAGGTTCATGAGAACTATTATATATAAACTCCATAGCGCTATATATTGCTAGAATATGCAGAACAAAACAAATCATTCATTTATTTAATCTTAATTTTTTTTAAGTATAAGAAACTAGTTGAAATGCAATATCTATTCATTTATTCCGAAATTCAAAGGAAATTATGAACAAAATTCATTTATATAGAACTTACACATATTCAGGTTATATTACCTACACCTAACCTACATATGCGTATGCAATCGGTTAAAAGTTTGAAAGTATATGAATAAATTAGTGTGACTCTTTTTATGCACATAACATACACATTGTATATAAGAAGTATAAATTTTTAAATACATGAAATACTAATCAAAATATCATGGTTCATGTTTGTTCATTATATTCTTACAAAAAAAAAATGTATTTATGCCAACGAGTTATTAGCTCAGTTGGCATTGGAGGAGAAGTGAATGTTTGGGTTTGAGGCCAAAGGTCTTAAGTTAGAATCCGATCCCAATCGGGTTTACCGTAGTGAGCCTTCGGGTGACGGCAGGGCCTGCCCCGAGAATTCGTTGTGTACCCTGTTTGAACTCGAAAAACATGCCCTTAGGCCTTAAAGAAATTGGGTATTAGGAGGTCTAAACCTAATGATAATGGGCTAATAACTAATCTAAACCATAAAAATATTTTTGTAAGTGAGACTATGTTGATTATATGGGTTATACCCTATTAATTTATTTTTTAACATATAAATATCGGATTTTTTAAAAAATATCGTGCCCTTCGAAATATCGGGCCCTGGCCGGTGGTCCTCCCCGCCCACCTTCAGGGCGGCCATGGGTGACGAGTTTTTTCCCTGGAACTGGTAATGGTGGTCTTGGGCTACCCAGCACTGTCTGCGGTCACGGGTGTATGGGGTCACCTTTTGCCATTGGGTTACTCCGGGTAACCGAGCTTTTATTTCGTTGGCCGTTTAATATATATATATATATATATATATATATATATATATAGGACAAAGATCCGTTAGGAACCACCTCTTATTGCGAGAACCGCGAGAACCAATGTGAACGCAACCAAAAATGCCTAAAAATAGCTAAAAATCACACAAATTTTTTTTTTTTTTTTTAATATTTTTTATAACAAAATCGCTACTTTTCGTAGCAAAAAAAAAAAAAAATTAAAAATTTTTTTTTTAAAAAAAAAAAAATTAAAAATTTTTTTTTTAAAAAAAAAAAAATTAAAAATTTTTTTTTTAAAAAAAAAAAATTTTTTTTTTTGTTCTAAAAGTAGCGATTTTAACATAAAAAATATTAAAAAAATCAAAAAAATTTTTTTTTAGATTTTTTTAGGTTTTTTTGGGGTTTAGTTTTTAGCTTTTTAGCTGGGGGGGGGGGGGGTGGGGGGTTTAGGTTTTTGAGGGGGGGGGGGGGGGGTGGGGTTAGGTTTTTTTTAGGTTTTTTTAGCTATTTTAGGTTGTGTTCACATTGGTTCTCGCGGTTCTCGCAATAAAGGTGGTTCTCGCATGAACCTTACCCTATATATATATAGGGGAAGGTTAAAATGAGAACCACCTCGAGTTGTAAGAACCCGCGAGAACCACCCACGCGGGGGGGCGTTGACCACGATTTTTTTTTACAACTAGATGTGTATATTTTAATAACCTACGTAAAGTTTGGGTTTAAACGGCGCGCCCGAGGGGGTAGTTTTTTACGCCCAAAGTTTGGGTTTTTTTATTTTTTTTTAATTTTTCTTTTTTTTTTAACCAAACTTTGGGCGTTAAAAACTACCCATCGGACGCGCCGTTTAAACCCAAACTTTACGTAGGTTGTTAAAATATACACATCTAGTTGTAAAAAAAAAAATCGTGGTCAACGCCCCCCCCGCGGGGGTGGTTCTCGCGGGCTCTTACAACTCGAGGTGGTTCTCATTTTAACTTATTCCTATATATGTATATAGAGATAGAATATGATTTAGCTAAATATTGTATATATGTATGTATAATATACTATATTAATAAGGGTATTGGAAGGCAGGTAGGTTTATGGAAGTGAAATGGACTCCACTTCTTGAAAGACAAGACATGCACCAAGGGGCAGCTGAGCTGCTAGTCATGTTTGTTTTTCTGATCTGAACCAATTACCTGAGGATGTGGACCCACGAATGCTCTAAAAATCTTCCAATGGAGATTCAAAGTTGGTCACTTTCAAGATCCACATGCATGCGCGTGACATGTAGTTAATTACAAGCTTCATGCTTGCTATGTTATGAGTTATGAGCCCACCATACAGGACATATTCTTATGCATGCCCCCAGCATTCACTGACAAGAATGTTGTTATCAGCTTGCCTGCCTGCCAACTTTTCTTTTTTACACAAAAAACAACCTAAGTTTTTATGGTACGAGGAAAAACAAGCTAAAAAGAAAGGTAGATGTAGCTAAACAGATTTTCATACCGACAACTAAAGGTAGAAGCCCCGAATTATGTGGTTTGGGAAGAAATTACCAAATGGTGTAAAATTCCCCTGATTTATGCTCTCTATCCTTAGATTTTCGAGATCCATAAGTATCCTGATTTATGTATATTAAAAGAGGGTTACCAAACCCGACACAGCCCCTTTTCAACTACCATACACACATCTCTTGTTATGACCCGCTAACCAATTGTCATAGATATAGCGACAACCAGAACATGACAAGTAACATACTGTAAGCGGTAAGCCATGCATAATTATATTTGTAACTAGCAGTGTACGGGTTTATAGTTCCACAAAATCAATGGTAAAAGATGTGTATGACTACATAACAAGAAACCATTTATTCAGCACCTGTCTCCTCTACAGACTTCTTATACTCCGGCTTCAGCTCATATGTTCCTTGATTAGTTCCACGTTTATTGTACACACAAAGCTCGTTCAATATCTCTCTTTCAAGAATTGCTGTAAACTAACTCATTACTACACAAATAAATAATCAAAAACTAATTATAACATAGAAAACCAAACAATCAAAGGATACACACCGCTGGTTGATCGGTTTCTATGACCAACTGTTTTAACGCCCAATTAGGTTGTCTCTCGAAAAGTTTAAACATGATATCCTCCAATTCACCGCGATCCCTTCGAGTTCTTTTAACCTCTGGTGCCTTAACCGGAGCTGCTTTTTTCTTTTCCTGTATATATATATATATATATACACACACAAATTAAAAAAAAATTACAAAAATAAGATAAGAATGAATTGATGTTCATACCTTAGAATTGAAAGCAATCAAACCAACCATTCCAGGCATAGGCCTCATATGCAGTCCTCTGTCATTATCAATCACCTGTACAACCAAAATAAGAACGACAAATATACTGTAAATTACTAAATTTATCAAACAAAAGCCTAAAATAATAATAATGAAAATGCTCTACCTGTCTTTGTCAATTTTTGATCATCGACTTAGGCTACACGGTATGGTGATGGTCCTCCCTTGGAGGATGGTCCGCCACGTAGGATGGGCATGAGGATGGGGCAAAGATGATGGAGGTAAGGAAATGGGGGATGATCCTAAAATATATGTATATATTGTGTATGTATATATGTGTGTGTGAGGAGTTTTTGTCCTCATATGGAATGGCTTGAACGGCAAGAAGAAGCCAGAGAGGACGCGACGGAGGGGGGGGCGAGATGGAGGGAGGAAGGTCCAACATTTGCTATTTATTTTACACATATGAGTTAAGAAATGGAGGGAGGAAGGTCCAACAGTTGTCGCCGCTATTGGTCGACTTTCTTGTAGTGTAGGTCCAACATTTGCTATTTATTTTACACATATGAGTTCATCAACCGTGTGTGCCCCAATCCTATGAGTGCACGAAATGCCTGTTATACACGGATCATTTTGCTGAAAATGGAACTTATTTCATGATAGTTTTTTTTTTTTTTTTTTTTTTTTTTTTTTAATTTAAAGTTTTTTTTTTTTTTTTTTTATCTAATATGACTATCATCAGGGCAAATTACATAAGGATACTAGGTAGACGAGCAACAAACTGCGCCGCCATCCCTTTTTGAATAGAAAACCCTAATCTACTAAAAACAAAGCCCCGCCCCTGAGGGGTCGAAAAGTTGCTATGGACCACACGCTGAACTCTAGACAAGAACCGAACTGCCTCCGGCGCCAAGGAGCCGAACGTGTCAAACGCCAGGGGGACAAAGGCATGTTGATTATCCTCACAAGCTTTCGCGTGCTTTTCCACCTTCTTTGACTCTGCTTTCAGTACCGCTTGCCCCGCCACAAACCCATTTTCCCGGAACCCGGCTAGTGGGGATACACCTGTGAGATCGACACAAGCATGTTTCCCGCCCTCCCAACCAAAAACTAGCACGTCAGCTGGGCGTAGGGTGGATCTCCCCTCCGACGGGTCTGTAAGAAAATTAACCGGTGCCTCTTTCTTCGCCGAGATCCCTGCTCGTCTGAGAATATCCATTAACGCGTCTCGCACAAAGTCATGGCGATACTTAAACCCCGGCAACTCTCTACAGTGTAACGCATGCTCCCCGTATTTATCCAGGCATGCTTTACGGCAGACTGGGCAAGTTTCATCATTCGGGAACATGGGGATCATCAAACGGTACTTAAGGATTGACCGGTACTCCACCGCTGACATACGTTGACCCAAACCGTCAATAGGAATAACAGTTAAGAAATCCTGAGCGTGAGGCCTCTGTAGGCATTCAATGACGGCTTTCTGGCGGGGTGACAAATGGAAATCTTCTCCCAAACTTTGTGCGATTCGACAACAAAGGGCATTCGCCAAAGTTTTCTGTGGCTTTTTGGGGGCGGTGTCCTTGTTAGAGAAACCGCCGAGATCAAAGTCAGGTAGAGATTCATGCAAGCGTTCCAAGGCGCTGGCATAATCCGGATCAGTGTTAGCAACCCCACTGTTACGTAAGATGTGGTCCTGCAACTCCCAAGATTGAGACCTGGAAGCCACAAAGGCATAGGCAGCCACATCCCGGGCCGAGAGAAGGCCCAACCCACCAAGCCTCATTGGCAAGGTCACGATTCGCCACTGTAGATCACCAAAAAAAGGACCCCCACATACGACAATGTCTTCTATTGCCTCCCGAAGACCTTTATCAAAACATGAAACAGCATCATCCACAAAGGGGGGCTGGCAAGTTCGCAAACCAAATAGTAACTTTGCAACCCCCATACAAGATCTAAGCAAGAGGAGTTCGCTTTGAGGATCCCGCAACAAGGGAAGGTGTCCCATAATGTCAACAGCACGCGTTGCCCTCTTAGCCGCAAGACCACTAATAAAACTGGCATCACGGCTGACTGCCCCTCCTAGCAGTTTGACACCTTTCTCCGGCCTCCCAATCTCACTGGGGAAAAGCCCTGGTCGGACCTTCACCCCGTTGCATGTCGGCCAAAATACTTCAGTTTTTCTAATATTAAGCCGTAGCCCCAAGGCTGGACCCCTCCGAACCGATGATGTCGAGAGCTTTAGCAACCTGAACAGCGTCCCCGATAATTGTCCCGTCATCCAAGTACCAAGCATGGAAGGGGAGTTTACAGTTTTCCTGCACCTGAAGCACTAAGGGGTGTAAGGCTAGGGCAAAAAGCAAAGGTCCCAAAGGATCCCCTTGCTGCACCCCCGTGAATGCCCCGATGCGATCATTCCCCACGTATAGCCTAGCAGGCTGAGCATACAGAAATTGAACCCATGGGAATATGGAGGGGCAATGGCGATGGACCTCGCGAAGCAAAACTGAACGGTCAACTAAGTTGAAAGCGTTGGAAAAATCAACCGTAAGCATGGCCAGCGAACCATCTGAATGAAAAGAATTAAGAAACCTGTTAGCGCTGTGCAGCACCGCCTCCGCCCCATTGGGCACCCCCACCCCAAATTGATAGTCCCCCAAGTACTTAACAGTTTCTTTCCCAACTTTCTTCATGGCTACTTTGGAGACTAATCTTCTCCAAATTGCCCCCACAGCAATGGGGCGAATCCCATTATCAGGCTTCAACAAAGGGGTTAGGGGCGCCGAAGCAACAAAATCCGCGAGCACCTTAGGACATAACCCCCCTAGCCAAAGGTTTACCACTTCAGTGATGGCAGTAAGCAGTCCCGAAGCCGTCGCCGACCCCTCGCCGCTAAGAGCGTCCAACAGGTGTTGGGCCCGCAGGCCATCTCGCCCACAAGATGTCCCTTTCGGGAAAGATTTCACACACCTGTGCACGCAGTCTTCATCCACGGATAACGCAGGTTGTGAAAGAGGAGTTGAAGGGAGGTTCGGGGGCGGTGCGAAGGGATGTTTGTCGATAAGGGCTTTCAAGGTAGATTCCCCCCGGGGAGCAACCCCACTGGAACACAACACCTTAACTGCAGCAGTGAAGTGACCATCACTCACTCTCCTGAGACATTGCTTGATGTTGGGGCTAACCTCCTCAGCTATCTCCCGTTGTGCCTCCCCACCAGACACGACCCCTTCTCCAGTATCGGAAATGAGGGAATTGACCAAAACCTCAAAACCAGAGCCCTCCTTCCATATAGCTAAGGCCCGCAAAATACTATCACATTGCAAGGATTTTCGATTACCCGACCTTCGCTCTTGCCTGGAAGACGGCTTAACCACCTTAAGGGTACAACGGGGTAAGAGCAAGAGTTTGACCCAACTTTTGACAGTCCCAGGGGAAGCTACTACTTTATGGATGGCACCTGTCAAAGCTTGTGCAAATGCTAAACGACAGCTTGGGGGAATGCTCTTAACAGTTCGAACCGGAAGGGAGAAAACACGTTTAAGGAGATCGACATCTCCCATCACTCCCTGCGGGGTCCTAAGCTCAACAACCATCACGGGATCTTGAGGCCTTGGGATCCCCACGGCAAAATCCTCATCAGACCCGGATTTTCTAGAGAACGTGAAAACACCATCAGGATGATGACACCCCCTACTAAGTGCGTGTGTCTTCATGCACCTCCCACACAACCAGTATCCCAAAACTCGCAGGGTTTCCCCAACATTCGAAAACAATTCTAAATCCTTAGAAAGCGCACCTTGAAGGGATTCTTTACGATCATCTTTAAAATGGAATTGCTGAAAATGCGCGATCAATCTGTTATACCCAGAAGACCCAGGCTTGCCGTCTTTACACTCGTGGAAGTTCCTGAAGGGGCATAGCCACACTCCATTGGACGAGGTGGAGCCAACATCCCCTTCAGAGGCACTGGATACCATGCTCCTACCCTTGGTAGAGCCCATTGGAAACAATCAAAACCGAGAAGTGATAACGAGTCCTCCTTCTCGAGGTGAGGAGGAGGCCAGGTATCAACCCACCAAGAAACAAAGGAGAGGAAAGCAACCTACAGTTGCTCACCCTCCCAGACACCTCACCAAGAAAGAGCTACGTCATGAGTGCGCGACTTGCGGCAAATCCCAATTTTAACTTGAACAAGAATTAATCACCCAAGAGCCCTCGGTTGAAAAAAAAAAACCAAACTCAAAACAATCAATCACCAAAATTTGGGTCAAGCATTTTATCAAACAACTGGTGTGCAAGTTGATTCTGAGCCAAAAAAACAAACCCTCAAAGAACAAACCCTTATCCCGTAATTGAAGAACTCACAAGCTCAAAAATGAAGGCTTACTCTGATGATAAAAACTTTCCTCAAAATCAGTCACAATAACTCAAACTTAAGCATTCGAACAAAACTTCACTCCACAGTCACTCACACGATTCGATCTGATAATACAACGGTCAACACCAAAAGTTCGGCTGATGAATGAAGAAACTTCCGGGTGAAATTGAATCAAATAAATCATGAAATTTTGACATGAAGAAGATCAGTATTGAAAATCGAGTAGTGTCTGATTGGTGAGTCTGTGATTATGGAGGTAGGCGTTGTAGCTTTAAGCAGTTTTGTCAATTTGGGGATTAGGGTTTTTGTGTCGACCAGAGCCCAAATCTGTGTTATTTGATAAACAACGCAGCCTAGAGTGTAACTGATTTGTAGATCCGTAACAAATCTCCAAAATCCTCAAATCTGCAGAAATCAATTACTTACCTATCAAACTAAACGAGTCGAATGTGAAGAGATGGCAGAAGGCCGAGGCAGACCAGAGAGATCAGGCGGTTCCGGCGGCAGTAGCCTAGACTCACGTGCGATTAACGTGTCCAGGCGGCGTTAGGCTTATTTTCAAATATCAGACTTCTTCACATGCTAATAATTATGATGTTACGTAAGTCAAACGTTAAACATGTTAGTGCTATTATAAATTGTTTTATATTTTAGAGTTAATTACTGTTCTGTTCGTCCCTGTGGTTTGTCAAAAATCATTATTTCAGTCCATTAGTTTAAAAATTACGATTTCAGTCCCTGTGGTTTCATTTTCGTAACCATTTAAGTCCATGTGGTTTCACTTTTGTAACAATTTCAATCCATTTATTCTGTAAGTACATGGACTGAAATGGTTACCGAAAGTAAAACCACAGGGATTGAATCACAATTTTTAAACTAATGGACTGAAATAGTAATTTTTGACAAACCACATAGACGAAAACAGTAATTAACTCTATATTTTAATTAGATAACAAGTAAAGTGATATTTGAATCCAATTTATGTCATTCACTAAAAGAAAACTATATGTGACGAAATGGATTAAAGTTACTTAAATGAATAAATTCCTGGAAAACGTCGAACTCATAACTTGGAAGAAGAGAAAAATGGGCTTAGAAAAGCGCAAGATCCAAGCCCAAACAATGTTTATATCCAACTTTTTTCGGCCCATGTCTGCTACAAGTTTTTTTTTTTTTCAATTATATATTTTAATAAATAAAATAACATATTTCATATTTTTCACCATACTAAATCTATCATGTTATTGTATTAACTGTATTCTGTAAACCCTTTATTACTAACATTAATACATATTGAGTAGGGTGTTCAAGACCGGATTATTCGATTTTTGGATATATGAAAATTTCCGATAGTGAATATAAATAACCGAACTACGGATATAGATTCAGATATTTAAACGGATATCCGAATTTATAAAAAATAATCAAAAAACCCATTTTCTGTATAGATTAAAATTAAACTTGTATTCAATTTTCTAAATTTCTAACATTAAAAACAAAATAAAAAACATTCAAATATCTACATCCACATCGATGAACATAACTAGAATGTAATTTCAAAATTTTTCTGTAATTTTTTTTTCATAAAGCCTAACAACTTGTTTCTATCATGTACTTGAATTTAATGCACGTACCCATCGATGAACATAACTAGAATGTAATAGTACTCTTTACTAAAACCATTGTTTTCAATAATGAGCAACACCTTGAAATTTCCAACTCGGGTCTATCAACTTCAAATCAAACATTACACATTAATGGTCCATGGAGGTCCTTTGTCCCATTTGTGAAAGCAAAATTTCTCAACTACACGTATCATATTTATTCAAGTGAAATAGCAAGCCTTCAATTACATTGTGTTACATGTTTTTATCTCAATCTAATTACTCATAGTAGGGTATTACATTCTAATATTCCTTGTTTTGCTCTTCCTATGTCACTCTCTCACACATACAAGCAAACTCATTTTCTTGTATCGTGTTTATTTTTGGAATGAACTTCAATGGAAGCAATTTAAATTGTATGGATTCTAAGTTTTACTCCACGGCAAAAGTAATCCTTCAAATGCCTTAAAATTAGCACTTAATTAGTCAAGAAATACACATTGATCGACGCTGTGAGCAACCCTACAAATTAATTTGGTTAAAATAATATAAGCAACTCTGATATAATCAATGAAACTATGCCACTCATCGATAACAAATGACGAATCCTATATATTGAAACTCGACTCACACCAAACCCCTTATATGATTAATGAATAATGATGAAATAATTCATTAATAAGGTTACCAGTGCAAGATGACAAGCAACACGATTAGCTAGGTAGAGTATATGTGTGAGTTTAGGTAGAGTATGAATTTGAGGATCATGCAACAGTTGAGAAACACTTGAGCATAGCTTGCCTTATTTTATGATCAATTTTATAAACTTGTAAATGTTTTGTTGTTATGTATAAAGATCTAATAATTCAAATATATGCATTATTGTGGTGAAGTGGTTAGTGTTCCAAGTGATACATGTTTGATTCATGCCCTCATTATTTAGTTTTAGCGGCACATGGTGATGATTGAAGACTAGACGAGTAGGCGGCGATCGTTAATTTGATCCTTGAACTGAGCGGGTTTTAACTTACCGTACTGTCGTGACTTTGTGCGGGTGTTCACTGGCTTAAGCCCTATGTGAAGGTTTTTATGGTTTGGAGATAAGTGTATATCTATGTGGTGATTTTCGTTAGTATCCCATTTAAACAATTCATTAAAAGAAATTTGAGTGTTTTAAAAGTTGTTAAAACATTGGTGTTACCAACGTAATTTCTGTTATTAAACGGGATGATTTGTTGCACGTTCCATTTCAATTATTTTACCACAACGCAACAACAAAGAACCTTCACGCCATTATCCAGAAAAAGAATTTCTGGACATATAAGATAACAACACGTGTTACAATCTCAACGGTTAGATCTCTCACCTACCATCTTCACGGAACTACTATAACTGGTGGACCAACCAAACCCCTCTCAAAATATCTATCTCAGTATGGCCCCTTTATCCTTCACCCTCCTCTTCCTCTTATCCGTCACCGCCGCAGCCGGTGACGTGTCCTCATCTGATCCGTTGATCCGTCAAGTGGTCCCGGAGGATGAAACAACCGCCGATCCTCTATTGAACGCCGACCACCACTTCAATCTGTTCAAAACCAAGTTTGGACGGACGTATGCTACTCAAGAGGAACACGATTACCGGCTAACGGTGTTTAAGGCTAACCTGCGCCGTGCTAAACGACACCAGCTTCTCGATCCTACTGCTCAGCACGGTGTTACTAAGTTCTCCGATTTGACGCCGTCGGAGTTTAGGAAGAAGTACCTTGGGTTGAAAAGTAATCTTAAGTTTCCGGCGGATGCTAATAAGGCTCCGATTCTTCCGACTAATGATCTGCCGGAAGACTTTGACTGGCGTGAGAAAGGCGCCGTTACTCCCGTTAAAAATCAGGTTACTTTATTAATAATCTGCCGTTAATAGTCTCCTCCTTATTTGTTACTTTATTAACACTTCATTCTTATTGTTTGACTTTTTAGATAACTGCGTTATGTTTACAGATTTAGTAGATATTTATAGTAAAGTGCTTGTTGAAATTAGGGATATGTTTTGTCATTTATGAACTAGGTTCGAAACGAGTGTAATCGTATGAAAGAAATATTAAATAGTTAGTAACAAGATTTAGGAATTATTTAACGATATTTTGTGATAATAAATAGAATACTAAGGGGTCAAAGAAGAGAAGTTGCGGAGTGACTAGTGGTGACAATTCTTGACATGACTAAAACCCAATCCGAACCCAACACCAAAAATAAAAACATGTTTTGGGTCAGTTAACACAACCTGTTATTTTATACAGGTCTTGTTGTCCCGAATTTATGTGAGCGCGGCCAGGGTTGAAATCTTTGACATGTATAATAATACGGGTTGGGTTCGGGTTGCACATTTCAACTCTAGCCAAGTTATTATTTGTTAGGTATAGACTAAAATGATGAGATATTGTTGCAGGGGTCATGTGGGTCGTGTTGGTCCTTTAGTACAACAGGAGCTCTGGAAGGATCTCACTTTCTTCAAACTGGGGAGTTGGTTAGCCTAAGTGAGCAGCAGCTTGTGGACTGCGATCATGAGGTTTGTCTACCTTTAGTTTTATCATCATAATCATCTTCGGTAGTTGTTAAGGTTGAATATCAATATGAATCGTGTTGTTTGAATGTTGACAGTGTGATCCTGCTGAACGCAATTCGTGCGACTCCGGTTGCAATGGTGGGCTGATGAACAATGCATTCGAGTACATTCTGAAGGCGGGCGGTGTTCAGAAAGAAGAAGATTATCCCTACACTGGAAAAGATGGTACTTGTCACTTTGACAAGTCGAAAATCGCTGCATCTGTGTCCAACTTTAGTGTCGTTTCCACTGATGAAGACCAAATCGCTGCTAACCTCGTCACATATGGCCCGCTTGCAAGTAAATCAATCAATCATCACTGCAATTTATAACTCAAATGCCTCTAATGATTTAATTGGATTATGACATTATCTTTGTTGTGCAGTTGGGATTAATGCTGCTTGGATGCAAACCTACATTGGTCAAGTATCATGTCCGTATATTTGCTCGAAGCTGAAAATGGATCACGGTGTGCTTCTTGTTGGGTATGGATCTGCTGGGTATGCACCCTTGAGGTTCAAGGAGAAACCGTATTGGATCATTAAGAACTCATGGGGAGCGGACTGGGGTGAGGACGGGTACTACAAGCTTTGCAGTGGTTACAATGCTTGTGGGATGGATACCATGGTTTCGGCTGTGGTTGCTACCAGCACTTGAATATTTAGTTCCAAAACGGACACAGTGCTCCCATTTGTGTATATGTATTATTAGTAACGATGTATCTTATTGTGACCTACAGGAATGTCTGCTAGCGGTAGTTAATAAGGTCACGAAGTATGAACATGATCGGGCTCTAATTGCTCATCATCTAGATGCTCTCCTTGTGTAGTTTCTGTTTGAGGTTTTATCAATCAAACAATTGGGAACACTAATTAAGTAAAACTTTGATTTCCGTTGAATGCTATGTTTCGTTAAAACTACAACTGAGAACACTAATTAAGTAAAACATGCTTGTAAGAATTGTTAGGCGTTAGTCGGTTGCTGGGGTACCAACTACAAACAAGCAAACATGTTTAAGGATTGAGTGTTTGCATAAGATTGATTGTATGTGTGATTGTGATTTTAATACGGATACATGTTGCAACTGAAATAGTGTTTAAAGCGTAAAATGGGTAATCCACTAACCTCAAGATTCTCATCATTGCCAAAATCACCACATGGATGATTTGGATGGTCATGAATACAAGTATGAAGAGCATAACTAAACTATCTATTTTTTAAGTAACCAACTGAGGTATCACCTAGACGAGTACTTCCAACGTTGCGAGATTGGCGGCATATGAACTTTAAAGTTTCTGGAACAAAACCTTAGCACAAGCCATTCAACATGGAAGTTTGTTGGTTACTTGGTTTGGTGCGAAAATGTTTCAAAAACAAAGTAAATATTAACATGTTTATAAAGTTTAACAAAAAAAAATTCTCACTTGGACCTCGAAAATGGTGGTAGACCAACTTTTTTTTACCTTAGTAAACATGTGGTAATATTCGTAGAGGTTATTCAAGGAAGGAGAAGACAAAAAAACAAGAAGAAAAGCGTAAGAAGGAAAGACCAAAACTCACCATTTTGGTTCTTGAACTTTCTACCCAAAGTGAAAGAATTGGAAGATTAGAGAATGTTTGAGAGTGATTTAAAGTGGTGAAAGTGTTTATAAGGTGTTAGTGGTTGGTATTTATAAGTGGGATAAGTGGTTGGGGTTTTAAATGAGTTAGTTGGGAGTTAGGAGGATACAAGAATTGTGCAAAAGCATTGGCATGACACTGATGTCGAGAGTGAGTGTTTAAAGTCAACATCAGAGTCGAATACACGAGCAACAGCTGGAGCTCAGTTGAAGACACTATCCGTGGCTGTAAGGTTGCCAAGTCGTGGCTGGAGGAGCTAGCTTCGGCTAAGTTGAAGTTGGGATGCGACGGGAGCCGAGTCAATGCTTTGAGCCAAAACAAGTCAGAAATACGAACTCACCAAGCCAAAGCTTGGTGGGTGTGGCGAAGTATGAGCCGCATAAAAAAACCTTGAGCCGCAAATGGAGGTGTTGGGATGTTGGCTTGAGTCGACGCCTGGATGAAGTAACATGCGAGTCAAGTTTTCAAGTCAAATTCGCAATAGAATTGGATAAGTTAACTATTTATCTTTTAAGTTTGAATTTCAAATTTTAGAGTAATTCTATTCGAATAGGTTTGCTTGTAAAGGTTGCTATATAAACCCTTGCCTGGCATTTATTTTTCTAAGGCTTTGAGTTGAAGTTTTTCTTTTTGTAATTCGTGTGTAGAAGTTTAATACGAAAAGAATTCCTCGTGTGTTTAGAGCAAGTTCCTAGGTTCGTTATCCTTGGCGTGTAAGATTAAATATAATTATTATGGTTATATTTAATTGTGTAGCCATTATAATCATTTATATTATTTGGATCAAAATATATTAAACCTATAATATAATTAGTTGGTAATTGTTGATGGGCCAGATTACCCTTATTAACTAATTGGGTTTCCCCTTGGGTGTATATAAGGAGATTACTAGAGAGGGATTAGGGTTAGACATTCATAACATCACACTCAAAATCGCCCCTCCTCTCTCTCCATTACTACGAGTTCTTCAACCCTAAAGAACTCGGTACTACTATCAAGAAGATACATCCTAAAGGGGAACCAGATCAAGCTGACAACTATGTCGAACTCCGTGACTACGTCCCTGACTGAATTCTCTGTTGGCCTGTTTGCTGTATCAGGTATTATTTACATGTTTTCCCTTATGTTTAAACAGAACTGATCAACATGTGGTTTCAGAGCATATGTTGCTCAAATCAGTTCTGTCAGTTTTCCTAAATTTGGATTAAAATCAGGAAAATAAATTGTTATTTAAAACCTATTCATAAGGAACATTCGTCTTAATTAATGATCCACGGTTTCCTTTTTATGTTTCATTGGATGATTTGTATGATAAAGAACTGATTTCAATTCCACGAATTTATTTTGGTGTGTTATGATTATTTTATTACATGCTATTATGTAGTAGCCATACTGAAAAAAATAATAATATAAACATCCTTTGTTGAATTATAAAGGAAGTAATTCATGTTTACATATATTCCTCAATCAAGTTTAACCACCATTTACGTCATCCTATTCCTAATTCATATCATAATAATTAGTTGTGAATGAATTTAGTGTTTCAAAACTTATGTAATAGTTAGTGAAATTCGAATATATTCCCTTATTTTGGAATGTAATTTGGATGATTGGGTGTTTTCCTAATATTGATCTATTTTATTTAATTAAAACTTTTCGAAATCTGTTATTGTTACAAAAGGATATAATTTTTGAAATAATTAGATAAACTTAATTGACATTAAAACATGAAAAGATATCCTATAATCCCTAAGATTTCGAATTTCAAACTTATCACACTAACAGCTGTTTACAGAAGGTTCGAGACCATGATTTCGACTCGAGACCATAAGGTTTCAACTTGAGACCACTGAGGTTTCGACTAAGGGTTTTAAATCTTCACAACTCGAGACCATGGTTGCGACTCGAGACCTCATTATGGAGTCGAGATCTCATAAAACTCAGTACTCGAGACCTCAAGATTTCGACTGAGGTTGCGACTCGAGACCTTAATGACTCGAGACCTCATAATGTTACAAGATGAGTCGAGACTTGACTCGAGATCTCACTCGAGATCTCATAACTGAGTCGAGATCTCACTCGAGACCTAAGACTAACTCGAAATCTCAACCTCATTACTTTAGGCTGTTTAACGTGAACTAAAATAATTGGTTTTTGTAAATACTCACTTAATTAATCAGAATCAGAAAATGTTTTACAAAACCAAAATGGCTTAACTTGGGTGAGCTTCTGATGTATCACTTCTGGCCAAAACTGATTTGATACATCTATTTATTGCTCAAGAATCATAAAAGCCATGTTGAGTATGCATTACAAACGTGAATGTCTTAATTTCTGGCAACAGCTGATTTAATTCATTCATGTCTAGCATACTTAACAAGTGCATAACTAAAGTGATTGTCTCATTTCTGGCCAAAGCTAATTTGTCACGATTACTTTGCACACATGCTTAAATGATTACACTTCTGGCCAAAGCTGATTTGTCTTCGTTTAAGTAGAATTTTAACTAAGTCTATTATTTTGATGTTAGTAATAGACATATCACAACTTCTTCATATAATGATCCTCACATTAATGATCCTTCATTAATCTTATGATCATTTTGTCTGCCTTAATTTTTAAGTACCCATAACTTTACTCACTATAACTTTCTTCTATAAATCAATATCTCATCCACTCTAATTCTTTAACCTAAAATATTTTTCTTTATTTAAAGTTTCTATAAGAATTAGCTCTTAAATTAAATCCTTGATTATCTCTTAAGACACGATAATCCTATTGCTTTCTTCTGATATAAGTACTACAGAAGAAAACTAGAGCATGATGAATAGGATAAATCGAACATGATGTCTCTTATAATAATCAAGAACTCTCTAACATAATGTTATCACTAAAGTTATTCCAGATTAAGTCTTTCCTAAGACTAATCTATTATTTGTGGAATAATTACAAGAACTCCTAAGATGCATGCCTTCATTTAAAATTCTAAATTATAAGGTTAAGTGGTATATGTGAATACATTATAATGTACAATACCATGACCCATAAAGTTAAGGGCTTACGCATGAAAATAAGTACATTTTTCCAGTACATTACATACTAAGATTTTCACTTGTACAATTTGATGCCTTATAAATCAACTATAACACTCAAAAGTACCAAAGTATAATGAGTATGTTGATAAGCAACATATGTACAAAGAAATAAATGTTTGAAGCTGGAAAATAAGTTGTTACTCACCTTACAACCACTTAAACTTTAAAAGAGGATTGTTCTAAAGTCCATAGACAAATTACAAGTGCTAATTCCACCTCTAAGGTTCTTCAAGAGAAAATCTCACTGCATAATTATGCCATTAGACTAGGCATAAGCAACGAGACTATCCAATATTCAGAAGAACGATTGGATAAGTTAATTAGGTAGTCACTTACTAATGATATTTAGGTCTGATAATTTTAATATTCCTATTAACACATGATTAGTTGACTCTAGTTTTAAACGTTTCCTTACCAGAAGTCAACAAATAACTAACATGAGAGTTATTGACAAAATTAAATGTTAAGGCTATAAGAACCATAATAAGCAGTCTTCTAACAACGTTTTTCGATACCTTATATATATTCTGAAGATTAGTCAGAATATAGTATCATAATTAAGCAATGTTATGAATGTTGTGAGGTTTGCATAGTCAACATATGTAACACCTCGAAAATTCGCGTTCAATGAATTAACGACACGTGTCATGTAAGACAAAAGTATTATAAACCCGGATCCAATTTTTCTGATGCATGGAAGGATTTAAAAGTGTCGTCATGTTGATTTAAACCTCTGAACGACCTCATATAGATCCCAAGACCCTAATATTTATTATAAACATCTGATTAATATCCGATAAATACCCACAATAATTGAATTCAAAAGTGCAAGGATAGGATCCTATGGAATTCCTACGGTAAACCTTCGTTTATGGCACTTTCAAAAAGAATCCAAGCAAACATATCAAAGTGGTAGGGTATGTAACTGTTCAAGGCACATTTTAGAGGCCCCTTACTGATAAAACATGGCCAAAATCGTTACACATCAGTTGCCCTTTCGAATGCATGAAAGAACAAAAGTTTATGGCTGCTGATGAAGGCTTGCGCACCGCAAGCACAACCCTTACGGTGCGCAAGCAGTGCCCAGTTCCAACAGAATCTCCTGTTTGCTGTTTAAACGCAATATCTAACCTTTAAACGATTTTCCTCATCTTGCTTGGCCCCTAAACAACCCCTAAACATCTAGGGACACTTGTGGGTATGTTATGGTCAGTTGTAGACTTAGATGTCAACACTTTGTGGAGTCTTGATCACTATATAAAGCTCCTAAGTGCAAACACTTTGATCATTCATTCCTCAAACAACTTCTGATCAATTGTGGAGCACAAGAGCACCTTCCAGGCCTTCCTCATCAATCATTAGACACTTGTAAGTTTGCTTAACCTCCTTTAATTGAGTTTAGCTTAGTTATTTAGCTAAAAGTCAAACCGTCGTAATTACGGTTTGACTTCGAGATTAATTAATAATGGCTCAGTCAAATCTCGAATTAAAAGTAGTTATAAGTTGGTAATTATGTGGGTAATAAACCCTCAAAAGGGTTCCCCCTGATTCCCACTCTAACTAGGTCAAATGTCGGGTCAAACTTGTGAATAAAAAGTCAACAGGATACTTAGTTTCTAATTTATGCATGACTAGCAATGTAGAACACATACAACCTGTTTGATCATTAATATAACTTGGTAATTAGTGTAAGAACATGTCTAAACATGTTCAACCCGACAATTTCCTATTTAGACTCGGTTCGGAACCGAAAGTCGCAAAGCTTTGACTTTTGCTTTGACTTCAGTTCTGACCCGTTTGGTATGTTTTAGAAATACCTTAGAGCTTCATTTGGACCAGGTTACATGCTAGTATAACCCTCTGTGATTATACACCATGGTTCATTAGTTAACCGATTAATACGCATGATTCCGTTAATTGCTCATATGTTGACCATTATGCCCTTATTACCATAAAACGTGATTTTTGGAAATGTAAAAGTGTAGAAACCTTAGTTACCGATATATAAACTTGTATGCAAAGTTTGACATCAGTTTGAGGTGTAGATTGAGAGTTATGCTCATTAGCGTAATTAAGAAGCTTTATGTTAATTAAACGGCGTAATTAGCGTATAGCCTATTTAAACTCACTGTTTGATATCAAACTTCTTACCCACTGATGTAATATATTATTTTGGGATTTTTGAAGATTTTAATTAATTTTAGGCTGAGCATAACTTATAGTCGTAGGCTTAATCCGGTAATTGTCGGTTTTTGCCCTTACGGGCCATAAAATGAGTTTTACATATCTAATCGACTCCAAACCTTTTGCTAACTGATTAGATATGATAAATAAATTATTTTAAGCCTTCTGGAATAATAAAAATATCAGCTTTATGTATCAAACCCGGAAATGGCTTTTAATCGCCTTATTAAGCGTTTTTAACGCATAGTATGTACTAAAACTATTTTAAACATACAAGGGTTGATACCTACTGATATTTTGGGCAAATTATAATATTTTAATAGTAAGCAAAATTTGTTTAACTCAGACTTCAGTTCTGAGCTTTTCGGCTTATGTGAAATTACCAAAATGCCCCTACGGTGCATAGTTTGGTTATAATTGATAAATTTCACATATATACAATACCCTACTGATATAACTTAGCAAATTGATTATCTTTGCTGATTACATCAGACCTGTAACTCATGATACTACTTAAACTCTTTTATCACCTTATAAATGACCAAACTGCCCCTACGGGGCATAGTTTGTGTTTAAATTCATTTCGGGCATAATAAATGATATCTTACTGATGTCACAACATATATGAAGCATATTAACTTAGGAAACCTGTAAATGGCTCTCATTATTACCCGTTACGCTTATTACGCGTTCGTTTCGGTTTATGTAACTAGTTTACATAAATTAGCCGAAACGGGTCAAACCTTATCGGTTTTATCTTAAAATCCAGAATGTGTATGAAATAAACATATTAAGCAAGTCTCTGAACTTGTCGGGTCTAAATCACGTTCTATCCGGTCTTCGCTTAATCGTGCGTACGAACCGTATCTTTGAAACTAACCGGTCTAAGCTTAAGCTTAACTAAGACCTGTTAGGATTCTAATAGGTTATTATAAGCCTTCGTTCCAGATTAGGAGAACTAGTAAAAGCTACTTGCATTTGCTTATTGTGATTTATACTTTGCTCAGGTAAATACTTTTAACTTATTTTCCCTATACGGGCTTGGGTTACGGTATATAGAATACCGCTTGATCGGGCATCAAATCTTCCATCGTTGGGTGGTTAATTGAATAATTTGATCGGCTCGTTTAAACAGTTTTGTTTACTTAAAAGCCTTTGGGGGGGTTAATGACCATGTCCCGGATATCCTTGACATCATTCATGAAATGGCCACAACCTAAGCACGGGGTGTAGGCGTACATCTGACAGCTGCATATGTAAAAACTGGTATCCCACCTTAAGGAATCAGCCTTGTGGGCATTATACCTGTGGTGTGTCTATTGATCTTTAACCCGGACACGATCCGGGCAACTGAACGCATAAGGAACATGTAATTTGTTCACAAGATTATATATTTAAATAATTGTCCCAATTATAAAAGATTAATTTTGCCTCTGTGCATTTTAATCAAGTATAAAAGATTAATTTTGCCTCTGTGCATTTTAATCAAATTATAAAAGATATTTTGTGCCACGTGCATTCAAATCAATTTTCAAACTCTTTTCAAAATGAGTCAGTTGATAGTATTTACCAGTGTAAACTGACGTATTTTCCAAAAAGGCTAAATGCAGGTACTATACGTAATAGGCTGGCTACTCCAGGCATCAATAATCAAGTCTCGCAAGCTTTAGATGTTAAAGTCTGTTGAACGATATTATCTTTCTTTTAAAGATCCGCGTGTGGATCCATCTTACGTTCCGTTGTAATATTTGATATTACTTTGAATCGGATTGTAATATATTTTATCTTTCATTTGCTTCCGCTGTGCATTTATATATTGTGTTGTTTGACTATGATGATATCAACTACGTCACGATACTCCCCTACCGGGCCCACTGGTGACACGTGGAAATCCGGGGTGTGACAGGTTGGTATCAGAGCCAACATTGAGTGAATTAAACACTAGCCCTTAGTGTTTAATCTCAATGACACAGTAGCACATTCTTTGACCTTTTGAGTCTAGACTTAACATAGGAATACTCTCAATCCTAATCTGGAAATTTTTGCTTCCAAATTTTTATATATATTGGATACGTCGCCAAGCGAAGAAGCTGTATTAGAAATTCTCCACAATCTGGAGCCCTGAAATGCTGAGCTTCGTAGCGCGGCTAGAATGAAACGAGCATCCAAGGAGAGAGCATTCAGAAATAAATTGAAGAAGAAACTCCTTTTGCTGAAGATTGTTTCCTTAATAGTCCTCATAAGGACATATTTATCTTTCAGTCCCATCGAGGACAACATTATTCCTTTCAAGTCCCGTTTAGGGCAACCTTGAACTTATTAATTTTATAGTGGAATGACTAAATATTCATCCTAATCAGGAAATATTAAATAAATGGAAAATAACGTTCCTTTTATAAGATCTACCATCATAATAAAATGGAAAAATCTTTAAAGGACAAGACCTAGCCTCGTGTCATATTAAGACCCGGCCAAGATGGCAGTTCCTCAATTTAGATTCAGATCCTTATTAACATTCCTTTTGCAAGATCTACCATTATAATAAAATGGCAAAATCTAAAAGGACAAGACCTAGCCTCGTGTCATATTAAGACCGGCCAAGATGGCAGTTCCTCAATTTAGATTCAGATCCTTATTAACATTTCAATTTAGAAATTGTTCTGCGTTAATTATTAAAAAGAATCTTAAAGGTAAAACCTAGCCTAAATGTCAATGCTGACATGGCCAAGATGGTAAAACCTAGCCTAAATGTCAATACAGACATGGCCAAGATGGTAAAACCTAGCCTAAATGTCATTGCAGACATGGCCAAGACGGTAAAACATATCCAAAAGATTCTTAACCCAACTAAATGATCTCTGAATCATGGGTTAAATCATCAATTAAGATGATCATATTTTGACCATACGTGGTAATATGGTGCCTACGGGCCTTGCTCATTTCCATATGAGCCAAAAGACAGTGGTAGCTATGACTCCCTATCTGACAAAGGTAATGAACTATGATTCAAACCTTCATGCCTCGATTCTTTGAAATCCTGGCTAATAATTTAAAATTTGTCCTTGTGACTAGGCCTTATGTGCTAATATATATTGTTATTGTTTATAATTAGGATAAATTATAATAGAAATCCTAAATAAATGTGAGTAATAAATTAACTGAATATGGTCTCTGTTTACCATGGTTAATGAATTACCCTAAGGGGCAATTCCATAATAAACATCCCTTAGAAGGGAAGTGCCTTCGGGCTATAGTTGATGTCCTCTGAGACTAAAGACAGTGGTAGCCTACAACTCCCTGTCAAGAAAAGGTAATGAACTTTGATTCAAACCTTAATGCCTCAATTCTCTGAAATCATGGCTTATAAATTAAACTTGTCTACGCGACTAGGCCATTTGTGCTATTATTAACTTATAAATTAGGATTTATGATAAAAATCCTGAATAAAATAAATATCCTTCCTTCCCTGCCTGTATGCATTTTTAAAAAGAATCTTAAAGGTGAAACCTAGCCTACGCGGCCAAGATGGTGAAACCTACTCAAGGGATTCAGATCCTTGTTAACACCTAAGAACGTGTTAGCACTCCTGACAAATGTGATTCGATAAAATCACAACAGTCATCCCTATATTGGAAATTTTTAAATTCCTAATTTGCCTTATGATCTAGAAATCATGGCTTATATCATCTTATAAGATGATCATATTATAAACATTCGTGAGTGATGAAGTGCCTACGGGCTAAATTTGTTGTCCGATAAGACAACGACAGTGGTGGTCTTTGACCCTGTCTAAGGATGTTGGAATACGTCCAAGCATAGTAGTCGGTAGGGTCCATACGATCTCGACTAATATCATCTGAAAAGATGATCATACCATAAATATCCCTTAGGAGGGAAATGCCTACGGGCTATAATTAACGCCCTCCGAGGCTAAAGACAGTGGTAGCCTACAACTCCCTGTCAAGAAAAGATGTTTTGCCTACGGGCTATAATAAATTGTCCATCTGAGACATTGACATTATGATCTTTATGATTCCTTGTCTAAGGTGGTGAGCTATGCTCAAGCCAAATAGTCAATATGATTAATGCAATCCTGACTTATATCGTCTAAAATGATGAATCCATTATAAACATCCATTAGTGATGTTTCGCCTACGGGCCATATTATATTGTCCAATTGTGACACAAACATTATGATCTCTATGATCCCCTGTTTAAGGTAGTGAGCTGCGCTCAAGCCTAACAGTCTATATGATCATTGCGATCCTGACTTGTATCATCGGTATGATGATCATAAATTCATAATATTGACATCCCTAGTGATGAACTGCCTACGGGCTATACTTTACTCTATTGTTGATAAGACAAAATAGTGGTGATCTTTATGATCCCCTATTCGAAATGGTGGGATTATACCCAAACCTAATAGTCAATATGACCGATGTGATCATGACTAATATCATTAGATACGATAATTATATATAGACATCCATTAGTGATGTTAATTGGTTTACCTTTCTGTCAAGTGAATCGCCTTTCAAGACGATGACAGTTGTAGTCTATGACTCCCTG
Organism: Helianthus tuberosus; assembly: GCA_030545235.1. NCBI lineage: Eukaryota > Viridiplantae > Streptophyta > Magnoliopsida > Asterales > Asteraceae > Helianthus > Helianthus tuberosus. The sequence goes on from CM060403.1 coordinate 175,953,677, forward strand.
TCCAAAGGTGAAGAACTATGTTCAAACCTTAAAACTCCTGATCTAATAAGATTGCAGCCTATGAATTGATGTCCTTGTGACAAATCCACAAGTTATATTTCAAGTCACCCATAACAAGCCTCCGTGCTATAATTCGTCGTTCGTGACAAGTTAACATACTAAATGTTAACATCCCTGGTGACAGGCCTTAGTGCCATATCCTATAACGTCCTAGAGACAAAGCCATTTGTGCCGTATCTAAATGTCATTACGACAAGGCCTTCGCGCCATATGATTACTTATGTCCTTCATGACTGGGCTTTATTCCATATCTTTCTACGTCCCTCGCGACATGCTTCTATGCCATATATGTATATATATATATAACCAAAGTCATGTAAGGCTAGCCTTTGAGCTATTTATAATCGTCCTTGTGACAAAGACAGTTGTGACATTATGGTCCCCTGTCAAGCAGGTATTGGACTCGCTCCAAACCTTGAATGCCATTAATAGTCCTTTTGTGACCTAAGCTAAATGTAATAGATATACATTCAAATAGCATTCATTAAGAATGTTCGGAACATAATGGCCTATACGGTTCGTGGATGCCGTGGCTAATCTATGTCAGGTCATCAGGATGATGACTAATAATGGTTTAATTTGGTAATTAGTACCAAGTTTTGAGTATGGAAAACTCGGATGAGATAGGCAATAGTCGCGATGCTATTAATGCGACAAAAGCAAATAATGTCTCAAACGTAAATCTCAATATCAATGGAGTTAATCTCCAAGCGGTGGTTAACGCAGCAGTTTGAAAGGCCATGGGAAAAGGTCATGAAACAATCCAAAGAGCCGAATGCTTCTCGCTCTAAATTTCATTCAAAACCACGTTCAATTGCTCATGAGAAGAGCTTTGTTCACACTTCGAATATGAAGGATGAACCAAAGGAGGAGGATAACTCCCAGAAATCTAAGAAAGAGAGCAAGTACAGGCTTAATAAAAAGCAACGAAAGTTCAGTAAGAAGCCTGTATGTAAGAATTGCTATAAAAGACACTAGGGACAGTGTAGAATAGAACCAGGACCAAAGCAGTGTGACATCTGCTAAGGAACAAGTCATCTTTTCCCAGGAATGTAGGGACATAAAGAATGCAGTCTATCATGGCTGTGGTGAGTAAGGCCGCATCAGAACTAGATTCCATAAAGCTGCCAAAGAAGGTGCAGCTAAGCCTGGAAAGGCTAAAGGAAGAAATGCCTGAACTCACCTGATGAATGCCAAGAGGCAGTTCACGATGTCATCAAGTACATTCATTATCATTTACCAATGATAATTTCTGCTAAGTGTCCTGATTTAATACAGGCAATAATAAATCTTCATAAACCATAAGCTTAGCAAATTTTTATATTATCCACAAGGTATAACTTACCAAGGAAACCATAGTAACCGATTCTTCTAGTATCGGCAAGGAATCCTTCCGAAAAATCTAAGAGTACTCTTTCTTCGCATAGAGTACGACAACATATGTTATTTTAATTATTTTTCTCATTGTTTTTCTATCGCCTGCGAATGCCAAACTATGTTTGATAAAAGTGCCATATGAGGATTGGCGTATCCTAGTGTGTCCCATAGATTACTTCCATGACTGATCAGTATGGAGGTTTAATACATGGAACCCCTGAGATATCCCAATGGTCATATTGTACTAAAGTCGACTAGTAGTATTCAAAGAAGATATCTAGAAAATAGAATTTTTCCAAATAAATGTTTCCTGGTAAAAGAACATGTGGATTCATAACATAAAAGTGTCACTCATTTGGCACGAGCAAGGATGGATGAACTGGAGCCTGATATTGGGAAAATCTCTGTAACCTCCTTGTATCTTGATTATCTTCTCCAAAGATTACCCTGTTTACCTCCTGAGGCTAGTAAAGTTAAGATGAACATCCCGCTGTGGGCTGGAGCATTGTGAAAAACTCCATGTTGATTATGGAATAATCGAAACCCTGACTAAGTAAGTTTTAAGATATAGACTCTTATAGCCTAACTAAATGTTCTGAGGGTTTGATATTGTTAAATGAAAGACGGTTCATTTTGCTTAGGCATTGTTACCGCAACCCTATTTAGACAACAATTAAGAAATTGCCATCAGCTGCCCAGGATCATCGATTTGTTCGACTAGCTGTAAGGATTAGTTATTCCTTAAAGATTAGTTTTGAGCAATGGTTGGAATAACCATCTCACCTTAAGATAAGCTTCTCTATAATAATTGTTATATAAGTATCAAGGTGGTCCTTGGAGACCTTGTATAGATGAAATGTTAAACCTTTACTATTAGAACAATAGATTGGTGAGTCCAATTATCAGGATCTGAAAGTTGACTTGGAAACAACGAAAAAGATCAAACAAATCCCTAATCATCTGTAAGTTGCCATTATTCGGTAGAAAAACTTGGAATTTATAAAATTCGCAACCTTCTTAAGTCCTTAATAAGGAATAAGGTTCAATCAAAGCTATCACCCTAAAAAGGGTGTGCTAAAAATTTAATTCCTCAGGGTAGGTTAAGCCCTGGATATATATATAGGAACATTCGGGAAATCGAATGCAACAAAGGTCAATAGCCTATAAGCTAAAACCTATATAAAGAGCTTGGCAGAGCTCGCAATATACACTAAGGATTTAAAGACGTGCTTCGCCAATAAGTCAAGAAGCATTATCACATAGTGATATGCAGAATCGTGAGATGATGAGGAACCTGTATCGATTGAGGATCGACAGTTTAAGAAGCCATGAAAAAGATACATGTACCATATTAGAGGTCAGCTTGAGAGCTAGAAAAGGCTCCAGATATGCTATACAAGTTAAGTCCATTATGTGACAAAAAGTACTTCCAGCATTTTAACAAATCTCGAGGTCGAGATTTCTTTTAAGGGGGTGAGGATGTAACACCTCGAAAATTCGTGTTCAATGAATTAACGACACGTGTCATGTAAGACAAAAGTATTATAAACCCGGATCCAATTTTTCTGATGTATGGCAGGATTTAAAAGTGTCGTCATGTTGATTTAAACCTCTGAACGACCTCATATAGATCCCAAGACCCTAATATTTATTATAAACATCTGATTAATATCCGGTAAATACCCACAATAATTGAATTCAAAAGTGCAAGGATAGGATCCTATGGAATTCCTACGGTAAACCTTCGTTTATGGCACTTTCAAAAAGAATCCAAGCAAACATATCAAAGTGGTAGGGTATGTAACTGTTCAAGGCACATTTTAGAGGCCCCTTACTGATAAAACATGGCCAAAATCGTTACACATCAGTTGCCCTTTCGAATGCATGAAAGAACAAAAGTTTATGGCTGCTGATGAAGGCTTGCGCACCGCAAGCACAACCCTTACGGTGCGCAAGCAGTGCCCAGCTCCAACAGAATCTCCTGTTTGCTGTTTAAACGCAATATCTAACCTTTAAACGATTTTCCTCATCTTGCTTGGCCCCTAAACAACCCCTAAACATCTATGGACACTTGTGGGTATGTTATGGTCAGTTGTAGACTTAGATGTCAACACTTTGTGGAGTCTTGATCACAATATAAAGCTCCTAAGTGCAAACACTTTGATCATTCATTCCTCAAACAACTTCTGATCAATTATGGAGCACAAGAGCACCTTCCAGGCCTTCCTCATCAATCATTAGACACTTGTAAGTTTGCTTAACCTCCTTTAATTGAGTTTAGCTTAGTTATTTAGCTAAAAGTTAAACCGTCGTAATTACGGTTTGACTTCGAGATTAATTAATAATGGCTCAGTCAAATATCGAATTAAAAGTAGTTATAAGTTGGTAATTATGTGGGTAATAAACCCTCAAAAGGGTTCCCCCTGATTCCCACTCTAACTAGGTCAAATGTCGGGTCAAACTTGTGAATAAAAAGTCAACAGGATACTTAGTATAACTTGGTAATTAGTGTAAGAACATGTCTAAACATGTTCAACCCGACAATTTCCTATTTAGACCCGGTTCGGAACCGAAAGTCGCAAAGCTTTGACTTTTGCTTTGACTTCAGTTCTGACCCGTTTTGGTATGTTTTAGAAATACCTTAGAGCTTCATTTGGAGCATGTTACATACTAGTATAACCCTCTGTGATTATACACCATGGTTCATTAGTTAACCGATTAATACGCATGATTCCGTTAATTGCTCATATGTTGACCATTATGCCCTTATTACCATAAAACGTGATTTTTGGAAATGTAAAAGTGTAGAAACCTTAGTTACCGATATATAAACTTGTATGCAAAGTTTGACATCAGTTTGAGGTGTAGATTGAGAGTTATGCTCATTAGCGTAATTAAGAAGCTTTATGTTAATTAAACGGCGTAATTAGCGTATAGCCTATTTAAACTCACTGTTTGATATCAAACTTCTTACCCTCTGATGTAATATATTATTTTGGGATTTTTGAAGATTTTAATTAATTTTAGGCTGAGCATAACTTATAGTCGTAGGCTTAATCCGGTAATTGTCGGTTTTTGCCCTTACGGGCCATAAAATGAGTTTTACATATCTAATCGACTCCAAACCTTTTGCTAACTGATTAGATATGATAAATAAATTATTTTAAGCCTTCTGGAATAATAAAAATATCAGCTTTATGTATCAAACCCGGAAATGGCTTTTAATCGCCTTATTAAGCGTTTTTAACGCATAGTATGTACTAAAACTATTTTAAACATACAAGGGTTGATACCTACTGATATTTTGGGCAAATTATAATATTTTAATAGTAAGCAAAATTTGTTTAACTCAGACTTCAGTTCTGAGCTTTTCGGCTTATGTGAAATTACCAAAATGCCCCTACGGTGCATAGTTTGGTTATAATTGATAAATTTCACATATATACAATACCCTACTGATATAACTTAGCAAATTGATTATCTTTGCTGATTACATCAGACCTGTAACTCAGGATACTACTTAAACTCTTTTATCACCTTATAAATGACCAAACTGCCCCTACGGGGCATAGTTTGTGTTTAAATTCATTTCGGGCATAATAAATGATATCTTACTGATGTCACAACATATATGAAGAATATTAACTTAGGAAACCTGTAAATGGCTCTCATTATTACCCGTTACGCTTATTACGCGTTCGTTTCGGTTTATGTAACTAGTTTACATAAATTAGCCGAAACGGGTCAAACCTTATCGGTTTTATCTTAAAATCCAGAATGTGTATGAAATACCCATATTAAGAAAGTCTCTGAACTTGTTGGGTCTAAATCACGTTCTATCCGGTCTTCGCTTAATCATGCGTACGAACCGTATCTTTGAAACTAACCGGTCTAAGCTTAAGCTTAACTAAAGACCCGTTAGGATTCTAATAGGTTATTATAAACCTTCGTTCCAGATTAGGAGAACCAGTAAAAGCCACTTGCGTTTGCTTATTGTGATTTATACTTTGCTCAGGTAAATACTTTTAACTTATTTTCCCTATACGGGCTTGGGTTACGGTATATAGAATACCGCTTGATCGGGCATCAAATCTTCCATCGTTGGGTGGTTAATTGAATAATTTGATCGGCTCGTTTAAACAGTTTTGTTTACTTAAAAGGCTTTGGGGGGTTAATGACCATGTCCTGGATATCCTTGACATCATTCATGAAATGGCCACGACCTAAGCACGGGGTGTAGGCGTACACCTGACAGCTGCATATGTAAAAACTGGTATCCCACCTTAAGGAATCAGCCTTGTGGGCATTATACCTGTGGTGTGTCTATTGATCTTTAACCCGAACACGATCCGGGCTACTGAACGCATAAGGAACATGTAATTCGTTCACAAGATTATATATTTAAATAATTGTCCCAAGTATAAAAGATTAATTTTGCCTCTGTGCATTTTAATCAAGTATAAAAGATTAATTTTGCCTCTGTGCATTTTAATCAAATTATAAAAGATATTTTGTGCCACGTGCATTCAAATCAATTTTCAAACTCTTTTCAAAATGAGTCAGTTGATAGTATTTACCAGTGTAAACTGACGTATTTTCAAAAAAGGCTAAATGCAGGTACTATACATAATAGGCTGGCTACTCCAGGCATCAATAATCAAGTCTCGCAAGCTTTAGATGTTAAAGTCTGTTGAACGATATTATCTTTCTGTTAAAGATCCGCCTGTGGATCCATCTTACGTTCCGTTGTAATATTTGATATTACTTTGAATCGGATTGTAATATATTTTATCTTTCATTTGCTTCCGCTGTGCATTTATATATTGTGTTGTTTGACTATGATGATATCAACTACGTCACGATACTCCCCTACCGGGCCCACTGGTGACACGTGAAAATCCGGGGTGTGACAACATAAAGTCACACTTACCTTAAACTCTCATCTTATTTGTTCTCAATATCTAGATGGAAACATTACTAAGATGAAACTAGATGATACCTTAAACTTTCACAACTTTTTGTCATCATGCAAATTAGAATTTGACAAAAGGAAAATGAGACTTATAAATTTCATCCATTATAACCAAAATTCATGAGAAATCATGACATGGTTAATGAGGATGATTATTCAAGTAATCTCATTCTAAGTGATTTTAAATCATGACGTTAAAGCCCTAAATATGACTTTGCTTAAGGAATAAGTATGGGTCCATCTTAAGTCATTCATTGACATTCGTGGAACTTATTCCAAACGGAATATTTAGACATAATTCATTTATCTTTTAAAAGAGTATCAACTTGTATCTAAATTTTGTCGCATATGGCCCACAGTCTTAGAAGAAATCTATTCATATATATATACTTAATAAGATTTCTATTAAATATGTCCCTAAAGTTTCTTATGATATATGGACATTAAAGAAATCAAATAAAGTCTAACGTATATGTGATAGGTTCCCACGTCACGTAGCTCATTGAAACTTCTCTTGTAGCATTCTAGAGATATTAAAGATCAGTGGGAGCATTAAGTTTCTTAATAATAACTTGCAATAGTTGTAAGAGGTGGGGAGTGAAAATTTTGCATTGCCTAAATTTACACCTCTTGTACAAGACACCGCTCCATCACGACACTGTTCCATAAAAACTTGTCTCCTTAAAATCTAATGCTACTCTTACAAAAGTTTTATTGTTTCTTAATTGTGGGCACACTTAGATTTCTTACCTAAACTAACATAATCCTCAACAAGAGAAATCACAACGACTAACGTCATTAATTTGTTTTTCTCTATTAGAATTTTTCGGTCGTTAAGTATTGACCCTAAACATGCTGAGTTCCTAAAGATTTCTAAGGTCAGTAGGAGTAGTCATAGTCCTTATCATGACTTGCAAGGAATACAAGAGGTGGGGGGAAGAGTGTCATTAAATTTTACTCCGAATTTAACTCCGATTACACCTCTTGTACACCATACTGCACCAACTCTTACAAACTTAGAATCCTGTAAATGATAACAACCTAACCAAGAGCTAATCCATAAAACTGAAACTTCTAACAAACCCAATAGTCAACTCAGGAGGTCATCTAGGTTTAAAAACCTACTAACTTTGATGATTACATAACCTCCCTAATTGAAGTTGAAATGGATTTTGGAAAAGTTTACCGATCCTATCTCTTCTAATTAAGCCATTAGCGTCAATCAATCTTCTAAATGGAATAAAACTGTTTTCTAGTAAAACTGATTTATGTGTTCGTATAACGTTTGGGATTTGATTGAATAACCTAAGAGTGTTCATAACTAAACCAAATCCTGATATAAACGTTAAGACACAAAGAAGCATGATTGATTGTCAAAGGTTATACTCAGGAAGAGATATATATTATTAAAGAATCTTTCTTACATATCTAACAAAAGATTTCTTTTAGGATCATCACTGTTCTAGTAGCTTATAATAGTTTTGAGCTACATTAGATGAACATTAAAACAACTTTCCCTAACAACTGGCTGACATATTAACATGTTCATAAAACAGCCTGAAAGTTCTAAACTTAAGGTTAAAGAACAGTTTGTCTATAAGCCAATAAAATCTATGTATAGGTTAATGCAAATAATGTGATGAAATCTTAACGTAATTATTTTCATCAAGAACCTAGTGGATTAATGTACCTACCTCAAGATGAGTGGGAGCAACTAAGATAAACTTGTCTTTATATAGATGACATTTTTTTGACAAGTATATGTTACATAAGTCAAAGCATTGTTGTCATAAACTTTGATATAGTAGATCTCAGAGATATCTCTTACATAATAGATATCATAACATGTTGAGATAGATCAAATGGGACATTACTTCCGTTCCATAAGTTTAACATTAAATTGGTCCTTGCATATGTAACAAACAATACTGCTCTCCTTTATAGGATAATAGGATAAATGAGATTATTTCCTTACGCTTCATTAATTAGAAGCCTTATGTAAGTTCAAGTCTATACTCGTTTAGATATTACTCACATTGCAACACACTAGATATGTCTAGATTAATGTGAAGCATCTAATAGAGTATTACAATATCTTTAAAAGAAACGAGAGGCTATAATTTAAAGAAGAAGTGAGAACTCAAACCGGTTGATTACTCTAACTTTGTGATATTCAAAAATGATAGAATGTAATTTCGGGTATATCTTTATGTCAGCAACCAAAACCTATCTCATGGAGGAGTCATAATAAACTGATAACAACCTAAGTTATAACGACATAATATATTGTTGATCACAAAGCAATGGTCACTAAATGTTGTTGGAAATTTATCAGTGGACTCATAACTTTATTAACTCCATATAATTAATATATTGAAGACTTATTGTGATAAAGTCAGCTACCATGTCTCCTTGAACAGTAACAGTTCGAGAGGTGCTGCATTAAATTTCGATACGCAATTAATTATTCGTTTATGAACGAATTGAGGAAACTAAATCTTTGTATCGAATGCATTTATGATATGCTTAAGGATCATATAACTAAAAGTCTATCACCCATAACTATTACGTAAGCGCTTATAATAATCACGGGTATATTGATGACTCTGTACAACTGCATATCGTACTATGAATGATTAACTTTTTAATTTTCCTCGACAGTTTGATTTTGTATGTCTCTAATATATGTTCTGCCGGTGTAATAACATATAGACAAATATAAATATAAATATAAATACAAATCAAACGCTAAAGGGCTTGTTAGTATTTTGATCATAACTGTTAGGTTTTAAATTGAGGCTGTAGTATGAGTAATGGGGGTCCTGAGTCGCGTAATTATTCAATGGCTGTATTTCTCTACTACGGTTCTTGGTTTAAAGCTAAAATGAGTATTAACTTCTGATCAGACTAATCTAATACTCATGATAAATGATTACTCGGCTAAGTGGGAGAATGTAAGATTAAATATAATTATTATGGTTATATTTAATTGTGTAGCCATTATAATCATTTATATTATTTGGATCAAAATATATTAAACCTATAATATAATTAGTTGGTAATTGTTGATGGGCCAGATTACCCTTATTAACTAATTGGGTTTCCCCTTGGGTGTATATAAGGAGATTACTAGAGAGGGATTAGGGTTAGACATTCATAACATCACACTTAAAATCGCCCCTCCTCTCTCTCCATTACTACGAGTTCTTCAACCCTAAAGAACTCGGTACTACCATAAAGAAGATACATCCTAAAGGGGAACCAGATCAAGCTGACAACTATGTCGAACTCCGTTGCTACGTCCCTGACTGAATTCTCTGTTGGCCTGTTTGCTGTATCAGGTATTATTTACATGTTTTCCTTTATGTTTAAACAGAACTGATCAAGATGGCGTGTTTACTGATTTCACTTGTTTAAAACGTTACAGTATAAACTTTGTGTTAGGATTGTTAAGTGCCAAAAATGACTTAGTTATATAAAACACATGTTTCATGAAAAAGCGATTTTGATTTAATAGAAAAATAAGAAATTGTCAAAAAAAATCCAAATTAGTCACCTGATGACTTAGTTAGCTATCAAGTTTACCCTTAATTGGTGCACTCAAAGTTGTAAGTGAATCTCATATTCAATAAGCTTTATAAGTTGATTCGTTTTTATTTTAATTTAGATTATTTCTATTGTTTTTTTATTACAAGTATAAAATATTAATGAGTTAATTGCCATTTTAGTCCTTGAGGTTTGTCCAAATTTGCCATTTTATTCCAAATAGTTTTTTTCGCCTCTAGGTCCCTGACTTTTCTTTTTTGTTGCCATTTTGATCACATACCCTTATTACATCCAAAAACCCCATTTTTAACCAGGGGTATTTTGGAGATTTCATTTTAAATCTTTTCAATTGCCATTTTGATCCAATTCTAAAAAATCAAAAAAATTCTAAAAAAATCCAAAAAATTCTAAAAAATCAAAAAAATAAAAAAATCTAAAAAATAAAAAAAAAATCATAAAAAAAAATTCTAAAAATAAAAAAAAAATCTAAAAAATCTAAAAAATTCTAAAAAATCCAAAAAATTCTAAAAAATCTAAAAAATAAAAAAAAATCATAAAAATAAAAAAAATTATAAAAGTCAAAAAAATTATAAAAATCAAAAAAATTCTAAAAATCAAAAAAATTCTAAAAAATCAAAAATTTCTAAAAAATTCTAAAGAATCAAAAAAAATTCTAAAAAATCAAAAAGATTCTAAAAAATCAAAAGAATTCTAAAAAATAAAAAAATCTAAAAAATAAAAAAAAATAAAAAACTCAAACAAAAATATTTTAAAGTTTCAAATTAAAAAAATAACGATATATTCCTCGTACAGACGAATATATTTTCAAGTTTTATCTATTTTGTTGAGTGAATAAGTGATCATGATGAGATAGAACCATTTATCCATTTAAAAAAAGAGTTAATTACGTAGTTAGTCCCTGTGGTTTACACTAAATAACAATCTAAGGTACTAAGAGTTTAAAATAACGTTTTAGGGTACTAACTTTTAATTTTTTAACAAAGTAAGGTATTAACGTTAGGTGGCTGTTAAATGCTAACCCTGACACCCTCACGTGCCATAAACGTGAGGGTAAATATGTCATTTAATCTAAGGCCTCTAGCTTTTAATTAAACTCTGCTTCATTCTTCAACCATCAGTCTATTCATCTTCACCCCTATACTCTGTAATCCCAATCGAAGAAACTAGGGTTTGAGCAATGGATCTTCTGAGATAAGAAGATGAACCATTTGACTACGTTGCCAAATACGGTAAGTCGCCTACTCAATGATGCTTTATTGGATGCTATTGACAATGGATTTGCATAATTTTCATGTTCTAAAAGACGATCAATGTTGATTTCAGGTACCCAAACATGATTATTTTCTCTGAAGATACACTACAATGGGCAATTTGGAATCAAAAATCAAAATCTTTGCTACATAACTGGTAAGGTAATCTATGTTGATTTCATGGACACGGACATGTTTTGTATCCATGATGTCAACGACGCTATGAGCTTGTTAGGGTTTTCACAAGATAAAGTTCATCATTTTTATTATGTGGTTCCTGGGAGTAAGATACATACTGGTCTTATGTCTTTAAGCACTGATGATGATGTACGACGCATGAGTGAATATGTGCTACAAGGTTCCAAAGTTATAAGTCTATATATAGAGCATGGTTTAGGCATTGCAACTGACGATGTGACAGTCAATGCTGGTAATGTAGATGACCCTAAGAATGCACAAGTAGATGAAGATGTGACAGTCAATGTTGGTAATGTAGATGACCCTAAGAATGCACAAGTAGATGAAGATGTAACAGTGAATGTAGACTTTGATATGAATGATGTTGAAAATAGGACTGAGAAGTTTAGTAATGAAGATGATGAGAATATCCTAGGACATACTGTTGATGCTTCTTTTAATGAGTTGTTTAGTGATCACAACACACTTGCTGATGTTTTAAAACCTTATGCAAGGCCAGCTGAACAGAATGAAAAGGCTAATGAGACTGAAAAGGCTAATGAGACTGAAAAGGCTAAACAGACTGAAAAGGCAAAACAAAGTGAAAAGGTTGAACATGATAATGAGGATAGTGGTGATGAGGACATTGTCGATGAGGAAAATGAGGTGTTTGAGGTAGAAGTTGATATGAGTCAGTTTAATGACAAGTTCCAGGCTAAGCATCAGATGAACAATGAAAAAGAAAATGATAATGCTACTGAAATAAATGTGGATGATACTGAACATGATCCCTTAGAAGAAGAATATCTTAGCAATGATTCCCTTAGCACATCTGAATCTGAAGGAGAAGTTACCATTGAAAAGCATAGGAAAAAAGCATTTAGGAGGATTAGGAAACAGCAAGAAGCTAGTAAGGAAAAATGTGCATTTTATGTAGGTCAAACATTTGGTGATAATTCACAGGTGAAGACCCTCATCAGAAGACATGCAATAGAAACAAGAAGAGAGATTATTTTCTATAGGAATGATCAGGAAAGGATAACGGCCCAATGCAAAGGCAGAATTCCTGATTTTGAAAAGGCCCAAGAAAAAGCATGTGGCCTAGGGCACATTGTAGTACAAAACTCCTTGAACCAATGTACCACAAACCTGTTGGCAGACCAAGGAAGATGAGAAGAAAGGATGAAATGGAGAAGGAAGATAGCATGGTTAAAGATGGCAAGTTGAGTAGGAAATGGAAGACAGTGACATGTGGAAGCTGTGGAGGAAAAGGTCACAATAAAAGAAGGTGCACCGGACAAGGCTCAACTGTTGCTTAATCTAGTTAAATTGGATGTTTGGTTATGCTTTTTGATGTTATTAGGCTGCTAAAACTTTTGGTTATGCTTTTTGATGTTATTAGGATGTTTGGGATATGGTTTTTGTAAAACTGCTGTCTTTTGATGTTATTAGGATGTTTGGGATATGTTATCAGTTTTATCTTATGGTTAGGTTTGTCTTATGGTCAGATTTGTCTTATGGTCAGATTTGTCTTGTCAGTATTACTTGTCAGGTTTTGAAGGCATATTATGGTCAATTTGCCTTGTCAGTATTACTTGTCAGGTTTTAAAGGCATATTATGGTCAATTAGACTTGTGATTTCATAACAAACAAAACACAGCTTCATTATAAACAAAAAACACTTCATTACAAACAAAACACACTTCATTACAAACAAAACACAGCCTTCACATTTCATTACTGGATTAACATTATGAAGGCTTCAAAAGAAGACTGATCAAAACAACTACAAGGATTAACACTAAAAGGCCAACAAGTATACACCAACTCATCACTAATGAAACATCCTTTCTTCTAATTTCATGCTTCAATTCTTCAAATCTGACTTCAATGCTCGAACTGTGATTTGGGGGTTTATGAAACCCTAACTCTGGGGATGGAGGAGAGTTAACAGGAGGATCAATCCACACAAAGAACTTACATTTTGATCTCTGAAAATAAAAAAATTCAGTGAATACACGAATTAGGTGATAAGGATTCAAATGCTTACCATTTGTGGGCATGTATAAAATCTCCGTTCAGGGTTTTTGGAGGTCTTCGATGTCTTCATCAATGCTGCTCTACCACACTTGCACATCACCATCTTGATCGTCTTCTAATTAAAAAAAAAATGACGGCTGCTTCTTCTAATTAGGGTTCCAGATGAGGAGGGGGGGGGGGGGAAGAACATGTAGGGTTATAAATTGGGAGGGAAAGCAGACATTAGCATTAAATGACATATTTACCCTCACGTTTATGGCACGTGAGGGTGTCAGGGTTAGCATTTAACAGCCACCTAACGTTAATACCTTACTTTGTTAAAAAATTAAAAGTTAGTACCCTAAAACGTTATTTTAAACTCTTAGTACATTAGATTGTTATTTAGTGTAAACCACAGGGACTAACTACGTAATTAACTCTAAAAAAATAAATTTCATTTTAAGTTGACATCTTTCACAAACATTCTTACATTTTCACATTAATTATCACCCTTTTGGCCTTTTTATATATATTTTCATAGCAAAACTGTTTATTAAAATAAAATTTTCATCTTTAGTTTTGTATCAATTAATATAATTTACTAAATATAAATATCATGAAACATAAATTTTATAAACTAAAACATAACATGCATGTTCGTTAGTGGTTCTATCTCATCATTACCACTCATTCACTCAACAAAATAGATAAAACTTGAAAATATATTCGTCTGGACGAGGAATATATCGTCATTTTTTTTTAATTTGAAACTTAAAATATGTTTGTTTGAGTTTTTTGATTTTTTAGATTTTTTTTTTGATTTTTTAGAATATTTATGTTTTTTTTGGTTTTTTAGATTTTTTTTTATTTTTTAAAATTTTTATGTTTTTTTTTTTTTTAGATTTTTTTTTATTTTTAGATTTTTTTGATTTTCTATATATATATTTTTTATTTTTTAGAATTTTTTTGATTTTTTTAGAATTGGATCAAAATGACAATTGAAAAGATTTAAAATGACAATCCTCAAAATACCCCTGGTTAAAAATGGGGTTTTTGGATGGAGTTAGGGTATGTGATCAAAATGACAACAAAAGAGAAAAGTCAAGAACCCATAGGTGAGAAAAAAACTATTTGGACTAAAATGACAAATTTGGACAAACCACAGGGACTAAAATGACAATTAACTCAATATTAATAATAATCTTCAATTATACAATTTTAAAATGATATATTATCAATCTACTTATACAAGGAAAATTAATTCAATTAACTTATACGAGCTAGATAACGATCAACATTTCTTCTGTTTGAACTCAACTCGACTGCTTGTATAAGGAAACTATGGCTAGCTAAATTACGAGTGAGTTTTTAGTGAGCTGAATACTAGTAAGCTACAAATTAAGCTATGTGTCTTTTGTCATCACTTAATGCAATAGTGATATATTTTCGTTAACAATCAAAAACCACTTTGATATCTCTGAGATGTTGATGAAGATAAAGCTACTAATTAGCATGGTTTGGTTTACAAAATATGACTAACATATAGGGTGCTAAACATCGTGTATTGACAAACAACAACTGGTTTTGTGATTTGTGATAACTAGGATATCTCTATGAAATCTTTCGAATACTTTCAGATTGAATTATTAATTTCACTGCTACTCACGGATATTTAATCATATAATTCTCAGATAATCAAGAATGATTGTGAAATATGTTAAGAAATTTGTATCCCAAACTGATTAGTTGATTAATTACTCTTTATAGGGGTGTATTGGTGCAATGAATCATCGCAACCCTTTATTGACAGTTTTATCACGTTTGCCAACTGATTAATAACGTTGCTACCGAAGATCAAATTTGATGCTGATGAACAAATTTGATGCTAATACATTAACAAAGTTGCAACAAACCTCAGTTTTGACGCGACGACCAATTTCGATGCTGAAGTTAAAGTTGATACTGATAAACAAATTTGGTATCGAAACCCTTTTTTACCATCTTCATTCGACATTAAAGATCATTTTCACAACTTTTAAGAAACTTTGAGATTCTGAAACAACTTCCAATGCAGCTTAACCCTAGTCAAGGGCTTAGTCGCTTGGACCACAATAGAGGTTGTCGCCCCTACAACGCCCCCATGAACAACCGAGATGTCTTAAATGCTTGATATCGTAAAATTCTCAATTAAACGTCCACTCCATGTACACTTTCCAACTTATTTAGGCCTCGCGCGAGACAAAAAAAATTGGTCCCCCACCCTATAATTGGTATTAACCGAATTTTGGTTTCATTTGGTGCGGTACGAAACGAGTACTCGATATAAATAACAAGTATTATGCCCAAGAGGTTTTTACAAGCATAAATAAAATGTAATACACTAAAGTCCTAATATTACATTATCACATATAACATTTTTATATTTTACTACTACATATGACAAAAGTCACTTTGAAGTGAACTTCTACATACCGTTAAGTTAAAACAAATAGAAATCTAGGGGCTGTTTGGTAGCATCTTAATGACTATTCAGATGCTATCTCTTAATGGTTTAAAACCTCTGAATGAATAAGAGGTAACCTTAAATCTGAATGGTTAAGAGGTAACCTCTGAATGGTAAATCATCACATGTCATATTTTTCTACCTTCTCATTGGTAAAATTCTTAATGGTTCCATTAAGAGATAGCCTCTTAATGACCATTAAGAGGCTACCAAACAGCCCCTAAGATAATAGATATAAAGATATATGAGCAAGGGAGAGGATCACGAGAAAACTAGATATAAATGAGAAAACTAGAAAACTAACTAAAAACCACTAAAAAGGAGGGGGGAGACTTTTAATGAAGGAGGGGAGGACTTTTAATGAAAGAGGGGTAAAATTGGAAAAAAAAATAACTTTTCAAACATTTCTCATTTCTCCATACGTTATCATTTTAAAACAAAAATAGCACCATAAGATCACAAATTTTTGTATCTTTCATTCAAGTATATTCGAGCATATTTTTTATGACATAAAAAAAGATTTATGGTGTCGTCTTGTCTTCAATACTATTATTATAATAGTCAACATGTGCAATATAACATGTACTACAATTGCATTACATGCTTAAAATTAGCTTTTTGAGTCTAGTTTAGCTTTTAGGGATAGTTTTTTTGGAGGTTTAGGATTAGGATTAGGTTTTTGGGTGTGGGGGGGAGGGGGGTTTAGGTTTTTGGGGGGTGGGGGTGGGGGGGTTTAGGTTTTTTTCGGGTTTATGTTTAGGGTTTAGTTTTATGTTTTCGGGAGGGTGGGGGGTTTAGGTTTTGGGGGGGGGGGGGGGGGGGGGGTGGGGGGTTAGGCTTTTGGTGGAGGGTGAATTTAGGTTTTTGGGGGGTGTCGGCAATGTTTTTAAAACCGGACCGGACATCGAACCGAACGCCTTACTGGTTCATTGGTCGAACCGGTCAGACCGGTCGAACCGGATTTAAGAACCGGATAATTAATGTCATAAATATTATAAAACTATGTATTCAATGAAGTAATGATCATGAACTTGGACTGAAGTTATAAAGTTTTAAAAGACAAAGACATAAGAAATTGAAACTAGAACTTTGGAGGACCTTAATGAAAATTTTTAAAACCCTAGCATAAATTCAATTTATCATTTCACTTCTACAGCCGTCATCCTCATCTTTTTTGTTCTTTCACTCTCTATTCATCTTTCTACTATGTTCCTCTTGTTTCTTTATAAAATGATCCGATCAAGCAACAACCGTCAGAAACTCTGGCAAGAACTCAGTCAACAACCGAATAGGATCGATGATGGAAGGATGAGACTTGAGAGATCGATCAGAACCTGAAGGATGAGACTTGGGATTGTAGATCGATGATGGAGATTGGAGAATGAAGAAGCTGCGTGCGTACAGGATGAGTCTGGAGGCGTGTTTTGAGTTTGAGTAGTGAAAGGATTAGGTTTTGTTATATTTCCATCAATTAAAAAAAAATCATAACCGGCCCGACCTGATCTAATTGAGACCGGCCGGCCCGACCGCCGGCTCGCTGCAGAAACGGATTTACATAGAGAACCGGCCCGGTGTGCACTCCGGATCCCGGCCGGACTGGTCCGACCGGTCGGCCCGGTCCGGTTTTCAAAACATTGGGTGTCGGTGGGGGGTGAGTTAAGTGGTTTAAGCTTTATGTATTAGTGCACATGTGCAGTACAACAAAAAAAAAAAAAATTTTGAAATTTTTTTTCCATGCATAAAAAGTAGCGATTTTTCTATAAAAAATTGTAAAAAAAAAAAAAAAATTGGTACGTTTTTAGGTTTTTTTGGTTAGTTTTTTGGTTTTCTCATGATCTATCCCCATATGAGCAATGTGCATCATATTTGCTTGTATACGATTTTGTTTTATCTTTAGATGCGCTTGTAAATATTGATATTGTTGTTGCGTCATTTGACCACGTTGTATACACAATATTAACGGGGAACTAATAAAAAAGACAAAAATAATTGTTGGAAAGGGAAGGGAGGGATCAAACTTACACCCATACTTTAATTGTTTCAATACTGAACCAATAGACCAAAGGCCCATCCTCTAAATGTTTAAGAAATAAATCCAATTGACATTAACATAATCGAACCGAAGATTTTGGGGATAAAGTAGAACACGCTTACCAACTGAGCTATAGTAGGTTACAAGATAAAATTTGTATAGTATTTATAATATATAAAACTTTTTAGAAACTTTTCGGGCCTTCTAATAGTTTGGGCCTCGGGCCGTCACCCAGCTTGGTCAGCCCTGACAAAAACCATAACTGACCTACTATGTTTTTCTTTGCAAACATCCCAAATGGGTTTTCCAAATTCTCTCTTATGAAGATCTTTGAGAAGGATGGGTATATTTTAAATATATATGTTGCCAAGAAAAAGGATAAAGTAGGTAGAAATTTTGGGTTCGTGAGATTTCAGAATGTTAAAGATTTAATCTTCTGGGAGGAAAACCTAACGAATATCATGGTGGAGAACAAAAAGCTAGTAGTAAACTTGGCCAAGTTTAACAAATTTGGGCACAAAGTAGCGGTGCTGAATGCTATTAATCACCATAGTGCGGCATCTATAGGCAATAAAATGGCCGATTGCGTGCATGATTTGACCAAGTGCACCAAAAATCGGTGGCCCTTCCTTCGGACATCATTGCTTTCTCGGAGCAGTATGAATCATCCCTTGTTGGCTCGGTGATCGATCTCAAGGTTCTTTGCAACATCCATTCTTCTATTGAGGATTCAGGTTTTCGCGATTTGGAAATCAGATATTTGGGAGGTTTTGTGGTCCTTTTAACCTTTGCTAATTTGTTTTCTTAAAATCACATAATACATGGAAATTTTGGTTTTCTTCTCTTGACCAACGGTGTGGGCAATCATTACCATTCGAATGCATTGCGTGGGTTAGAATCCTTGTTGTCCTCGCAAACCTTTAGGACAGGTCGGTTATCCACTCATGGAAAGTCATTCAAGGTTCTCAAATTTCATGGGAAGACAACAACTGGTCTCAAGAGTGTATTCTAATTCTTGTTGGGGATGGTCGACAAATTAAAGAAGAGCTAAAGTTAACATGGCGGGAGAACACTTATCAAGTTTGGATTATCGAAGAACCGGGATAGTGGATACCTGGTTGTCTTCATCCGATTCCATTTCCCCAGGATCATCAAGACAAAGAACACAGGTCGCTGATGATCAATCTTCAGATAAGGGGTCTTCGTATACCACCGGCTTTACTCGGGAAGATATGTTCTTTGGATCTCAATCGGCAAAAGGGACTTCGTGCAATGAAATAGTCCCTAGGGAAGATGAACTGGTTCAGGGGCCTCACTATCTCCATTGCATGTGCGTGATTTTTGGGAGGTGAGCCGCAATCAAGAGCTTGGAGGAGCGGACATAGGTATTAGCACCGTATGTATATATATATAGTTAGGATATATATTGTTTTATATATATCAGTTCCTAAAATAGTGCTAGGGTTTTCATTGTATTCTCCCCTATATAAAGGGCTTATGTAATCACATGTGATTATCAAGAATTAATACCATAAACCACTTTTATGGTATCAGAGCTACGGTTCTGAAAAACTATATTTTCTTCTCTTTGACATCGCCCTTCTACCCTCTCCTCCCTCCATTTTTTTCCGACCTCAATAATGACTAACGAAGATAAACCCGAATCATCTTCCATCAAGGCCGCTCCACTCCACCCCGCGCATTCTGTCACCAAAATACAGACTAGAATACACACCCTCGACGGCTTCAGAGTCATCTACTCATCCTTGATCAAGCTTTTTAATCTATATGTGGTGGTCATTAAGGTATCAAATCATATAGATGGTTCTCCATCACCTGCATCCACGACCGAAAACTATGCGGACTGGAAGGAGCTCGATGCACTGGTTCTACAATGGATCTACAATACTATATCAGACAATCTTCTTGTCCGTGTCCTTGATTCTGACTCCACAGCTAAGGATGCTTGGGTCAGCTGGAGAAAATATTTCTTAGTAACAAGAACGCCCGTGCTGCCACCCTGGAAACTAAATTTTGCAATCTCACCCTTGCTGCCTGTTCGTCTCTGAACGACTACTTTCAACGGCTAAAGGACTTAGCAAATCAACTAGCGGATGTTGATCACCCTGTTACAGACACCCGACTTGTACTACAACTGGTTCGTGGTTTACCTGCTGAGTACGACACTACTGCATCGTTGATTCATCAGCAAGGCGCTGATTGGGACTTGGCCCGAATCATGCTACAAGATGATGTGCTTCGTATAGAGGCTCGCCAAAACTCCACTTCCTACGTTCTTGTTACACCTCAAGACAATCAGCAGACTTCTCTGGCTAGTAGTACCCAACAACCCAACCCGAATCCAACCAACTATTAATACTCCAGGTGAGGCCGAGGTAAGGGACACGGCCATAATCAGAATAATCGCGGGGGTCGCGGACGTGGAGGTGGAGGTGGGTGATCTCCGAACCCAACCCAAACACAGTGGACATACCCGAACCCCACTTATCCACCTTGGGTTTAGTGGGCACCACCACCTTGCCCATACCCAACACAACCAGCTTGGCGGCCCACTCAACAACCACCACGGCCGAACGGTACCCTGATTCCATCGGCCAACTATGCAGCTTATCCAGGCCAGCCCACCTCTCACATGCAACATGCCCAATTTAGCCTGTATGATTCATCAGTCCAGTCGCAGTCCGGTGGCCCACCTAGCTTTGATGCATTGAGTCCATCTGATCTTAGCGCTGCCTTCTCTGGCATGCAGATCCTTCTTGGATAATGGATACAAGTGTTTCATCTCATCTTACTTCTAACAAAAGTAAGATCACTCAATTTTATTCCACTCATGTAAACGGTAACGTTTTAGTTGGTAATGGTTCCACGTTACCAATACTTGGATCTGGCAAAGGCTCTCACTCCATACATAACCAGACCTACCTTTTACTAAACAGTCTTTACAGTCCTTTGGTCATTAAAAACCTTATTTCAGTTAGACGTTTTATACGTGACAATAATATTTCTGTTGAATTTGACGGATCTCAAAACGGGACGCATTCTTTCCCGCCACAATAGCTCAGGGGATCTTTATCCGCTCACTCTACCACAACTTCCGCCTCATGCTTGCTTTCTTACAACCCCCTCGTTACCATGACATGAAAGACTTGGACATCCCGGTGCTCAATTTTTAGATGTTCTTAGTAAAAGCTTTAATTTTACATGTAATAAAGACAATTTGTCTCGTCTTTGCAATTCTTGTCAACTTTCCAATAGTAAACGTTTGCCATTTTATGCATCTAATTCCTTTACTTTTGCACCTTTTGATATTATTCATTGTGACCTTTGGACGTCCCAATAATAAGCAAAACCGGATATAAATACTACATAGTCTTAATTGACAAATTTTCCCACTTTATATGGG
The DNA here is from genome assembly GCA_030545235.1 of Helianthus tuberosus. Taxonomy (NCBI): domain Eukaryota; kingdom Viridiplantae; phylum Streptophyta; class Magnoliopsida; order Asterales; family Asteraceae; genus Helianthus; species Helianthus tuberosus. Next base: position 175,975,058 of record CM060403.1, read on the forward strand.
TTTATCCACTGAAGTATAAGTCCGAAACTTTTCCAACATTTGTCAAGTTTCATCGACTCATATACACCTAATTCAATAGAAACATTAAAACATTTCAATGTGATTTAGAAGGAGAATTTGACAATCATGCTTTCAAAAACTTTGTTCACCAGCACGGCCTACTGTTTTCCGATTCTCCTGTCCTCAAACATCGCCATAAAATGGTCGTGCAGAAAAGATGATACGTCGGTTAAATGATATTATTCGATCCTTGCTCATACATGCCAGTCTTCCGTCCATTTTTAGGGTTGAGGCACTTCATACGGCTACCTACCTTCTCAACATACTACCATCCAAACGCCTAAACTTTTTTACCCCCACTTTCGCTTTATACTTACGCCATCCTAATTATAGTCACCTACGAGTATTTGGTTGTGCATGCTATCCTAACACCTCTGCTACACAACCCTATAAGCTACATAGCCAATCGGTTCAACGCATCTTCCTCGGATACCCGCCTGATTTTTGTGGGTATCAATGCTTCGATCTAACTACTGGGAAGATTCACATCTCAAGCCATGCCATGTTCGACGAGCAGGTCTTTCCATATACCATTCCTACACCCATACCTACATATCGGTTTCATGAGGACCCTATACTTGATGTTTTTTACTTTCCAACATCCGCCTTTGGCCATACCAAAGGTCATCATCCCTTATCCTCACCATTATCAGCGTAGACTGAGACATCCCAAACCCACTAATCCTACACCGAACACTACCCAGCCTGTACCCCTCATTCCTAACGTGACCCCACTTCCGGCCGCAACGTTTCCTGCACCCCCTCAAAATGTTATGGTCTCAAATACCCACCCCAATGCGCATGCGTTCCAAGACCGGGTCAAGCAAACCGATATCCCAGCTTCATTTCCATACCGCCACCAACTCTCCTGTACCCTATACTTATGCCAAGGCCTTTACTGATCCAAATTGGTTGCATGCTATGCAATCTGAGTTTACCACTTTACAGGAAAATGGCACTTGGGAATTGGTTGCTCATCCGGTTGACAAGTCAGTTATTCGTTGCATGTGGTTGTTTCGACATAAGTTTAAGGCTGATGGGTCACTAGAACTGTAACGCTCCGCGTTTTCATGACTTTTCTAATTTAGAAATCGAGTCTTAAAAATATATTTTTAGAAGCTTGCCTCTTGAAAAAATTATAATCCGTTGTATCGTCGAAATATCTTCTATCTTTATTTTAATTCGTTATAAATATGGTTAATTATTCATTGTTTAACTAATTAAATTAATTAATTTTTACAATTTAAAAAGTTTATTTTTTTATAATAATCTAGTTAGTTTCGTTAGATATTAAAGTTAATAAACTAACTTAGTTAGTTTAAATGATAAAGCTTGTCTTTTTTAAACAACATAACATGAGTTTAATTAAAGCCAAGGGGTGTTTGGGTAATTTGCTGAAACTTTAAACTTACAGGGACTGCATGTGCCTATTGCTGAAAGTTGGTGTTTCATAACAAAAAGAAATTAATTAAAAACAAAATGTTGCTGACCACAGGGATCGAACCCGGGTCATTATCCTCAAGACACACGCGCACAACCAGCTAGGCTGGGTCTTGACATCGTTGAAAACCCAGCCCAAATATCATCTATATCTTCGTTTAAATCAACACTTAACCTGCCCTCCTTCTATATGTTGACAAAACCCTAACACCTTCCTTTATATCAGCCGTTTTAAATCATCTTTCCCTACCATAACTCTTGTTCCTCTGCAATTTTGTCAAAATCCAAAAAAGAAACCTATTTCCTTATCATCTTCATCACAAAACCACTCAAACACACACACACACACACACACACACACACACACACACACACACACACACACACACACACACACACAAATCATACCCGCATCACCTTCTCCCTCTCGATTGAACATCGGCAGCCAAGGAGGAGCCGGCTGCCGGTCATCTGGTTCTCCGAAGATTCATTCCGTCGACAAAGCACGACCACCCTCCTCCCCTTTCGGTCAATGAGACGGCGGCACACGACGGCGACATGACGAAGAGAGAGAGAACGGAGAGAGAGAGAGATTGGAGACGAAGGGAGATGGCGGCGGTGGTTGTCGGACCCCGGCGGCGATGATTCAGGTTAGAATCTAGTCGGGTTATGTTGGTTCGAGTTTCGTCTCAGTTCTGTTTTGGGTAGGTCTCGGTTCAGGTCTCGGAGCGACGGAGTCGACGGCGGAGACAAGCTCCGGCCGTCAGAAACTGACAACGACAGGGATGACGGTTACGGGTCAGGTCTGACGAGCCTGAGTTCGGGTTTCTGATTTGTTTCGGATCCTAACTCGGTTCGGGTTTCACGAACAGTCTGTTTAGTTTCGGCTCGGGCCAGGTTTCGGTTCAGTCTCGGCTCACGTTCAGTTCGGGTCAGTTTCGGTCTGGTCAACATGGTCAACAGCAGCCTCGGCTCGGTTCAGATTCGCGTTCGAATCCGGCTCGGTATATAAGTTCTCTCTTTTTTTTTTCTTATTCGACATTCTGTTGATTTATACATAACCTCGATATTACACACCACTGAATCATTGGGTTTCATAAACTAACAGTACATATGTTCACGTTTTATTTTAAGAGTTAATTGCGCGGATGGTCCCTGTGGTTTGCCATTTTTCATGTTTAGTCCCCATCTTTTTAAAATAGCATGTTTGCTCCCTGTGGTTTGCTTGGTTTTTACTTGGATAGTCCCTAATATGGATGGATGGATGTTAGTTCTACTAGTTAAGTCCATATAAAATGACTAAAATACCCCTTAAAATAAATATAATATCTAAAAATGTTAATATCTAGCAGGTCCCACTAACCCTTCATCTTCATTGACCTATGACGGCTTCGACAAACCACCACCGTAACCACCGCACACACCATCGTCATGGTCCACAACCCCATCCCCACCCATCTTCTCATCTTCTCCGGCGACGCTCCTCCGTCCATTCCTTTCTTCTCTGGCTAAAACACCACCTCCATCCCATTGTTCTCCGGCGAAGCACTCCCCTTCCCTCCTTTTTTACGGCCAACCAATTCTTTTGGCGCCCATTAAATCACTTCACCGCCACCAGATGGTGGACTTCAACTGGCAAGATAACATCCATCGGATTTGCAGGTCCCTTCACTGCCAATTTTCCATCACAGGTCCCCTTGCAACGTTCACCAAACAGAGTACATCTTGATTTGCAGGTCCCTTAATTGCCATCGCAGGTCACTTTACAACATTCGTGGATTTGGAGGTTTTTTCATTACCATCGGATTTGCAACGTCCACCGAACAAAGTACATCTTGATTAGTTTTACTGGGTTTTGGCATGTTTGAGCTAGTTCAGTTTGGTTTTGTCTATAATTGCTATATTATCCATCATATCTATAAACAATTTTAGAAAATCAAATTCAAACAAAATCAAGATTGTTAATTCTCTTTAAACAGCCAAATGTTAATCTCTCTAAACAATTATAAGACAGAAATTGCAATCAAGAATGCGTGGTGATTTTTTCGGCGAGTTCACCTGGTGCGTTTTCCCGCTACAACACGGCGGAGTGGAGTTGCCGCATGCCGGAACAATCCTCGTAAAAGAGTTTGGGTGGGTTGTTGAAGATAAATCATAAATGGGTCCACCTTATATTTTTGTTTAATGCATTTTTGTTTTTTTAATAACAAAGGGTATTTTAGTCATTTTAAACCCACTTAACACTAGGAACTAACGTCCATCCATATCAGGGACTATCCGAGTAACAACCGAGCAAACCACAGGGAGCAAACATGCTATTTAAAAAGGTGGGGACTAAACATGAAAAAATGGCAAACCACATGGACCATCCGAGCAATTAACTCTTATTTTAATGAAACCACAATTGTTGGTGTAAAAAAAATAGTAATAATCCAAAACCTTTCTAATATGTTTGTTGAACCAGTGGATCGCCCCTTTGTTGTCACAAAGAGGATGGACCTTTGTTTTATTTGTCACTATACAAGATTCTTTCTGTTTCATTTTATCAAACCAAATCTCTAACAAATCAATTATGTGGTTTAGTGGTTGTGGTTTATTATAAAGCCAAAAATATAAGTATGGATTCTTTCCTTTTTCTGTAATATCAAACTGTTTATACATTATTGAATTGTTGCATTTTGACTTATATATCGACAACTTGTGTTGTCGGGATCGTCCAAAAATAGAGGAAACTATGCCCGTTTTTCGTAAAACGAAACGTGTAAATTTTATAAAACAAAACCTATCAACAACGATTAATTTTTATAAAATAGTTATAAATGTATGATTATTTATATTTTTTACAACGTTTCGACAATACTCTTGATAGACTTGATTTATAATTTTTACACAAACTATATAAGATATATATGAATATATACATATTTATGTCAACTGGTTATACTTTAAATTCCACTTCAAATCCTCCGTCATAATTCCGTTTACTCATGCACCATCGTTTGCCCATGTAGGGTGACCTCGGTGTTCCATCATCCTAATCTCATACCCTCGCCAACACTTGGATAATCGGAAGACTTAGCAATTATGTGAGTATACTCGAATCCAATTTTTACTTTTAGACACTTTTGGGTGCACTATGTATTCTATATTAAACACACGAAACTTTTGAGACTATTTGAATCATTCTTTATCCACATTTGAACATGAAACTATATGATGCTTGTTAATCTCGTATGTGATGTTAAACTATTTGTGTCTATATGCTCATTAACTTCGTACAAGCCTACCTTAACAATTATAGCGCTATAGGAGTAATGCACCGCCCACGATTCTTGGGGTATTGTTAAGTCAAACATGTTAACCTCCCTTTATTCTATCTGGGGATAGGGTATTTTAACGTATTGGATTCTTGGGTTTGAACATATACTTGACACCGTTACGACATACTAGTAACTTGCATATTGTGATTCATGTTGGATACGAGCCTTAGACTATTCTAAAACCATTTTTATGCTATGTATCAAAACTTGTATACTCGCCTTTGCTTTTGTATTGAACTCTATTTTAATACATGTTGCAGGTTCGATAGACAAGATAATGCTAAGTGAAGAAACAAGATTTAAGTGGACTTAGAAACACACTTAGATTAATCAATTTTGTATTATGTGTCTGGGAACAATGTTGTTCGTATTTTATTCTTGTATGACATTTTTAGTAAATTTATGAAATCAAATTTAAAATTATATTGTCACATAGTGTTATGAAGTCTCTTGCAATCTATTTCGTCTCACCCCGATGTTTTCGCCATCGGTTGGGGTGTGACAAGAACGATACAAAGCTCGCCTGGTGGTTAATGGTAAAATCTCAAACTATGGGGATTAATTGTGAGGAAACTTTTAGTCCGGTTGTGAAACCGGCTACTATTCGCTCGGTATTATCTCTGGTCGTCTCTCGTTCATGGTCTATACATTAATTGGATGTGAAGAATGCTTTTATACATGGTCACTTGAATGAAACTGTTCATATGCATTAGCCACCAGGGTTTATTGACTGTCTTCATCCTGACCACGTTTGTTTATTGAAGAAGTCCTTATATGGTCTTAAGCAGGTGCCACGTGCTTGGTACACACGGTTTGCAAACTATATTTTTTCCCATGGCTTCCGTAGTAGTGTGTGTGATAACTCTCTCTTTATTTATGCCAAAGGTGATCGCATTGCATATTTACTTCTTTATGTCGATGACATCATCTTGACCGCCTCTTCAGTTTTGTTTTTGCGAGAGATTACCAGTACACTTTCCAGCGAATTTTCCATGACTGATTTGGGCAAATTGCATTATTTCTTGGGTATTCAGGTTCAGCATGGTTCGAATGGCCTTTTCTTGTCTCAGGGTCATTATGCGAAGCACATACTCGCACGTGCGTTGATGTCATCTTCCAAACCTTGTACTACCACAGTTGATCTATCGGCTAAACTGAGTGCCTCTAAAGGATCTCTTTTCCATGATCCCACACTATATCGCAGCTTGGCAGGGGAATTACAGTACTTGACATTTACCCGGCCTGATATTATATATTCTTATGTCATCGTTAAAGTCAAAATCTTCAACTTCATTTATGACCGTCAAATTTGGCTAAGATGAAATCTCAGCCATTTAAATTACAAAAATTCTTCTAGAAGGAGAAGTTATCATCTAAATCAACAACCACATAAAAACCGCCTCAAAAAACCACTCCACTTTCTCCCCTTTTTCCTATCACTCAATTATTTCTCTCTCTTGTTCTATACCACAGTTACCGATGGTTTTTGTGTATCCAGTCTCCACTATAATGCTTCATCGTCACCCTCCATCTGGTTTTCTTCTTCGATCAATTGTTTTAAGGTTTCGATATACCTAGCACAAGATTGTGAAGGTATACTCTCTCTCTCATTCCCTCTGCAGTTACGATTCCACTCTGCTGCTCTTTCTCCTATTTCCTTGCACGTAACTGCGATCCTGACTTTGATATTAGAGTTTCTTTTTCATGGTGGACCTTTAATGGTTTATCCGATGTATGGTGATGTGTAGGGTTCCGATTGACCTGAAAAATACTCCGAAGCAAATGAAGAATGACTTGGAAAGACACAAGGGATCCGCTATCTGAGATAGGGGAACCGAGGAAACAGATATTTGCAATTTAGATCATTACCGGTGATTCATCAAGATCAGTAGAATCCAACTATTCCGTATAACAACTCACATAAATATATCTAAAAATATTTAGAACGTCCCTATACGTCCTAAAATACACCCCATATACGAAAAGTGGGCCCGAAATACCTTAAAAATTAACAAAAATCAAATAAAAATAATAAAATATGTCTGTCGCGGTGCGCGACAGACTTCACTTAATCTGTCACAGGGCGTGACCTAGTGCCACCAGGCTCAACCCGGTTACCACACGTGGCCTATGACTCGACTTGGCTAGGGTTTTGACTCAGCCAAGCTACACCCTACCTGACCTAGCTCGCGGGGCGCGACGGCCCCTTGTGTCTCCTTCGCGGGCCGCGAGAGACTGTCGGATCAGAACTATAAATAGAGGCCATCAGCTCTCATTTTCAGTCGCTCACAATTCAAAATTATCTCTCAATTTCTCTATAGTATAAGTAATTCCCGGGCATAATACCCCCCTAATTAGTGAAGCTCTGCCTCGTTGTAAGTATTATAACCCCTGGTTACGTATTAGATACGCTGGCCGATTGATCTAGTGCTCCGTAACACCTGTCGAGGCTCTGCCCGAAGTAGTCGTTGGAGTTCTGTCTCAGGGAGGGTATAACTAATGTAAATTGGATTATTATACTAACGCGTGTGCATTGTTTAATTAATAGATTATAATTAGGAAGTCACCAGGAAAATACCTAAATTAGCAATGTGAGTAATCTCCTTTTTGTGAAACCTTTTTGTAAACTGTTTTTACAAAACCTCAATGCTTTACATTATAATTAACAGTGATTGAGTATTTGTAATTCTACAATTATCGTCGGTATGTTGGGGTTTTGTATACAAAATTTGTTACTACACTGTGAGTAGTAACACTTCCACAAGTCAGGATTGACAGTGCCGTGGGTGGTAATTAAAGTAAGAATTGGAAACAAATATAATTGTGAGATCGCCCTCAATACTGTAAAATGATAAAACCTTTCATGATTAAACTGGGATTCACTCACCAGTATTTCCCACAGACAAATGTTTTTAAACGTGTTTCAGGTAACAAAATGTGAAAGCAAAATAGAAGCCAGCTGTACAGCACTAAAGGCTTGGAAAAGTTGCTATAAAAGTTACCTAAATAAAGAAGATGTTTTATTTCAATAAAATAGGGTTTATCCCTAAAAACATGTTTGTAATAAAAACTTGGGAATTTCCCATGTGTTTATTATTATTAGAATGTGGTATTTTACTCTAATAAAATATTTTCTAACTACGACCCTGATGTAAATTCCGCTGCCAAACTGATAAACACCGATACCACTAATACTGGCTCGCGACCACCCGTTCCCAAGAGATAGGGGCCGGGAGTTGCGACAGAGAGTGGTATCAGAGCTACAGCCATTGATTTGAGCCACAGAAATGTTCTGCTGACATTGAAATTGTCAATTCTGTTAGGAAATAATCTATGTGACTATACGCATACGTGTATATTATTGTTTTGTTATTTGACAATTTGTTAGTTTATAGTATGAGTGATCAAGGACCATCGGACGCCTATCGTCAATTGTCTAGTTCTCCAAGAGATGAAGGAACTTCTTCCCAGCCTATCCCCTTGGGTATTCAGCTGACACAGAAGAGTGGATTTTCATATTCAAAGCGCAATCCGAAGAAGCATTCCCTACCAAAAAGAGAGGATGGTTCAGTCGGGGAGCTCACGAGCGTGGGAAAAGAATGGGGAAATTATAGCAACAGAGATCTTTAGCAGCTGCAAGTAGAGAAATGAATGCCCAGACTCATGATATAATCAATAGACGATTAGCCAATTTTCACATACTAGCTACCACTGCCGAAGACCCAAACTTAGAACAAATCATAGTACCCCAGCCACTACCCTTATTCCCAACTCAACCCATGGAAATCGAACCTAAACCAGAAGACCAGATTCCCTTGCATGCCTTTGACCCAAACGAAATCCCTAGAATCCCAGCACCCCATCCTCCAGATTATGACCCATGGTTTGATGACCATAGGGATTATCGAGAACTCTACCCACAGGAGGTGCCCATACAAAACCCAGTTGCACCTTACCCAAACCTTGACCCTCTAGATCCATTTTGGGATAATGGCCAGTATATTCGGGAAATTCTAGAGAACCTCTACCCATACGAAGAACCTATGCCCCAGTACCCTGACCCAATACCAGCACCCGCACCACCAATGAGTACCGAGAACGTGCAGGAACTCCGCGCTTTTGGTGAGAAGTTATTAGATGAAAGTGAAAAGATAAGGCAAATAGGGGAGAGGCTCGTTTGGAAGTATGACGAGCGTAATATGCAGTATTGGATGGACCCCCACTAATATATATATATATGTGTGTGTGTGTGTGTGTGTAACTTGAAAAAAATTAAATAAAATCCACTAAGATAGATAATCCAATAGCTACTGATGCATAACTAGTATTGTATTTTAAATTCCAGTTGCGGTTTGTATTAGATGCATAATATATAAAATAGAGTAAATGTCACAATGCACGACGATTTTGATCAATATGCTTGTTGTGTGATTATTCGCATTAAACATTGCTCTGTGATATTAATACTTGGAAATTGTTTATAATCCAGATGGACAACAAAGTGAATCAAGAAAACCAGAATAACAATAACAATGGCAACCAGATAGATAATAGTGCCATCCAATACATAGTGGCAAAAGGAATTATAGATGCTATGCCATATATTATCAAAACGGTTAAGGAAGCAGAAAATAAAAGTAATAATGGAAGTAAACGACCACCAGCTAAACCCAGTCACAGCGTAAACAATGGACCGTTAATTCAATTGCCCAATCCAAAACGAAGAAGAACCATGTCTTATGGTTGTTCTTACAAAGAATTCTGGTCCTGTAAACCAATAGAATTCTTGGGCAATGAAGGAGCCATTGCAGCTCTACGCTGGTTAGAAAAGACTGAGGCAGTCTTAAAAATAAGCAAGTGTGCAGAGGAAGACAAAATCATGTTTGTTTCCAATCTTTTTAAGAATTCAGCTCTAGAATGGTGGAACACTATTCTCCAGTCTAGGGGAAGTGACAGAATCTACAATATGGAATGGACAGAGTTTAAGACTATGGTTGAAAGGAAATTCTGTCCACCCAATGAAAAAGAACAGATTGCTAATAAGTTCTTAAACCTTAGAATGACTGGAGTAGACTGTAAGGGTTACACTACCGTATTGAAGAAACACTAGATAAACGACCGGTATCGTAATATCTAGGGGGTTTGGATCTGCATAAAAATGGTTGTTCTCTCTCGTTTGATTCGTTACGATTGATCTCCTTCTCCGATAACTCTGCAAAAAAGAAGCACCGTTAGCCTCGCCAAGGGGAGAAAGGGGTTCTCTCCTTGACCCGACTCCGGTGTGAGAATAAGTATGGGTTATGAAGAAGAAGATGTATTTGAGAAGTGTGTGTAACTTAAATTCCATACTTGAGCAGTTCTCATATTTATAACCGGGAGCTTTTGGGCGGGAAAACCTGTTAGTGAAAAGTTGACGGAAGATGCTAACCCCGTAAGCGGTTACATTTCCTTCCGTCAAGCTTCTTGATCCGACGTGAGTGCACACGGATCGTGGCTTAGATCGATGGCTGGGGATTTGCCACGTGTAAAGTGATCAAGTGGAGATTACTCTCCAATTGCATGCTATCGTTGTGATTTCAGGGATGCCTGAGGTGGCGACACGTGTCCAGACGGTTATAACCGTCTTAGTGGTGCACGATTGAATTCTTTCTAGAAGATTACTGCTGTAATCCGGTGTGACTCCTTATCGCGTGGAATCAGCTGAATAAATAAATCCCAAGTCTGGGTAAATAATATCCAAGTCTGGATATTGAGCGGAAGTGTTTAATTTAGGATTTTCATCCTTTGCTTCGTGGGAGAAAGCGCAAGGACTTATGATTTCCTTTCGGCGCGCAAGTGTTGACTGTTGCTTGTTTCTTAATCCTTTCTTTTGTAAGACCAGTGCGCGGCCGCGCAAGGTGAAGAGGCTGAAAAGCATGGTAGTGGTATGGTCCCAAGTACCTATTATGAGGTTTTTGGGTCCTTACCCATTCACGTATTCTTCGAATATGCTAGAATAGTGAAAACCCTAGCTTCACCAGAACCAGTATTAATCTCACGTTACATCTGGGGATTAATCAGTGAGATTAGACATGTAGTCAAGGCAGCTAGACCACAAACCATAGAAGAAGCTATAGAACTAGCAAATACCTTGACCGATGAACTAGTACTTACACAAGAAGAGAATTAGAGAAAGAATCTAGCTCAGAAACTTACCCAAGAATTTCGCTACAGAAATTCCAACCGTGGAAAAAATGTAGGTTCTACTTCTGCACCTTATTGTAAGGCTTGCAAGAAGAAGCATTCAGGAAGATGCTCCACTTACTGCAATTTGTGCAAAATACCAGGACACAAGGAAGAAGAATGCATGAAGAAACCCAGTAACGGAGTATGCTTCAACTGTGGAGAAAAGGGATATATCAAGCTGAACTGTCCGAAACTAGCTCTAGCCATGAGCAACAAGACTACTAAGAATGCTAGGGCATTTGTTCTGACAGCCGAAGAAGCAAAGATGATTCCGGATGTGATTGCCGGTACATTTTTAGTTAATGATGTTTTTGCTAAAGTATTATTTGGCTCTGGTGCGAACCAAAGTTTTATTAATACTTCATTTTGCAAAATTCTCAATCAACCATTAACTAAACTTCAACAAGAATGTCTAGTAGAAATGACAAATGGAGAATCCATTAAGATCACTGAAATCTTGCAGGGAGCAAGAATAGAAATTTTAAACCAAGATTTTATTGCTAACCTTTACCCAATGAATCTGGTTGGATTTGATATTGTATTAGGAATGGATTGGTTAGTAGCCAATAAAGCCAATATTCTATGTGATCAAAAGTCAATCCAAGTAAATTCACTAAAGGGTGAAAAGATCACAATTAAAGGAGATAAGCCATCTAGATCCACAAAATTCATCTCTGTGATGAAAACCGCAAGTGGTGCAAGGAAAGGATCCCTAGTGTACCTGATTTCCATAATCATTAACACTAAAGGAAAAGAATTGAAAGATATTCCCGTAGTATCTCAATTCTCAGATGTTTTCCCAGAAAAATTACCAGGAATACCGCTAGACAGGGAAGTTGAATTCAGAATTCATCTGCTACCAGGGACAACACCGATTGCCAAGGCACCTTACCGTTTGGAACCAGCAGAAATGCAAGAATTGAAGAAACAATTGGACGAACTCCTGGAGAAAGGATTCATACAGCCAAGTTCATCACCATGGGGAGCACCAATCTTGTTTATTAAGAAGAAAGACTGGTCAATGCGTATGTGCATTGATTATCGAGAATTGGACAAGGTCATGATTAAAAATCGGTACCCATTACCTATAATCGACGATCTGTTTGATCAATTGCAAGGAGCTCGATTTTTCTCAAAGATCAATTTACGTTTAGGATATCATCAATTAAAGGTACAGGAAGAGGACATTCCTAAGACCGCATTCAGAACAAGGTATGGCCATTATGAATTTACCGTCATGCCATTTGGTCTAACTAATGCCCCAGCCGCATTTATGGACATGATGAGCAGAATATGTAAACCATATCTGGATAAATTCATAATTGTCTTTATAGATGATATTCTCATTTACTCTAAGAGTAAAGAGGAACATGCAGCGCATCTGCATGCACTCCTAAATTTGCTGAGAAAAGAAAAGCTTTATGCTAAATCTTCAAAATGCGAATTTTGGTTAGAAGAAGTGAAATTTCTTGGACATTTAGTTAATCATGAAGGAATTCATGTGGATTCCACAAAGATTGAGGCGATTACCAAATGGAAAGTCCCTGAATCACCAACGGAGGTGAGAAGTTTTCTAGGACTGGCAGGTTATTATAGACGGTTTATACGAGATTTTTCTAGAATAGCCATTCCCTTAACCAAATTAACCTGTAAATCTGTTAAGTTTGAATGGGGATCAAAACAAGAAGAAGCCTTTAAAATTCTTAAGAAAAGATTAACCAACGCACCCATACTAGCGTTACCGGAAGGAACTGAAGACTTTGTAGTATATTGTGACGCTTCTAAATTAGGTTATGGATGTGTGTTGATGCAACCTCAAAAGGTTATAGCCTATGCCTTTAGACAATTTAAGAATCATGAAGAGAACTATTCAACCCATGATTTAGAGTTAGGAGCCATAATTTTTGCCCTTAAGATTTGGAGACACCATTTATATGTAAATAAATTTGTAGTCTTCACAGATCATAAAAGTTTAAGGTACATTTCGGGCAAAAAGAGTTAAATATGAGACAGAGACGCTGGATGGAATTTCTTAGTGATTATGATTGTAATATGCAGTATCATGAAGGAAAGGCTAATGTAGTAGCTGATGCTTTAAGTCGAAAGTATCACGAAAAGCCAAAAAGAGTACGCTCTCTTAAATTAAATCTGCAGATAGATTTAAATGAGCAAATTAGAAAAGCCCAAGAATCAGTAATCAAGGACGATACTGAAAAATTGAAATGGATGATTAAGGAATTTGAACAAGGAACATATGGAATTTGGAGATTCCATAAGCAAGGAATTTGGGTCCCTAAACGAGGAAACATACGCCACCGAATATTAGAAGAAGCCTATAAGTCTAAGTATACAATACACCCTGAAAATGATAAAATGTATCTAGACTTGAGAAAGAATTTTTGGTGGATAGGAATGAAAAAGGATATAGTAGCTTATGTTGCCAAGTGTCTAACTTGTTCACAAGTTAAAGCTGAACATCAGAAACCCTTAGGCTTGTTGCAGCAGTTAGAAATGCCTGTTTGGAAATAGGAATTGATAACAATGGACTTTGTTACCAAATTACCCAAGACACGAAAAGGTAATGATACAATCTGGGTGATTGTGGATAGATTAACTAAGTCTGCTTTTTTCTTACCGATGAAGGAAACTTTCAGTATGGAATAGTTAGCCAAGTTATATGTAAATGAAATAGTTTCATTACATGGAATTCCTTTATCTATTGTTTCTGATAGAGATAGCCGTTTTACTTCTCATTTTTGGACAAGTTTCCAAAAAGCCATGGGAACCAAGTTAAATCTAAGCACAGCTTATCATCCTCAAACGGATGGACAAAGCGAAATGACAATTCAGACAATGGAAGATATGCTTAGAGCTTGTGTAATTGATTTCAGAGGAAATTGGGACTATCATTTATCCTTAATAGAATTTTCCTATAATAACAGCTATCATACCAGCATCAATGCTGCACCATTCGAAGCACTTTATGGACGAAAGTGCCGAACTCCAGTCTCTTGGGCAGAAATTGGATAAAAGCAATTATCTAGACCAGAAATAGTACAAGAAACAACGGACAAGATTATTCAAGTCAAGGGAAGACTAAAAGCAACATGCGATCGACAAAAGAGTTATGCTGATAACAAGTGAAAGCCGTTGGAGTTTCAATAGGAGACAAGGTGTTATTAAACGTTTCTCCCTGGAAAGGAGTGGTAAGATTCATAAAAAGGGGAAAGCTAAGCCCCAGGTATGTTGGACCTTTTGAGATTATTAGAAGAATAGAACCTGTAGCATATCAGCTACAACTGCCAGAGGAAATGGCAGGAATACATGGTGTATTTCATGTATGTAATCTCAAAAAGTACTTAGCCGATGAATCATTAATGGTACCTCCTAAGGACATAGAGATAAATGAGAAACTTAAGTTTGTAGAAAGGCCTCTACAAGTTGAAGACAGGAAAGTCAAGAATCTCAAACACAAGATATTATTTCTGGTCAAAGTAAAATGGGATTCCAAAAGAGGACCAGAATACACTTGGGAGTTTGAATCAGAGATGCAGAGAAAATATCCACACCTGTTCCAGTAGACCTCGATGACGAATTCTAAAAAAAGGTGGGGAGGATATAACAACTCTCCTAAATATATCCTAAAATATTTAGAACGTCCCTATACGTCCTAAAATACACCCCGTATACGAAAAGTGGGCCCGAAATACCTTAAAAATTAACAAAAATCAAATAAAAATAATAAATTATATCTGTCGCGGGGCGCGGCAGACTTCACTTAATCTGTCGCGGGGCGCGACCTAGTGCCACCAGGCTCAACCCGGTTACGACACGTGGCCTATGACTAGACATGGCTAGGGTTTTGACTCAGCCAATCTACGTCCTACCTGACCTAGCTCGCGGGGCGCGACGACCCCTTGTGTCTCCTTCGCGGGCCGCGAGAGACTGTTGGATCAGAACTATAAATAGAGGCCATCAGCTCTCATTTTCAGTCGCTCACATATCAAAATTCTCTCTCAATTTCTTTATAGTATAAGTAATTCCCGGGCATAATACCCCCTAATTAGCGATGCTCTGCCTCGTTGTAAGTATTATAACCCCTGGTTACCTATTAGATACGCTGCCCGATTGATCTAGTGCTCCGTAACGCCTGTCGAGGCTCTGCCCGACTTAGTCGTTGGAGTTTTGTCTCGGGGAGGGTATAACTAATGTAAATTGGGTTATTATACTAACGCTTGTGCATTGTTTAATTAATAGATTATAATCAGGAAGTCACCAGGAAAATACCAAAATGAGCAATGTGAGTAATCTCCTTTTTGTGAAACCTTTTTGTAAACTGTTTTTACAAAACCTCAATGCTTTACATTATAATTAACAGTGATTGAGTATTTGTAATTCTACAATTATCTTCGGTATGTTAGGGTTTTGTATACAAAATTTGTTACTACACTGTGAGTAGTAACATTTCCACAAGTCAGGATTGACAGTGCCATAGGTGGTAATTAAAGTAAGAATTGGAAACAAATATAATTGCGAGATCGCCCTCAATATTGTAAAATGATAAAACCTGCCTTGATTAAACTGGGATTCACTCACCAGTATTTCCCACTGACAAATGTTTTTAAACGCGTTTCAGGTAACAAAATGTGAAAGCCAAATAGAAGCCAGTTGTACAGCACTGAAGGCTTGGAAAAGTGGCTATAAAAGTTAACTAAATATAGAAGATTTTTTATTTCAATAAAATAGGGTTTATCCCTAAAAACATGTTTATAATAAAAACTTGGGAATTTCCCATGTGTTTATTATTATAAGAACGTGGTATTTTACTCTGATAAAATATTTCCTAACTACGGTCCTGATGTAAATTCCGCTGCCAAACTAATAAACACCGATACCACTAATACTGGCTCGCGGCCGCCCGTTCCCAAGAGATAGGGGCCGGGGGTTGCGGCATTCTGGCCGCCGGAAGTACGCCGTATAAAACCGAATATTATCCCACGGCAAGGGTGATCTGCGTTAGGTGTGATATATTTTAAGTCCTTTTTAACACTGTAGTCAAGTTTTAAATTTATAAAACACGATATTCTACTAATACTAAACACACATATGGGCAAGTGCACCCATCGTGAGCGTAGTATAGCGTTGGTAAGATACCGAGGTCGTCCAAGGACACAAGAGCTTTTAGTACCGGTTTATCCTCAACGTCTAATCAAATCAAAATTTTAGAAAAGATTTTAAACATGAAAATAAAAACTAAAAATGCTGAAAAATAAAATAAAAGAAAAACAGATAGACAAGATGAATCACTTGGATCCGACTCGCATTTAGTGTAACCTTTGATGATTTCCGCACTTTTGCACTTTTTAATAGATTATCTTAGTTATAGTTGTAGGCCCCTCTTTTGAAGGTGATGTTACCCTCAACCCAGAAGTTTGAGTCAGCAAGGATACAATCCTAAAGGGTTGGAATATTGGAAGATAATTAATTAAGTTATTAATGCGTAATGTGGTAGGCCCCTCTTTTGAAGGTGACGTTACACTCGCCTAAGTGGTTTGAGTCAGCAGGGATACAATCCCAAGTAGACGGGTTAAAGTATTAATAGTAGTTTACATATGAGGGGATCAAGCCATTCTCAACCCCGACATCCAATACCAGTGGGTATTGAAGGAGGTCCTAGTAAGCTTGACCCAGGTCCTTGCAGGATCTATACACTTAACAAGGCATGAACTTTACCAAACCATTCCCTTAACCCCCGACCAGGTAGCCAACATATCTCTATATAGACCGTAGAGTTATGAATAGTGAAAATCTTTTATTTTATATAGACAGTAAAATAATGCCAAGACACCACGGACAAATGATAAGGAAGTTTCACCTTCAACATAAGAAACTAGTTATTAAAGTCATTAATAAAAAACCAAATAAAAAGTGCGAAAATATTAAAAATCAAAAGTATTACACTAAATGCTTGTCTTCACCAAGTGATGTAAGAGACTTAGGCAAACATGGCCTTTGATTGTCAAGAACTCTTACTATCAATCTTGGATCCCGAGATTACTACACACACTCTAAGATGGATGATGGATGATGGTAGTGGATGTGGGTGTGGGTGTTGTGATGGTGGTGGAGTGTGGGTAAAGTGGCAGAGAGATGGTTTGCCAAGGGATGCATTTGAAGTGAGCCAAGCACCCCTATTTATAGCCTGTACAGAATCCCGGACATGGCCCCGTGTCCATTGGGCACGACCCCGTGTCCATCCTTATTCTCTTTCTTCATTAAATGCAATTTGTCTGCATTAGCTCCACACGCCCCCGTGTTCGCTGGGCACGACCCCGTGTGCAGAAGCGAATCTGTACTATCAAGATTTGCAAGATTTTGCGAATCTTAGCGTTGACCACGGCCAGTTTTGAGCTGGGCACGCCCCCGTGCTGGGAATAGAAGCTTCCTTTGCTTTGTCTTTTCTTCAGACACTTGGCCACGTGGTCAGCCTTCTGTTTCTTTGTTTTTGCTTGGGAAGATGCTGTCGAGGGGTCGGGCATGCTACGTTTATTCTTTTTCTTGTATTTATGTTAGATTTGGCTGCATATTTGTTCCTTTTGTTCAATTACGCTCATTTAGTCCTGAAAATACAAAAGGAAGACAAAAGCACACTTTTTCCAACATTAGTACTAAAAAAGGGTTAGTTTTATACCTCATTTGATGTAATTTATATGTTGCATTTTACACACATAAAATAACCCCATACTTGAATCTTTTTGCTTGTCCTCAAGCAAAATTCTTTATAATGTGGCTTACACTCCCAAATGGAAAGGGTAGAAGAGAAGTTTTGGGCTTGTTTTGGGTGTCGGGAATCCAAGATATTTATTGGGTTTTATTTTTATGCAATTTTTAATCCTATTCGTTATGATTTATTTAGAACGTCTCATAAGAAAAATTACTTATTAGGGCATAACATGCCTTTTTAAAATTCCATTTATATACAAGTTCACATACCTCACGGGAGATCACTCAACACTCGGCCGAATATGTATTTTTGTGAAATACTCGAGACCGGCATGGAACTTATTTCTACCATATGCTTGTCAAGCAATCAATCCTCCTCATTTTTTAACTATAAACCTTTGTAAATATCAAGAGGACTTGGGGAAGGGTTAGGCTTGGGTTAAAGGTATGTGATTTTGGGTTAGTGGTTAGTAGGGGGGATAGTGCACGGTCCTCCCAACCGCCAGAGTGATCCCACTCCGGGAGCCGCTACCCGACCAAGCTAGCTCCGCGGTGAATTCCCCTTACCGAGTTCTTACCCTGGGCGACATATGCCACTCCCAAGACTCGAACCCGGGACCTCTGGGAAGAGGTGGGTGTCGGTGGCCAACTGGGCTACCCCAGTTGGTTTAGTGGTTAGTAAAAAGGGCTAAAAGTGTAAAAAGCGTCGGTCGTCGTAAAACTTTTTGTTTTTTGTGACTTTTATTTAAACGAAGCATTTTCAAACAAAGTTTCTTTGAGGAACTTGTTTTTTATTGCTAGACTTCAATTTTTTTTTGATGAGGAACGTCACAAGAAAACCGAGCTTTTTACTAAAACAAAAGGGTTTAAAAGAAAAAGGTTTTGGTGGGTAAAGGGAGTTTGTTTTGTGGGTTTAGAAATGAAAAGGTTTAGGCTCAAAGGGGTTAACTAGGGGGATTTTTGGGTAGGTTAAAAGAAAAAGAAAAATAATGGTGTTGAAAAGAAAACGGGGTAGTCCTAATGCCTCCATCATTTACTTACTTGGGTTTAAGTTGGTAAGGACCGGGAATTTATTGTCGTGGCAAGTTCTAGAGTCCTAAGAAACCAAGCGGCTATTCACACAAGAAACGAAAAATGAGCATTTAGTTTAAAGATGTATATTTGTATGCTCAATAAAGGCTCAAAACTCACTTTTTGTGGGAAAGAGTTTATAATGTGATCAAGTATATATAATCAAATTTTAACTAGATTTGTCATGGTTTCATAATTATCTTATGTTGGTTCTTTTTATCACGACGCTATTGGTTGTAAATTTGTAAAAATATAACCTTTTTAGAACTTGTTATTTCCAATTAAACAAAGACAAGTAAAATAAACGAAAGGTTTTTGAAAAAAATTGGGGTGATTAGCGGTTCCAATAGAATTTTGTGTAAGGCTTGTTATTAGGACTTGCAAAATTCAAGGTTTTAGCATCCCCCTCATACTTAAATTACACATTGTCCTCAATGTGTCCCAAAAATAAGTTTTTAGGTTGACTGAATGTGTAAAAAGGTGTTTAAAAACAAAATGTTATGTTACTAGGCGTCTGGACACGGGCCCGTGTTGGTCAGGGCACGACCCCGTGTTCAGATCGCCAGTATCATAATTAACAGAAGGCTGGGCATGGGGACGTGTTCAGTGAGCACGGCCCCGTGTCCAGATACCTGAACTGGGCGTTTTCTGCAGAACCTTGGGCACGGGGCGTGTTGGGCTGAGCATGGCCCCGTGCTGAACTTGCTGTGATGAAGAAAAATTGTCGGGAGGCTCTGTTTTTGTGCATGGGGTGCGGGTTCAAGTTTCCCTTAGTAACTTCCACCATTTAGAGTGTGTTTTATCCATTGCAACATCATCCAATCACCATTTAATACTTAAGAACCATCATTCATTAAAGAGTGAAATACATTATTTCCTAGAAAATAAAAGCATAAACTAAATCAGGATAAGTAGGTCACGAAACACAAGAAATCTAAAACTACAAAGAAGTCATAGCCTATAGTTTATTTTAAGAGCAAAATTTCCGAAAAAGATAATTGTCTCGGTTAAATGTGGCTTGAAGAACTTCTTTTCAGGGAAGGGCCCCTCATACATCGTTAAGCCATTCTTCTATCTCCCGAGGGAGAAGGAAGGCTGGCTCATTTGCGGCCTCGTTTTGAGGGGGTGTGACTTCCACCGGAACCTCTTGTAAGTTGTCAAGAGGGGGTTCCGCGGGGATGTCATCCCACCCGGTGGGGTTAATGACTCCTTGAGCTAAGTTCCAATCTTCTTGGGGAAGGATTGGTTCCATGGGAGGTATTACAAGAATGTTCAACCTCTAGTGCAAGAGGTTGATTTTCTGGAAACTGTTTTCTAGCCCCACCGTGAGATAATTAATACAGTCAATTAGGACTTCTTCTACAGATGTCATTTCGTCAAGAGCTTCTCGTAGTGCCATCACATAGCGCACCAGAGTTGCTTCGATTGACGGCCTTCGTTCCCTACGACTGTTCCTTGAATGTGCTGAAGATGTTCCACTATTCTGGCTTGACATTCTACGAAAAACAAGTTGAAAAAGTTCAATTTAATGAAACAGTACCCTGGCCACGGCCCCGTGCTCGCTGAGCACGGCTCCGTGGCCACCTCTGTGCAGGTTTTTGAAACAAGAAATCTTGGAGCTTTAAATTATTTTTCTGACTTTAGAAGCATTTTAAGCAGAAATAACTTAAAACGGTGTTGTAAAACTTATTTTTGACAAGATTCCTTGAATAAAAACCTAGCAAATATCACAATAAAGCTTGAAAACGTGGGGATTTCAAACTTTAATGGAGGTTTTGAGGAGAAAATGAAAAAGAAGGAAATGGACAAAAGTAGAAAAGACAAGATGGTTGTTGAGAACCTTCTTTAGAATATACCTTAAAGGGTATATGTGAAGATCCCACCAGATCTTTGTCTTTGGAATGGGTCCAAGAGTGCAGGAATCTTGCTGCATTTATAGAAAACGACAACACATTGGACACGACCCCGTGTGCAGACAAGATCCGGACACTTTTTGTCCGTATTCTGACCAAAAGTCAGACATGAATCTTCAGGTGGACACGGGGGCGTGTTGACCTGGACACGGCCCCGTGGCTAGAGGTTTTATGAAGTTTTGTCTATTTTTAAGGAATTTATCCGGATCGGGTGGTTCCTTACTGGTTGGAACAACACCAAAGTGCCTGAGAAACCTTAGTGCTCTAGTTTTAGACAAGAACGCAAGAGGTTATCGGAAACCTAAACTAAATACCGGTGGGGAAAACCAACCTTTATTTCCCTTATCCGGGTTCTCGTTAAAGAAGGTATATGTCGAATCGCTCAGGTCTATGTATGCATCGTCGGAAACTGATGGGGAGTCCTTCACGACAAAATCGACACAAGGGCGACTATCGCTCAAGTCCTCACAAAAGTTAGAGGTGATTTCGGGAGCAACGATGTTGTTAGTATCAAAATGTGTTCTCAGTAATTCTCCTTGATCTTCATCTTGAGATGAATTAGTTATTTCCATCTCAAGTTCTCTTATCAATTGGAGAATTAATTCTTCCATTTGAAATAATTCTTCGTGAATCATATCACCTAGAAGAGATGATTGAGAGCATTCGAGGGAGAGATAGGGATTGTTTTTACTTTCGCCCCTCTTAAGTCTACAGGAAAACAATGGGTCTATATAGTGGGGAATGTAGTTTAAAAAACAACATTTTAAATCTTCATGAGGTCCGCCACATATTTGACACCACGTACCATAAGAGGAGTGAAAGTAAAAATGATCAGTATCACTCATGTTTGTGTCAGAAATTACCAACCGTTGGGATCTTACGGTTCTATTTTCAGTAACTGAAGCTTGGGCACGGGGGCGTGTTCAGTGGGCACGGCCCCGTGTTCAGCTACTGTCTGACTTAAAACAGGATTGCCAGTACCAAAGATTGGGCACGGGGGCGTGTTCAGCGGGCACGGCCCCGTGCTGAGCTTTGTATAAGCTGAAAATCTAGAAAAATTCGAAAAAAAAAACAGAAAAATAAGAAAAACGATTAGGTCGTTGATTCCTAACTTTCTTAAAATCCTTGTGTCCCCGGCAGCGGCGCCAAAAACTTGATGTGCGTTAGGTGTGATATATTTTTGTTTATATTTTAAGCCCTTTTTAACACTTTAGTCAAGTTTTAAGTTTATAAAACACGATATTCTACTAACACTAAATACACATATGGGCAAGTGCACCCCATCTTGAGCGTAGTATAGCGTTGGTAAGATACCGAGGTCGTCGAAGGACACAACAGCTTTTAGTACCGGTTTATCCTCAACGTCTAATCAAATCAAAATTTTAGAAAATGTTTTAAACATGAAAATAAAAACTAAAAATGCTGAAAAATAAAATAAAAGAAAAACAGATAGACAAGATGAATCACTTGGATCCGACTCGCCTTTAGTGTAACCTTTGATGATTTCCGTACTTTTGCACTTTTTAAGAGATTATCTTAGTTATAGTAGTAGGCCCCTCTTTTGAAGGTGACGTTACCCTCAATCTAGTAGTTTGAGTCTGCAAGGATATAATCCTAAAGGGTTGGAATATTGAAAGATAATTAATTAAGTTATTAATGCGTAATGTGGTAGGTCCCTCTTTTGAAGGTGACGTTACCCTCGGCTAAGTGGTTTGAGTCAGCAGGGATACAATCCCAAGTAGCCGGGTTAATGTATTAATAGTAGTTTACATATGAGGGGATCAAGCCATTCGCACCCCCCGCCATCCAATACCAGTGGGTATTGAAGGAGGTCCTAGTAAGCTTGACCCAGGTCCTTGCAGGATCTATACACTGAACAAGGCAAGAACCTTAACAAACCATTCCCTTAACCCCCGACTAGGTAGCCAACATACCTCTATATAGATCGTAGAGATATGAATGGTGAAAATCTTTTATTTTATATAGACAGTAAAATAATGCCAAGACGCCACAGACAAATGATAAGGAAGTTTCACCTTCAACATAAGAAACTAGTTATTAAAGTCCTTAATACAAAACCAAATAAAAAGTGCGAAAATATTAAAAATCAAAAGTATTACACTAAATGCTTGTCTTCACCAAGTGATGTAAGAGACTTAGGCAAACATGGCCTTTGATTGTCAAGAACTCTTACTATCAATCTTGGATCCCGAGACTACTACACACACTCTAAGATGGATGATGGATGATGGTGGTGGATGTGGGTGTTGTGATGGTGGTGGAATGTGGGTGAAGTGGTAGAGATGTGGTTTGCCAAGGGATGCCTTTGAAGTGAGCCAAGCACCCCTATTTATAGTCTGTACAGAAGCCCGGACACGGCTCCGTGTCCATCGTTATTCTCTTTCTTCATTAATTGCAATTTGTCTGCATTAGCTCCACACGCCCCCATGTTTGTTGGGCACGACCCCGTGTGCAGAAGGGAATCTGTACTATCAAGATTTGCAAGATTTTGCGAATCTTAGTGTTGACCACGGCCCGTGTTGAGCTGGGCACGCCCCCGTACTGGGAATAGAAGCTTCCATTGCTTTGTCTTTTCTGCATACACTTGGCCACGCCCCCGTGTCCGCTGGGCACGGGGCCATGGTCAGCCTTCTGTTTCTTTGTTTTTTCTTTGGAAGATGTTGTCGAGGGGTCGGGCATGGCACGTTTATTCCTTTTCTTGTATTTATGTTAGATTTGGCTGCATATTTGTTCCTTTTGTTCAATTACGCTCATTTAGTCCTGAAAATACAAAAGGAAGACAAAAGCACACTTTTTTTCCAACATTAGTACTAAAAAGGGTTAGTTTTATGCCTCATTTGATGTAATTTATATGTTTCATTTTACACACATCAAAGGGTTTCACCATGGGCTCATCGGAATCAACTTATTATTCACAGTTTTCCACTCTTTAACCTAAATCACTCACTCGAGCAAATTTATCAAAATCAAGTAGTTTAATAACCCTATATTTTTTGTTTTAGTGAAGAATAGCGAAGATGGAATCATCATTGTCAGTGATTAAGAGTTATGGATCCTGCCCTGGAGAAGCTTACAGTTGGACCCCTTATAATCATGAGTTTCATTAATTAGAATTTTACGCCTCTGAGATGTTCATATACAGAATTGAACACCGGAGTTAATAGTATAGGCCACCGGAATGAACCGGTAGAACCACCGGCGGGCACCAGAACGATACGGTAAGCAGGCTGAAAAGCTGTAGTGTCTCGGCGCTTGTGTGTCATCAAATAATAAAAACGGCTATCAGCCTTCACTGAACCCAATTCCGACACCGATTTCGATCCGACAGGTACACAATTATTCATGAACCCTTATGTTTGTATTGTCTAAAATTTGGCATTGATGTGCAGTCAAATCTTAAAAGTTCAAGGACAGGGAACAACTTAACGGTCAATGTTTTAAGGTAACACCTTTTATAATGCAACCTTTTAAAGTTTTATTCATGAACCCTTATGTTTGTATTGTCTAAAATTTGGCATTGATGTGCAGTCAAATCTTAAAAGTTCAAGGACAGGGAACAACATAACGGTCAATCTTTTAAGGTATCACATTTTTTAGTGCAACCTTTTAAAGTTATATTTATCATCTCTTTTGTAGTTTAAATGGCAATCTATTCATTATATAGAGAGAACTCGAACCTGTGAAAGAGACTAATGTTTAGTGTTGAGGTCAGTAGAATACCATTCTTGATGCTTGGACTGGATCTGCCATTATCACACTTTTTAAAGACGTGAAGGAGAAAAACATAACTCCTTATGTTAGTGCTTTGATTCTTTTTTTTCAATATTTATTTTTTCTAATAACATATGATAATGTCATAAAATTAATGTGATAATTTATTTTTCCTAAATATTCTCATCATGTTATACATATACCGTTGATGGAGATATGGTGATTACCATTGATGATTGGTACACCCAAAATCATTCGGTTAGTATTTGATCTTAATTTTAATACATATTAGTAGGAAACTAGAAATCTAATATTTGTTTCTATCTCTTTTGTGTGACAAGGCATTAAGAGCTTCGCTTGATACTGGAAAATAGTTGAGTATGCCAGATGGAGAATGGAAAGGGAGTTAATTTTGATCCAGGTTGAATGCCATTGGTTTTTGCCTATAAATATCTTTCTGTTGTTCCAGATGGTAATCACCATACAACCATACTATGCTTGATGTTGATCCAGGTTAAATGCTAATGGTTTTGCTTCATGATTTTATTTTTATTAAAGATGGCAAGATGGGTGGGTCAGTATCGGGTCAAAAAGATTTTTGGTTGAAATAAGGCATTTTTAAGTACAAGTCACATGGGTAGGGTAAGGATGGTTGACCCGCAAACGGCATACACTTAGATTAAAGTTTAATATTGATGCTCTAAATTCTAATACCAATGCAGCTTTGAACTAAAAAATGGATCCTTTTGTACGTAAATTTCTTATTAAAGTCTTTGCTCTAAATTAGCAAGTGCATCCAGATTGCTCTAAATTATAATATATAGCAAATTGCATTTAAGTAAACCGGTTTAGTAATAAAGATTAAAGTATGATCCCTTTTTATCCATATTTAAAGTAACTATATAGTATTTTGACTTTATAAGTCAACATGTTCCATTTTTTCATGCTTCTGTTAGTTTGAATTCTGAAAGATGAACATATGGAAATAACTTATGCCTTTCTTTCTTTTCTGTTCTTGGTGCAACACATGCTTTGCAGGTTTTGCAGCATTGTTGGATATGTTTGTTAAAATGAAGTGAAATAAGTTTGATTTATCTTATAGAGTTTTGTATTTTTCTAATATGTTTTATTTTTTATGTAGTGATCTATCTAAATGATTCATCTAAGGCTATATCCGCTAATATAGTTATTTTTTTGTATATGCAGTGATCCATCCGCTAATATAGTTATTTTTTTTTATGTAGTGATTTATCTAAATGATTCTTTTTGTATATGCAGTGATCTATCTTTTACTTTTTAAACTTAAACCGATATATGCACATGTAACCATTGGTTAATAAAAAGCTGCATCATTTGTGCAGTTAGTTCAAAATCATGGGCAATTTTGTTATTTGAACAGCTAATTAAATAGAAGCCACTAAAATTTCTATATGGATCCACAAAATTTGAGGAGATAGCAACACATATGTACCAATGTAGGTAACTTGATTTATTCAAAATACATCACTACACCAAAGTTAATTTGAACCCTATTTATAACACACCTTATTTAAATTACATAAGGCATGACATAAAGACTTTATACATTTAAACACACTTCAAACGACTTCCTACCCGCTTCTTTTAATCCGTTTTTACCTACACTGGTACATATGTGTTGGATGCCTTTTTGGTGATGATACATCCATTAGTAATATTATCTCGTCTAATGTAGAAACAAGGAGAGTGGCTGAGGTGTTGTATTAATAATAAAAAAGTTTGGGCAGAAAGTTATGCTAAAACAACCGCAAATCACTAGATCATCACACCTTTTATTTCAAACAAGAATTGAAGAATAAAACAAATGATGTTTTATTTTAAATAAAATGAAAGAAAGACTTCTGTCATCGTGACATTAAAATGCCCGTCTGGCCCGTCCACCGGACGGGTATAGAACTAGTTACTTATGTTGTCCAACGGGTCTGCTTGTTTATGCACGAACCTCGTGACCCACACTTTGCATTCATGAAGCGCATCTTTCGGTATCTACAAGGGACACTGGACTATGGTTTTTGCATAGTTAAAACAGGTACACATTCATTGATTACTTACTCTGGTGCAAATTGGAACGGATGTCCGGATTCCCGCCGTTCTACTAGTGGTATTGTATTTTCCTTGGGGATAGTTTGATTTCATGGTCATCCAAACGTCAACCGACTATTTTTCGCTCTAGTGTGGAAGCTGAGTATCGCGGGGTGGCTAATGCGGTTGCCGAAGCTACTTTGATAAAAATTTTGCTGCTAGAGCTACGAGTACCGCTACAACATGCAACTATGGTTTATTGTGATAATGTTTCTGCAATATACCTATCCGATAATCCTGTGCAACATCAGAGGACTAAACACATCTAGATTGACATCCATTTCGTACGGGAAAAGGTCTGAGTTGGTCACATAAGGGTTTTACATGTTCCTGCTTCTCTACAGCATGCAGATATTTTCACAAAGGGCTTATCGCGACAGTTATTTCAGTCCTTTCGTTCCAGTTTGAGCGTTTGTCCTCCTCCCGCTCAAACTGAGGGGGAATATTAGCATCATATATGTAGTTAGGATATATATTGTTTTATGTATATCAGTTCCTAAAATAGTGCTAGGGTTTTCTTTGTATTCTCCCTTATATAAAGGGTTTATGTATTCACATGTAATTATCAAGAATTAATACCGTAAACCACTTTGAATAGGGAACGATACCGTTGCTCAACAAATCTTCTTACCCCTTCGTTCATACCTAAATAGAAAAAAAGATCAGGAATTGATCTTGATCTGTTTCGTTTTGATGAGCTCCTGGGCCTCAACAACTTACACAAGCCCGTTGTTCCATCTCCCGACCCAATGTCAAACATACATGGGCTCTCTTTTTAGAAGCCCGTGGAGATCCTTCCGAAGCAATCTAGGATTTCCTTCAAAGCTGATACAAAAAAAGTATTTGGTATGTCTAAAAATTATGGAGACTCTAATATTGGTAAAGGGAAAGGTAACATAGGGGTTGGCATTCCATTTAGAAGCAAAAAAAAAGATCAAAATTGAAATGCGTGAAGAATAGCGAGGTCCCGGCTCAAGTTTCTCTGAAGACGGTTTTTACATACCCTTCTTTGTATCCGCCATGATTTGTGCGGGGATCCTCTAGGTTTCTGTGTAGTGGTTTTTGGTGTTCTTTAGGGTGGCAAGTGTCTTAGGGTGGTGGCACATTGTTTTAGCTTGGTGGTTTTCAGTGTTTGTTTTGTTTGGTTTTTTTTTTTCATGCTGCGTGTGCTAGCTTCTTGATAGTTTTTACTACTCATTCTTGAACACATACACATGGCCAGTTACATGAATTATATGTTGAACTATCAAACTAACAGGTTACCAGGACCTGAATTGACGACTAGCAACTACCATGTTGTTGAACTGGGATCTGAAACACAGATCTTATTTAGTTACCATAAAAACTATTCAAGATTTATTTTGTTACACATTTAAATAATTAGTAACAACTATAAAATCTTACAAAGGGGTGTATAGGAGTAAATTAGTTTTATTTTAGTAAAAACAATAAATATAAATAATTTTTTTAGCTGCATGTGCAAGAAATAAGTATGTTTCAATTTCAAAGCTAATCACCTAATAAAGTATCATTTTGAATTTTAAAACACATTTTTAATTGTTAGGGTTTTAGTCAATGATTGGCTTTGAATATATTATATAGAGTCTGGTCAAAAGTTGACTTATATTTGCGATGTATTAGTGACTTCAATTTCTTTTTTTGTATATTAGTAGGGAGTCTGCGCGATGCGGCAGGGGCGACACATTGGATTGCGCCACTCGTTTCTTGTAAGACCCTTACTAATATTTAAAAATTTTCATTAAATTTTCGATCATAAAATTGTAGTTACGATTACACCTTCCATTTGACCAAAAATACGTGTTTCTTAAAACTTTTACAATTTAAGATTTTTACAATATAACATGTGAAAGTTTGTCCTTTAATATAATGACAATACATAATGCGGAAGCTTGCAATTTGGTCGTGTTCGGTTCTTCGTTGAGCTTGATCATCGTTCGACACTCTAAGTTATACCTACATTTCATAGACATGAAATGAGTTAGTCATATTTAGTCTATAAGTGTTTAATCAAATCCGAATACAAGAACAAACAAGATAAAACAATTTTATTTTGCAAGATAATAAGCCCCTCACTGGGCGTGATAAACATCTTCCATGTCTTTTACAATCGACCACCATAACATTAGTTATGATGGTTACATGATACGTACAAACAATTTCACTACGCCAATATCAACAACACCACCCAATAGAAAAGGGTATATTAAGATCCCTAGGAATTGACGGAATTCAAAACGGCACGGTTCAGAAAGTCTACAAATATGAAAAATTCATCAAAACATCTGAGAACTACCGTAGCTTACGGTAGCTACCGTAAGCTACGGTAGCCTCTGGGCCTAAAAGATCCACCGTAACACATTTATTCGCTACCGTAAGTTACGGTAGCTACCGTAACTTACGGTAGCCTTCTCGCGCCCCGCATAAGCTCAGGCCAAACTTACACGGTCCGCCTGAGACTCATCTGCAGCAAATACTTTGCTGTTTTGGCTGTTTTTGACCCGTTTGTTCCATTTCACATTTTCAGACCTCAAAACATAATACAAGACTTTCATGATTCACTTGTGAAACTTGCACCTAATTTTCCGTAAACTTATTACGACATCATAGTAAAATTTACAACAATATATATATCATTCATGATGGAAATTTGTATATGATTCAACCTAAGACATTTTGCCAATTATGTCGATAGCATCTAGTCAATTCACATTCCTATGCGTGGGACTCAATACGTAATTTAACAACCCGTCCCCGAATACTTTAATTTACTTGCATTCACGCTTCCACTACCGACTTGCGTGTTTAATGTTTCTTTACCCATAACCCCCGGATTAACACTTATGGAATTGTGCACCCATTTACCCGGTTCGTACATATCATTATTCAACCCGTTGATTTGTCTATTATAAGTCCTTATTATAGGCAAATCAAACACTATTACATCTCGAACTTTCGTATATCGTCAATATGTAAAATTTACGTATTAACGATTAGTAACAACAAAGTGTTTAGTCGCATACCTGGCTCGAGTCAACGCATAGACCCGTTTAAACTTTATGACAACGCAATTATCCAATTCGCGATTCGCTCCTATGAACAGATGACTTGCCAACCAAACATTAGTCGACTTTCTTTTGTCAAATGGTGTTATCATTACCATTTGACCCGTTTGGTCTAAACGACCAAACATCGATGTTTATATAAACTTGATATCTTAATTTCAACTTCACGCATCCAACCCATTTCGGATTTTACCCCGTTATTTCTCTTATTAGTTACGCTATAAGGTAACCGTAACGTAACTAATTAAATCTTATTCATTTCATGACTAATTTACCAATTGCCTCTTTTTACCATTAGCCATGATTTTTATCATTTATAGTTATTCCGACACGTATCATATCGCGTTGGAAACCACATTTCGATTAATACTTTTATCGTATTTATAGTTCATAAAAATAATTACGTATTCTACAAAAGGTGTAACCTTTACTTACCTTGTGTCCATTAGAGCTTCTTTGCGTACTTAATCCGTTTAACCCATTCTTCTCCAAGATCCCATATAGCTTGTCAAGAGTCAAGCTATTACATCATATCCATAAGATGATTAGATTAGCCATCTAATATCATAATAATTAGACCTTATGGATTTTATTACCACATTTATCAAGATACTAGTTTTGGGTCAGCTTGACTTTTAGAAGTCAAACCACTTATAGACAAGTATATCTTCTAACTATCACATACAAACACTTTAAACACACCTTAACAACTGTAAACATTCACCCAAAGCAATATTTAGTGTTTAGTAAATTGGTAACTAGAAAATCATATGTTTTAAGTTCATAAAACACATTATTTTCATTGCTACATTTTTCACGCAGCAGCTATTCGGGGTCACTTTTCCCCTTTTAAATCACATAATCCGACTTCGACTTTCAAATAAGAATTGTGCTTCATTTAAATACCTTTCCAGGAATATAAAGAACAGCTCCATACGATTTTTCTATGATTTTATACGATTTTTGAAAGATCAGGTCAGAAACTAAATTATGTGTAAACAACTTGCTGTCAAAACGAATTTACCAACTTTTCATGCTGTTTTGACCCACTAAATCTCATAACCAGCCTCTTATGACCAAATATGAAATGTGATATGCGAAACAACCTTTTCAACGATATAAGGCTGGTTGTCTAACTCCTAATAACGAATGAGATACGGCCTTTACAAGATGACTATCTAAGGCTGTCAAAAGTGACGAATTTCAAACTATTTTACACAAACTTGAATCAATTCAAGTTTCATGTAGGCATTTTATCAAACACTTAATGTGCAACCATTTAACACATGATTCTTTAACATGTCAAGATGGTTCTTAATCCTTTAAAACTTGTAGTTTTCACTAGGATTTTCACCAATTCTAAGCACCATAGTAATTGTTATCATCAATTGACATCAACTAACATAGATTCAAGCATTCAACACAACTTTGTGATGTAAGCCATGTATAACATCAAATTTTCGGATTTCATCATACCCATAAAGTCAAAACCCCAAGTCTTTCAGTACCAAGGGTTATTTAGGTGAAATTGAAGTAGTTACTCACTATTTACTCGTATAACATCATCAATTTCATAAATCTTTTACAAATCATCATCAATTATGATGATTCTAAGCACATGCATATCATCATTTTCACTATTTAGTCAAAAACCCACTTAGCTCATACTTGATTAATTGACTAATCACTAGTTTATGGCACAATTTTACAAGTTTGCATCTTGGGTTTGTTCCTAGACATATACTCACATCAATTTCACTAAAACATTAAATTTCATACACGAATTTCATTCATGCATGATTATCAAAATTCCAAAATATCACCATATCATAATTTTCGACATACCTTACGACCCCCTTGTCTTGGTGATCACGAATTTAGTAAAAGCCCCAAATTCCTATATTGTTTTCCCCTCTGATTTTGATCAAATAGTGAGTTTAGGGTTCAAAAGAAGGAACCCCTTTCTTGCTCTGTGTAAACATCGACCAGAACACACACCTTGTGTGTGTTTTGAGTCAAATTTTCTTTTTATTGATTTCACTTTCAGTTTTGTCCATTATAGCCCCTCTATTTTCCAAAGTTTATAAAAGAAAGGTTAATTAGTCAAGTTCCTTTATTGTCTACAACATATAATTAACTAGGGTAATTATTCCT
This sequence comes from Helianthus tuberosus, assembly GCA_030545235.1. NCBI lineage: Eukaryota > Viridiplantae > Streptophyta > Magnoliopsida > Asterales > Asteraceae > Helianthus > Helianthus tuberosus. The sequence goes on from CM060403.1 coordinate 176,006,900, forward strand.
AGTTACTGAATGGGTTCAGGAAGTTATAACCCATTTTACTTTAAGTCCCGATAACTCGGGACTTCTATATACTTTGTTTTTCCCAAAGTATTTATTCTTTTTTTTATTTAACATCCAGTTTATTTAATTAAATCCTAATATTTACCGGGTTAACTTTTACCACTAAAAGTATTCTACCCGCTCTTCGACGTTAACGCGGTTTATCTACTAAACCCGTTTTTGGGGTGTTACAAGTCTACCCCTTAAAGAGGTTTCGTCCCCGAAACCGTTCTTAGTCCCTTATCTTTATTTATTACCATTTACCCGTAGGTTCCTTAACTAGCCTCCTAGGTTATTTTATTAGATCCTCGCCCTTTTTAAAGTGAAACCCCGTAGTCATTTACACTCATTTAAGACCTTATGGTCATGACGACCCAAAACATCATCCCTTTCACTCATTTTCCATTCTTAAAATATATTTTGGTGCTATGGCACCCATTTTATAGTTTCAGTTTTACTAGGACTTAGTGTTCCACTTGTCATTAGTCCTTATATGTTTTCACCGTGGTGTTTCACATAGGTTACTCCATACCTCATTTAGTTATTCCATTTCATCATATGGAATTTACCAACATCATTCATCAACACATATAATGTTTCCTTTTGAGTTGGCTTGGACAAGTCTATAACTCGTCCTAACCACTCATACTTATTATATTTTCTGGGTTCGAGTGTAATTACACTTCCTCCCAATTCGTTCCTCAATCATTTTACATATTTGCATTTTCCCGGTTCGAGTGTAAGTACACTCCTTCCCAATGCATTTCTTGATCATTTTACACATTTGCATTCTCCGGGTTCGAGTGTAAGTACACTCCTCCCCAATCCATTTCCGACATCTCCCACTCACTTAGTCCTTGTTACATAAGGGGTACTTATGTTAACTATAATAAACTCATCGTATCATGTGTTTAACACTTACCTGGCCAGGGTAAGTAATCCGCACATGGTACGCATAAACTTATTATAATTAATGTATTACCTCTCATGTAGCAAGTTTTCAGTTTGCGGTTACGTCCCTTATTTTATTTGGTAAAACTTCTTATTGTTATATTGCAATAGTAGGTTTTTAGCTTTATTTATTCACAATTCATAAGGTGTTTTCATTTCATAAACTCACACACAATCAAATTCTGTGATGGGATTGTTACATATCTATACCATGTGTTTTATAAAATACTCTTTATCTGATAGTTATCCCCATCCAAGTTTCTAAGTCTGAATTTTACTTATGCATCAATTATTTACCATTGTGATTAATACCACTTACCAACTTAATTTCTCTTGGAACATCATCCCAAACGAGTAATTTATGGCGGTTTTCAAAGCCTAAATCTCCTTTATGCACTATCACTCCCATGTGCATATAACGTACAACAAATATGTATTAGCTTAGGATGTGCACCTGGGTAATACTAGACCTATTTATCCTTTGTCATTACTTGTCCATTACTCTGAATAACCTCTCCATTCATGTCCTTAATGAGTGTGTCATCAAGTCACACTTCCGGCTTTTCCACCATCACGTTGGGTGGATCATCATTTTCCCATCATCCTCGGATGCGGTCACCATATTACTGAAACATTTACAACAATTAGTAATATTACAAATTAAGTATAATCTGTATTGTCATACTAGACCTTCAAATATACTAATCACAACAAGTGATTAATTGTCTAAACCGGCCTTTGGTTAGGCGTTTGTCACCTTATCATTCTTTGTAGTATATTTTGGGGAGCATGCTATCACACAATATTTCTGACTGTTATTTATAACAATCTCAGATTTAACCAGATTATTATTTAGAATACTACTTACCGGAATCCATGATCAAGCTTCGAACCGAATACCAATCTTCATCAAGAGCATAAGGTTTAAGTCCAAGCATAGTTTTCCCCACCATACTTGAATCTCTTAAACCAGGGCTCTGAAACCAACTTGTAAGACCCTTACTAATATTTAAAATTTTTCATTAAATTTTCGATCATAAAAGTGTAGTTACGATTACACATTCCATTTGACCAAAAATACGAGTTTCTTAAAACTTTTACAATTTAAGATTTTTACAATATAACATGTGAAAGTTTGTCCTTTAATATAATGACAATACATAATGCGGAAGCTTGTAATTTGGTCGTGTTCGGTTCTTCGTTGAGTTTGATCATCGTCCGACACTCTAAGTTATACCTACATTTCATAGACATGAAATGAGTTAGTCGTATTTAGTCTATAAGTGTTTAATCAAATCCGAATACAAGAACGAACAAGATAAAACAATTTTATTTTACAAGATAATAAGCCCCTCACTGGGAGTGATAGACATCTTCCATGTCTTTTACAATCGACCACCATAACATTAGTTATGATGGTTACATGATACGTACAAATAATTTCACTACGCCAATATCAACAACACCACCCAATAGAAAAGGGTATATTAGGATCCCTAGGAATTGACGGAATTCAAAATAATAAACGGCACGGTTCGGAAAGTCTACAAATATGAAAAATTCATCAAAACATCTGAGCACTACCGTAGCTTACGGTAGCTACCGTAAGCTACGGTAGCCTCTGGGCATAAAAGGTCTGCCGTAAGGCAGTGAAGATCCACCGTAACACTTTTATTCGCTACCGTAAGTTACGGTAGCTACCGTAACTTACGGTAGCTTTCTCGCGCCCCGCATAAGCTCAGGCCAAACTTACACGGCCCGCCTGAGACTCATCTGCAGCAAATACTTTGCTGTTTTGGCTGTTTTTGACCCGTTTGTTCCATTTCACATTTTCAGACCTCAAAACATAATACAAGACTTTCATGATTCACTTGTGAAACTTGCACCTTATTTTCCGTAAACTTATTACGACATCATAGTAAAATTTACAACAATATATATATCATTCATGATGGAAATTTGTATATGATTCAACCTAAGACATTTTGCCAATTATGTCAATAGCATCTAGTCAATTCACATTCCTATGTGTGGGACTCAATACTTAATTTAACAACCCGCCCCCGAATACTTTAATGTACTTGCATTCACGCTTCCACTACCGACTTGCGTGTTTAATGTTTCTTTACCCATAACCCCCGGATTAACACTTATGGAATTGTGCACCCATTTACCCGGTTCGTATATATCATTATTCAACCCGTTGATTTGTCTATTACAAGTCCTTATTATAGACAAATCAAACACTATTACATCTCGAACTTTCGTATATCGTCAATATGTAAAATTTACGTATTAACGATTAGTAACAACAAAGTGTTTAGTCGCATACCTGGCTCGAGTCGCCGCATATACCCGTTTAAACTTTATGACAACGCAATTATCCAATTCGCGATTCGCTCCTATGAACAGATGACTTGCCAACCAAACATTAGTCGACTTTCTTTTGTCAAATGGTGTTATCATTACCATTTGACCCGTTTGGTCTAAACGACCAAACATCGATGTTTATATAAACTTGATATCTTAATTTCAACTCCACGCATCCAACCCATTTCGGATTTTACCCCGTTATTTCTCTTATTAGTTACGCTATAAGGTCACCGTAACGTAACTAATTAAATCTTATTCATTTCATGACTAATTTACCAATTGCCTCTTTTTACCATTAGCCATGATTTTTATCATTTATAGTTATTCCGACACGTATCTTATCGCGTCGGAAACCACATTTCGATTAATACTTTTATCGTATTTATAGTTCATAAAAATAATTACGTATTCTACAAAAGGTGTAAGCTTTACTTACCTTGTGTCCATTAGAGCTTCTTTGCGTACTTGATCCGTTTAACCCATTCTTCTCCAAGATCCCATATAGCTTGTCAAGAGTCAAGCTATTACATCATATCCATAAGATGATTAGATTAGCCATCTAATATCATAATAATTAGACCTTATGGATTTTATTACCACATTTATCAAGATACTAGTTTTGGGTCAGCTTGACTTTTAGAAGTCAAACCACTTATAGATAAGTATATCTTCCAACTATCACATACAAACACTTTAAACACACCTTAACAACTGTAAACATTCACCCAAAGCAATATTTAGTGCTTAGTAAATTGGTAACTAGAAAATCATATGTTTTAAGTTCATAAAACACATTATTTTCATTGCTGCATTTTTCACGCAGCAGCTGTTCGGGGTCACTTTTCCCCTTTTTAATCACATAATCCGACTTCGACTTTCAAATAAGAATTGTGCTTCATTTAAATACCTTTCCAGGAATATAAAGAACAGCTCCATACGATTTTTCTATGATTTTATACGATTTTTGAAAGATCAGGTCAGAAACTAAATTATGTGTAAACAGCTTGCTGTCAAAACGAATTTACCAACTTTTCATGCTGTTTTGACCCACTAAATCTCATAACCAGCCTCTTATGACCAAATATGAAATGTAATATGCGAAACAACCTTTTCAACGATATAAGGCTGGTTGTCTAACTCCTAATAACGAATGAGATACGGCCTTTACAAGATGACTATCTAAGGCTGTCAAAAGTGACGAATTTCAAACTATTTTACACAAACTTGAATCAATTCAAGTTTCATGTAGGCATTTTATCAAACACTTAATGTGCAACCATTTAACACATGATTCTTTAACATGTCAAGATGGTTCTTAACCCTATAAAACTTGTAGTTTTCACTAGGATTTTCACCAATTCTAAGCACCATAGTAATTGTTATCATTAATTGACATCAACTAACATAGATTCAAGCATTCAACACAACTTTGTGATGTAAGCCATGTATAACATCAAATTTTCGGATTTCATCATACCCATAAAGTCAAAACCCCAAGTCTTTCAGTACCAAGGGTTATTTAGGTGAAATTGAAGTAGTTACTCACTATTTACTCGTATAACATCATCAATTTCATAAATCTTTTACAAATCATCATCAATTATGATGATTCTAATCACATGCATATCATCATTTTTACTATTTAGTCAAAAACCCACTTAGCTCATACTTGATTAATTGACTAATGACTAGTTTATGGCACAATTTTACAAGTTTGCATCTAGGGTTTGTTCCTAGACATATACTCACATCAATTTCACTAAAACATTAAATTTCATACACGAATTTCATTCATGCATGATTATCAAAATTCCAAAATATCACCATATCATAATTTTCGACATACCTTACGACCCCCTTGTCTTGGTGATCGCGAATTTAGTAAAAGCCCCAAATTCCTAGCTTGTTTTCCCTCTGATTTTGATCAAATAGTGAGTTTAGGGTTCAAAAGAAGGAACCCCTTTCTTGCTCTGTGTAAACATCGACCAGAACACACACCTTGTGTGTGTTTTGAGTCAAATTTTCTTTTTATTGATTTCACTTTCAGTTTTGTCCATTATAGCCCCTCTATTTTCCAAAGTTTATAAAAGAAAGGTTAATTAGTCAAGTTCCTTTATTGTGTACAACATATAATTAGCTAGGTTAATTATTCCTAGTTACTGAATGGGTTCGGGAAGTTATAACCCATTTTACTTTAAGTCCCATTAACTCGGGACTTCTATATACTTTGTTTTTCCCAAAGTATTTATTCTTTTTTTTTATTTAACATCCAGTTTATTTAATTAAATCCTAATATTTACCGGGTTAACTTTTACCACTAAAAGTATTCTACCCGCTCTTCGACGTTAACGCGGTTTATCTACCAAACCCGTTTTTGGGATGTTACATTTCTGGTAGTTTTCTTATTCGTATAATATTTATGATAACATTATTGTGGTGGATATATGTCACTAGTGTTACACATATGTAAAGTTTTGTTTTTTTTATAAATTTAATAATCAAAAGACAAAAAATAAAAGATAAGTTGTTATAATTGTAAAGTATTTTTATTTTATTGGTTAAATTATAAAATATAATTTTATTCTTTAAAGTTCATAACTTTTTTTTAAATATCCACATAGTACTCATACCATAAACTTTAAATTTAATATTTTCATTTTTTATAAAAATAAAAAATAGTATTTGACACATAAGTACGTTTTAGAGCTTTAACTTAAGTTGTTAAATTTTGGTTTTTTTACAGATATAAATTTTTTTTATTTTTATAAAATTTCAAGAACTATTTTTACAAAAAAAAAAAAAGGATGTTAAGAGTTTATATCTTTATTAACTTTATATCATACTAAGTTCATATTTTTAGTTCCTAACTAATCTTATCTATATGAGTCTACTTTTAACTTATTATTCTTAAAAATATGCAACACAATCTACTATATATCTAGTTAAGTTGGTATAGAATTATTTTGAAAGTGACTAATATTATCTATAACAATATAGTTGAACTTATAATTCCTAAAAATTTACAACAAAATTCAGTATTTATCTAGTAAAGATTGTAAATTTCTGGAGTATTTTATTTATATTACTTGTTACAAAAATGTTTATAAAAGAATTATTTTTTTATAAATACTAAATGTTTTGTTTATAAATAAAGTAAAAAACCGTTTTACACATCATATTTTATTAAAAAAATGATAATCAAATGACAAAAAATAAAAGATAAGTTGTTATAGTTGTAAAGTAAGTTTATTTTGTTGGTTAAATGATAAAGTTTTTAAATATCCACATTGTACTCATCCAAAAAACTTTAAGTTTAAAATTTTTGTTTTTATAAAAATAAAAAATAGTAGTGGATTCGTAAGTACGTTTTACACCTTTAACTTTAATTGTTAAATTTCGTTTTTATATAAAAAATTATATTTTTATAAAATTTTAAAAACAGTTTTTGTAAAAAATAGGATGTTAGGAGTTTATATATTTATTAACTTTATATCATAGTAAGTTCAGTTTTTTGTTTAGTTTTAAAGTTTATTATTTTATTATTTTTTAATTAAGAAATACAAATTATTAGATTAATATCCAAGAATAACTGTAATATTTTATAATTTCAGCTTACTATATCTAACGGTAATATTTATTTATTGCAACTTTAGGATATTAATTTATATAAGTTTAGTTGACTTGTAAATTTAGGATACTAACTTTATTTTGAACTTTATTAATATGGTCAATAACTGCATTATATTAACACTAAAAATAAAGTTCAAATATAAAATAAACTTTATTCAAATGTCTAGATCAAACATAACAACTGAAATGAAAAAAAAAAACATAAAAACACTTGATAGATTTCATATTAGACTGCATGAAATCAGTTTTGTTTCTGAATTGACACTCGAGGTATTTTTAATCGGGTTTTCTGGTTTGTGCTTGAATCGGCAGTATCTTCTAATTCTTATTCTTTGTCAGTGTCCTCGGAATCGTCTAAATTAATAATCTCACTCAATTTCCATTCAGAGAGTCTCTTGGATCTCTTTCTTTGAGTCTCAAACTTTCGATCATTAAAAAGGACAAAAATCGAATACAAAAGTTAAAAAAAATATTAAATAAACCTTAAAATTGCCTCTTCACTAAATTTACGTTGAAGATTAGACTTGTATGGACTAAACATTGCACCATAAGAAATAATATCAACACTTTTATCACCATCCATCTGCAATAACATGTTAATATGAAAGATATACGCAAAAAATAATACTTAAAAACCAGCAAAATCAAAACCTTAGAAGCTTGTTCGACAAATGGGTTGTTTAAATTGGCATGTTCATCATGCAACTGAATCTGAAAAATCAAATAAGTTAACATTCACATAAAAGTAAATAAAAGAAAACAATTATTCACTGCTGCGTTATAACTGAACTGACCTTAGAATTTTCAATCTCGCATGCTTGTTTTTTGCAACAATTGAATTCAGAACGGGATCCATTTTTTAACTTTGTTTAGCAATAGATATAGGGGTGTCATGCTATGTATTTATAATAGTAACTATTGAAGTACATTAGAGTTTAATTTTAGAATTGCCACCCCTTTATTTAGGAAGTTTGTTTTAGTTAGTTTTAAGTTTTTATAAGATATAATCTAAGTACAGATATTAGGCAGTTTTAATAAAATAAAATGTGACACATAATATCTTCATTTTATGTTACGGTACTTTTAATTCTTTTTGTTTTTGTTTGCATTGATGGAGCGCATCTTTGTAGATTAGGTGCATTAGATCACAAGTATTAATTACTTGTACATTAAAGCATTATCAACTTGTACCTTTTAATCCGTACGTCGATATTGAACAAGACAACTACCGAAATGTCGACAAAAATGTGTAGGTCGTCATGCTATCTTTGGATTTTTTTAAACAGTATAGTTTATAAGATATGTCACGAATACGTAAAAAAAAATATAAGTTTGTTGTTGATGGGTGAATTGTAACTAATTATCTATAATTTTGTTAAAACCTTAGGGATTTAAGTGTAATATGTTTAGGGGCTAAAAAATAAATAGTGTTTAAAATACTAAACTACCCTCATTTTAGGGGTCTTTCTATAAATAAAGTGGGGGAAAAAGTTCTTATTTTTTGGTATCTTAAAATACCCCTCCCTCATACATTACATTATAAATATAGTATAGATTCTAAGTTTCAACATTAATTAAATGAAGTTTTTTTACTTTAAATTTTAAAAAGTAACTTTAAAATACTTTGGTTGATTTAAAAATGATTCAGGAAAAGAAGCAGGAAGGGTAAGGTATTTTTAACCGGGAAAAAGCAACCTCGAGCTCATAATCCGGTCACAAATTCAAACCGTGGACCAGGAGTTCTAACTTTCAAGTTTCTACTATATTCGTCACCCATGCATAAATTTATACATACACGCATTGTACCAAAATATAATGTCAATGACTCAATGACATCTTAATCTTTTAAACTTAATAATAAGCATGGCCACAGCCACCATCGGGAAGAAGCAGAATGGGCGAAGCCACGGATCGACACCATAATGTGAGTGTTCATCCGTGATCAAAGGGCAAAGATGGGTTCCTGCGCAGGCGAGCGTGTGAGCCCTTTCATTTTTTCAATAGTATGTTTTAAACTATTACAAAATAAACTAATTATAATTATAGATAAACTTTTATGAAAGAAACTATTAATGAAATATGTCAAATTGTCAATGATGACTGGATCTCGTGAGTCATTTTGGTTTTCAACTCAAGAATCAAGAAATTCAATCAAATTACTAATAACAAGTTTTAACTTTAGACAACATATTATAATTGAAAGTTATAAGCGGTAATTTGACATTAAATCCAATATTTTATGATCAAACCAACAAAATGTGTAAAAAGAACATAGATTTTGCCATTAAAAAGATTAAAGCATGGAAATACATACACCTCCAGTGCATTTTCTTTCCATTTTGGGCTGTATAACAACAATCAATCCAAAGAGTTCAATAATAATAACAACAATAATAATAATACCAATAATAATAGCATTTAATTTGATGATCTTTGTTGTGTATGTCTTCAAGATCTTGGTGGTGGAAAAAATTGCGTACCCGGGATGAAAGCACAAAGCGGAGTTGGATACACGGATGAAGGGTCAATAATGGTGACAGCTTGATAAATGCTGTTGCTACTGGTGGCCGTCGTGCCCGACGTAATGAGATTAACGTCTTGATGTTGATTACCAGTGGTGGAGGAACTTTCTCCAACGGGATGGCTGTATTGACCCTGATCCGGGCCATGATCATACAGAATTCCGTTGAAAACATGCCCTCCTACGCTAATGGCAGTCTGATATGCCATCTGCTCGTTTGTTTCGTCCATTCCACTCACTCTAACGCGTCGAAACATCGCTGGAGAACTTACTTCCGCAGGAAATGGAAACCCTAGTTCTAGAAAAAGAAGTATGCATAGTTATTTAAAAGGATAAAGAGATCATGCGAGCCCATAACAAACAAACAAACACATTCAGTAAAACAATTAACAACATATGATTGGGATAAAAATATAGTCAGATTAGATTTGAATAATCTAGACGAGAATCATAATCGGCAATATGATCAGTGACACTTCTAACTTTCACTTTTGGCAATGTGATCATTGACACTTCTAACTTCTAACTTTCACTTTCTTGTTAATTAGGATAATATCATTTTAACGAAAAAGTAATTCTTTGCCCTAACTATCATATACTTGGTTTGAAAAGAATTAACAACACTTGATTGGGATAAAATATAGTCAATTGTTCATTAGGGACATGGACAGATGGAACTAATATTTCGTTAGAGTGAGATTAATGCTCTTACTCTTGAAAGCAAAATGTTAGAAGTGTCATTGGTCATATAATTAGTATGTATTATTACCGGGTAGTCGATCATAGTTTGAATTATTAAAATCGAACTTGCCTTAAAACATTTGTAGTAATTGTTTACCTGAAGAAGTATTCTGAAGATTCGTTGTAGGAACAACCACACCACCACGGACATGGTGATGGTGTTGACGATCCTCACGAAATCTCTTCAGATTATGTTCACCACCACCATCACCACCACTGGCAATCATCAGACTAAGTTGCTGATTACTTGAATTCTGTTCTTGAGTCGACAAAGAGAGTTGTTGATGGCGTTCGCGACGTTTGGCAGCCGGAACCCATGTGCTTTTGACGTGGGTTTCACACTGAAACCCACGGCTCCGACAGCAAGTTCTACATCTCATGTGTTGGCAGTCCTTCTTGGCTTGGTTCCCGCAATCTTGACAACTCACTCCGCCATTACCATCTCTTCCACCTCCATCTCCGAAGTAATCTCCGCCAAATGCATAACCCGCTTGCCTCATCACTGTAACACTAGCAATATATAGGCGTGTGTTGATTTGGTGGACGTTAAGGTCACTTACACAGCTAGTATACGTAGATGTTCATGCTACTTCTAACACTATGAATGATTAATGAGCGTCCTCCTAGTGAGGAAAATCGACTTCGGAGGTTCCTCTAAAAGTGGTTTACTTTTTTTCAAGGAAGAAAATTGTAGGAAGGGCTGATGGGGGATCACCTATACTTAAAGAAGTAGCTAGGGTGGTCATTTCAATTCGATGGTCAATTTTATCCTTTTCCCGTGAAAGTTGAAATTGTATTGATATATAGACTATTTTTTTAGAGAAATTTACGAAAATGGCTAGGAATATTGTTGAATCACGAAAATGGCCATCTCATGCGTCCTTGGAGAGGCGCATCATGCGCGGGATGCGTCCTTCAAGCATGGGATGCGTCTTTAGAGCGAAACCCAATAAAAATTGGACACGTAGCCACGGGATGCGTCCTTCAAGCACGGGATGCGTCTTTGGAGCGAAACCCAATAAAAAATGGACATGTGGCCACGGGATGCGTCCTTGGAGCGAGCCATCATGCACGGGATGCGTCGGGCAAGTTTTGAAGCGTCTGGCAAGGTTTTCCGGCGAGTTGCAGGTTTCCGGCGAGTTGCAGGTTTCCGGATGCAATCTATACAGTATGCATCTCACAACATTCACCAATCAAATTATCAAAATTCTATTCATTCTTTAATAATCTCATATAATCAATTTCACTCATAACTATTTTCCCCAATTCTATAATTAAGATGAACCCATTTTGAGTTCCACCCATAATTGTTAATCATATTCAAACCATAATCATAAAAGATGAAAACATTGAAGAACAGAGACTAACCCAACAACTCTACGTTCGAGAAATTGAAGAAAAAAAAGAGTAAGAAAAATGAATTGGAAATCTCAGTTGGAACAATAAATCAACATTTCAGTTGAGGTTCAAGATTTGAAGCCAGAAGAACAAAAATATATTTTGTGAAATTAGGGTGGTATGTGTGGCTGGATAAGTTTCAAACATTAGGGTTTTATATTTTTCTTTTATCTTAATTATACCTGATGCGCCTGTTTTATCTTTATTATATCTCATCATGCATCTGGAAAAAAAACAAGATTGAAGTCACTTTTCAGGATGTTCACATGGTCTTGGGATTGATAATATTTGCCACGTGTTCTTTTTCCATTGGAGGACCCTATAAATTAATGATTTTCATGAGAAAGACGCATCCCGTGCATTTGGATCCGTGATGCGTTGCTTCCAAGACGCGTGAGATGGCTAAATCTGAAAATGTGTTTGGTCAATGGCTATTTTCGTAAATAGCTCTATTTTTTATGTAAGTTGGTGTTAAACATACCTCTCTCAAAAAGTTGGTAGAGTAGATTAATGTGGAATGTCGAACTAGATTCAAGCAAATTAAGGGTCGTTACTGCTTAATTTGATATGGATGGATACAATTAATCCATATCAAATTAAGTAGTCCAACCCTATCTTTTAACGAGTGATGAGTGATGGATTCAATGGTTGAGTCTCTATTAAGTAAAATTTATAATTTGTGAAAACATCTTTCATAACTAATAGAAGTTATAGAATGTGAATATATAGGACCTCTTTCACATGTAAAGATTGTGATTATGAAAATTTAAACTAAATACAATCTAAACTTCTTTAAAATTTTCAACAAATATTGGAAAAAAGGGTCGGTCATAAGAAAAAAGTAGCTAAAGTAAATACACTTCCAACTCTTTTTAAACTATTTTCTTTAAGAGAAAACCTTTATCATCTTAAGAAAATAATATATTCCTTAGTTCACAATGTAATTGTTTAAAATTTGTAGAAATGATTCTAAACATACAAATGATTCTTACGTCTTTAGAGCATCATCAATAGGGGTGTTTTTTTTTATGTTTTTATAATGCCAAGGTGGCATTGCCCCACCAATCACAAACATTCTGGGGCTGTTTGGTAGCCTCTTAATGACCATTCAGATGCTACCTCTTAATGGTTTAAAACCTCTGAATGAATAAGAGGTAACCTCAAGTCTGAATGGTTAAGAGATAACCTCCGAATGATAAATCATCACATGTCACATTCTTCTACCTTCTCATTGGTAAAATTCTTAATAGTTTCATTAAGAGGTAGCCTCTTAATGACCATTCAGAGGCTACCAAACAGCCCATCTCTCTTTTGCTCCATTCCCATCACCTAAAAACAACACTCTCTCCCTCTCACAACACCTTTCTCTCTCATTAAATACATGTTTTTCACTACATACATCACCACACATTCTCTCCTCCACCTCACACTCTCTCTCATCCACCTCACCTTTCTCTCTCCTTAAAAACACTCAAATACACCTTATTGAGGATGCTCTTAACATGAGAAGTGAAGGGAAATTCTTTTTTCTCATCTTGTCAACCACATATTTTAGTCTCAGAATATAAAAAAAATCGTATATTACATTAGTAGAGTAATTATGTGTTACTTTAGAGTAACACACAGTAACTCTACTAGAGTAAATATACGATTTTTTATATATTTTATAACTAAACATCATACTTAATTAAAAGGAAAAAAAATTATTCACTTCTCATGTTAAGACTTATTTGTATTTAATCTTTACACACACACTCTCTCTCTATATATATACAATAATATAACTTTAAGTAATTACACTATATGTTGCAATCCTTTCTAATATATTGGTGACTTTTAAATCAACTTTTGTTTATGATTTTTTAAAAGCATCAAAACATTTTCTTACGTTTATATTTTTAAAAATTAATACACCATAAAACGCTTATTCTGTTCTCCTTAATTTAAGTATAATACTCTATAGTCTTTTAGTAATTAAAAAAGGACATGTTACATGATTACTAGTATGAGTATCTATATTCTCCACTACATTACGTGTGTACCTTTTAGTTTATATATATATATATATATATATATATATATATATAAGGTTCATAAAAGAACCATTCGTGTGAAAAAAAACTCCATGCTACATATATATGTTGTATATGTAGTTTGGAGTGTTTTGGATTTCTCACGAAAAATGAGGTTTTTATGATCCCCAACACACATGCATTATGTACACTCCTTGAGCTCAGAGCTAGATGATGACGTACCTTGGAGTCAGGCGCATTTGCCAAGCTCCATTGGCTTTGGTCCTTAATGTCTCAAGTCATGCAAGAACAACATAATTACCTTCTGATAGATATGGTAAGTGAGTATCGTATTCTTGAGCAAAATGTGGGGAGTACTATATTTCTTATTTTTTATAAAGTAAAATCTAAAGATTTGTTTGTTTGCATATGAAAGTGCAACCGAAGCAAATGCAAACCTAATTAGAAAATGTAAACATAAGATAAAACTCTAGTTTATATAAGAAACAAGCTAGCAATCACATCAGCCTTTAGATTTTATCAGGATCTATAATGGTTTGCTTAACTAATTAGATTAGATTAACATAATAACATATCTTTAATCAAATCCATTATGGGCACATTTAATGCTTTACCGTACCTTAGCTTTGTCAAACTAATACTAGATTCAATTCTGTATAACTAGGAGGTTCATGTAATGCTATCTTGCATTTGATACAACACGCAATGTAACACAAAAGACATAAGAGACTCATTAATGGCATTCGGTTCAAATACAATATAACATGGGAACATCACCAAAATGAACATTGATCAAGGATATTTATCAAAATTTATTGGAGATGTCTCCATTTAGGGAACTCATACAAAACAAGCAACTTCAGACACGCGTAGAAATTGTCTAGGCCTAGCCTTTTCCTTTCTCTCTTCTACCACAATTTTTAAACGAGCATAACTTTTTTCATACAATAATACTTTTTAAAAAAGTTACACGAAATTAAAAAAGAATAAATTCTTTTTAATTTGGTGCAACTTTCTAAAAAGATATTCTCGTATCAACAAATTATGCCCATTTAAAAATTGTGTTGGAAAAGAAAAAAAGAAAAAAAAATGTTAGGCTTAGACACCATAGAATGGAAACGTCTATGTGTAGACCGTTTCCATGAAAAGGTGGACAAAGCCTCTAAGTTGGGAAAGAGTCTATGGCTAACCTCTTTTTTTTTTCTTTTTTCACCACAATTTTTAAACATGTTTATTCTCGTGTAACTTTTGTAAAAAAAAAAAAAATATTATCATATGAAAAAGTTATGTTTATTTAAAAATTGTGGTGGAAAAGAAAAAAAAAAGGCTAGACTTAGACTTTTCCCTAAGGCTGCAAAATAATTGAACGTTTAGTGAACTATTCGGGAACCATTCGGAAGGAAGTTCGTTTAACAAATGAATGAACATAAACAGAGGTCATGTTCCTTTATTTATGTTCGTGAATTTTCATTAACGTGTTCGTTTATATTCGATAGTTTATTAGGGTTTTTAATTTTTTTTATTTTACTTAAATACTTCAAAATTCTCACTAATAAAATATTAATAAATTATATTGTGTCTTATATCTAATAAAATATTTAGTATGTGTACGTTTTCGTTCATGAACGCTCGTTTGTGTTCGTTTGTTTTCATTTCTGTTCATGAACGTTTGTCTGTGTTCGTTTGCGTTCGTTGCCTAAACTTAACGAAAAGCAAAAACGAACACGAACACATTCATTTTCTTAATGAACGAACACAGACAAAAACTCATTCGGTAAGTGTTCATGAACAGTTCGTGAACACATTTATTTTCTTAACTGTTCACGAACAAACACGAACAAACATGAACATTTCAGTTCGTTTGATTCGTTTGCAACCCTACTTTTCCCTAATTTGGAGGCTATGTAGACGTTTCCTCAATTCTTTGGCTTCTACATAGCCTTTTCCTTCAAAAATTGGCTAGGTGTTAAGAATTTTTAAACTAGATGTGAATTCCCTAAACCTAGACGCTTTCTACATGTGTCTTCCTTTGAAGTTGCTTGTTTTGCATGAGTTCCCTAAACCTAGACGTCTTCAATGTTTATTTTGATAAATACCCTTGGTCAATGTTATTTTGGTGATTTTCCTATATAACGTTCATTCTTAAGAGCATTCACATCCCTTCCACCAAGTTCTTTGAGGGTGTTTTTTATATTATAAAAATTAGTTGTAAGTGGTTGTGAGTGAACAAGAAACAAAGTGTTACTATTTATCTGTATATTTGAGGGGACATTGTTCACCATCTGAATATAGTTTGAAAGTGGTTGTGAATGGAAGAGAGAAGAAAAAAAGTAATGATAAAAATATAAAAGAATATTACTTAATTGAAAGAAGAGAGAAAATTTAATTGTTTTTAATGCAATTTTAGGATACAAATGATGGAAAAAATATGAATGTTCTAAGAACTCTAACATAAGCAATAAAATAATATAGAAAATAATCAAACCCTGGTCTCGGTTGTACTCACAAGATGTTTATCGGGACATAGTGTGTTGGTTTCTTTTCTTGCATACCTATACCATAATCCTTGTCTTTCATGAATGCATGATTTATTTTATCTCCTATCGGCCCGGTGCATTATGCGTCTTTACTAGTTTTTGCCGTCTAAGTTGCGGGCATTATGTCAAATATTTTTCTCTTATAATATACACGTCTGTGTTTCGATTACTTGTACATACTACTCGTAGCATGATCTTAAAAAACTTATATCGAGTCAACCAATAAAAACAAAACACTACCATACTTTCGCTAAAAAAAACTAAAATAAAAATTATATCGAGCCAACCAATTAAAACAAAATATTACCATTGTTTTGTCTAAAAAGAAACACTAAAACAAATTTTACACTAGAGGCAAAATCGTAATTTGGAAGGGAAAAAACAAAAACAATGGTAAAACTATAAATTTGAGCTGAGGGAAAAATCGTAATTTGGCTAAGACAAGAAAAAAAAAACAAAACCAATGGCAAAACTGTAAATTTAAACAGGACAAAATTGTAATTTTGTTGAACCAACCGGGAAGTGCCAGACAGCTGCCTTTTATGCCACGCCCGCGTTGCGGGGCGCTAGCCCGAACATTTCTCAACCAATAAAAAGAAACACTATCATAGTTTAGCGCAAAAAACTAAAACTATGGTAAGACAATAATTTTGTCAGGACAAATGAGTCAGTGCTACTAGACAGTAGTTTGACACAAATATAAATTACATGGAGACAACCAATTAAAATAAACACAACGATAATAATGGCAAATTGTGATTTTGAACCGGGTAAAATCATAATTTTAAGCTAGGGGTAAATGCGTATTTTGACAAAATTGTAATTTGGAGTTGGTGGCAAAATCGTAATTTTAAATAGAGGGCAAAAGCGTAATTTTTTAACATGGGACAAAATTGTAATGTTTAACTAGGGTAAAATCGTAAATTTTCTGGATTAATAGGGGAGTGTCAAGCAGATGTCTGGCACTATTCCGCTCCATGCTCTATGTATGTATGTAGAATAGAATTGTAATTTTAAGCCGGGTAAAATCATAATTTTAAGCTAGGGGTAAATTCATATTTTAGCAAAATTTAAAACAATGACAAAATTGTAATTTAGAGCTGGTGGCAAAATTGTAATTTTTTAACCGAGAACAAAAGTATATTTTTTTTAACAGGGGACGGAATCGTAATTTTTAACTGAGATAAAATCGTAAATTTCTGGACCAATAGGAGAATGCGAGAAAGAATTCCCCTCCATGGTCTTTGTATGTACGTAGAATGTTTTAACTTTTAAGGTACATTTTTTGTTTGTTTTTATTTTTCATATGCATACGTGTTCTTTATTTTCCCATTCATACCTAATACTCTTTTAGTAATTTTCTTTCATCATTGTTTACTTGTTTCCAAGCATGTATCTTGCTTCTTCTATGTGGGTGTTAGGCTTAGCTTCTATTTCAACTTATTGACTTATTGAACACTGAAAATTTGTGAAAATGACTTATTGAAGTGTTTGGGAAATGTGTGTGTTGATGCAACAAATGAGAGACCAAGGATGGTAGCTGGGCTGGTTAAGCAAAAGAGTTAAAGGGTTTAACTTTGTCTAACGCAGGTCGTGGGGTCCCCCCACGTTTGCAAGACTTGGAAGGAGGTTCACTAGTTTATTCTTGTTGTTTGCCAATGATCCTTCTCTGATGTATGTTTCAGATGCGGATGAAGGGGCAAACAGAATGTGTGTGTTGGATGTGAAAAGGAGTAACTCGCATGAAGCAAGTACTCGTGATGAATGACCAGAGTTTTAAGGAATCTTGACTGGCCAGGCATCTCCTCACTTCAGTAAATGAAGTGTCAAATATATAGGAGAAGACATCTCCCAAAGAGGAATGCATTTGACTAGTAACCTTGCTTGCAGTTAGGGGCTTGCACTTTCGGGGGTTGAAGCCTTTTGACCCCTGGATAATAGAGTGTGCTCTGAGGACCTGCATTGCTTTTGCGGCTGGCAAGTTGGTGAAGTAATCTGGAGATATGACTTCTTACTGTTCCGTGCTACTTTATCTCGTTTTCCCAGGTTTTTAACCTTTGAACCATTTTGCCTTATGGGCATTTACGTATTTAAATCATTCATATTTGGTCTTGGGCTACCCCCGTCATCAGCTCCCCAAGTCAGAGGTTTTTGGGAAATGAGCTCAAAGACTTCAGACTTTTATACGTATGTTTTTATGTCCAAAGGCTTCGAGGGTTCAAGGGTTGGAAGGTTGAAACGGTTTTTGAATTTCGGAATTTGACAAGACAGTTGACAAGACCCGTGGCAGTTTGTCAGGCGGCGGTTTTAAATTATGCCTGTTGCTAATTATCCCTAATCTCATTTATTTACACATTTTTCTTTTTGAAGAACATAACTTGCTCTTTATTCTCTCAAGTATCCCTCTTTTTCAAAATCAGGTCAGTTCCGTTTTTCTTATTTTCTCTTTAATTGTGCATTGTCATGGGTGCTCGTAAGGATATGGCAAAATCCTTTTCTCGACTGACCCAAGAGGAAGTCGATTTATTTTGTATGGAATGGGGTATAGGGACAAAGTATAAACCGGTTGCACCGGCTTGCGATAAATCTATCAATGACTGTCTTTCTGGTATGATCGCCTTGTATTGTCGTCATTTTGAGTTTTCCAATCTTCGTTATCCGTTTTCAAACTTTGTCTTGAATATTTTGGAATATTATCGAGTGTCTTTTGGTCAGATTCACCCCCTTGGCATGGCTAGGGTTTTACATTTTGAGATTCTGTGTCGGGCTTGCGGGTATGATCCCACTCTTTTAGCATTTCGTCGCTTTTTCCGGCTTACTAAGAATGGTGATTGGTTCACCTTTGAAACCAGTCAAGTTGACACTTGTTTAATTTCGTCCATGGTTTCTACACTTGGGGATTGGAAAGATCGGTTTTTCTGGGTGTCGGAGGAAATTGTTCCTTTCAAACTTGTTTGGAGACACCCGGATGCTGTTCTGAACGAGCCGGAGCCCTCTGATTCCGAGATAAACACTCGTTTTTTAGAAATTCTTAGGAAGTGCCCTTCGAGGCTTCGTCCCTTCCCTGAGCATTTGTTGGTGTTGTTGGGTATAAGTAAACTGTGGGAAAAGGCTAACCGGGATCCGGTGCTTATTAGAGATGGGAAGGATATGCATTTATTCTTTTCTTGTTTTTTTGTTCCTTTTTCTTTGTTTGCTTATGTGCTTTTTATATTTGTGTTACAGTTATGACTGCCCTTGATTTTATTAAAAGCGATGACACCTCTAATGTTGCCTTTGATGATGTTGCTGCTACTCCCGGCGAGAATGAGGTTGTTAAGGGTTCTGATTACAGGTTTGAGGGTTCTGGTTATATCAATGTTCCGAATGTTAAAGGCTTTACTAAGGTTACTGCTTCCAAAGGTTCTACCCGTCGTTCCCAACGTCATCTGAAGGGTGTTGATCAGCCTTCTGGTTCAGAGCCCATCGATGTTAGTGATAATATTGAGGCATCAGGGGATCAGGCTGTGGATGTTGGCAAGGGTAAGGAAAATGAGTTAATTGTTTCCAGCAAGAAGAAGAAATTGATTAAGAAAGGTACCCCCCCTGTTATTCAAGGTTCATCAGCCAAAAGTGTTGAAAGCTTCGAAGGTTCAGAGGGTCAGGATATTTATGTGCCTAACTGGGGGGTTAAGGTTAGTGATAATTTTAAGGATCCGGCTGTTTGTGCCGAAGCCTTGGCTCATTTTGCTCCTCCCGGTGTTCGAAGTGCCATATCTGAGATGGAGGCTGATCATCTTATTTCTAGGATGATGCTCAGCTCCTGCAACCTTTCTGCCTTTTTGGCTGAAGGTGTTACTCACTTTGCTAAAGGGATGCAGGAATATGAGGAGGCTTCCAAAAAGAAGGAGAAAATGAAAGCTTCAATTGTTGCCATGAAGAAGGAAATCGAGATCTTTTCTGAGAAGGAATTGGCTTGGACCAAGAAAGAGGAGGAGTTAACAAAGAGGCACGAAATTGAGATGGGTGATCTCAAGAAGGGCTTTGAAGCTAGCCTATTGAAGCTGAAAGCTGACCGGGAGGCCTTGGCTGTACAACAGAAGGCTTTTGATAAGGAGAAAGATGGTTTGAAGACTTTGGTTGCCCAGGCTACTGGAGATAACCAATGGCTCATTGAGCAGGGTTTTCACCAGGTGGTTACCTATCTCTTGCATTCTAAAGAGTTTAACTCCGCTCTTGGTGATGTTTACACTAAACTGCTCAATCTGGGAAAACACCAAGCTCTTATTGCGGGTTATAAGCTTCACGAGTCTGGCCATCCCTTAGAGAAATCTCCCCTGTACCGTCCCGAGGCTTCCGATGTTTTTAAGAGTTCCGTTGAGCAAATGGAGAGGTTGTCGTACCCGTATGTGAGTCAGGTTGCTTCTTGTTATGGTAAGCCTCTCTCCGTTTTGCAGGGACTGAAGCCGGATGGTTTGAATGAAAAGTTATGTGCTGAAATGCTTAGCTCCCTTTCAGGGAAACGTTCCTACTCAGGAGATAGTGAAGATACTTTTCCTGGGGAATCTGATGCTCCGAAGGATGCCAGCTTGGAGGGTTCGGCTGTTGAGGATCTGGGTCCGTAAGCTAAAAAGGCTAAGAAGACTAAGAAGGCCAAAGGTAGCAGTTCTGGGGCTTCTAAGCCTTCTACTGATTCATGAATTCGTAGCTTTCTTAGCACTCTTAAAACAATTTATGGTTTGTAACCTTTAAACAATGTTAGGTTTTTGGGAACCCTTAAGGTTTCTGTTGGTCGTGGTTGTCTGAACAATATCTAAACTTGCAAGTCACTAGGACTTACCTTGACTCGTGTTTGAAAGTCTTTTAGGGCTTTCCTTAATATGATATGGTGTTTAACTATTTTCTTTATGTCTATTTTGTTAAGGCAATTTGGCTGGCTTTAACCCTTCAAGCCTTTTGGCTATCCGTAGGTAGATTGAAGACTTTGAGGTTTTAAGTTGTCTCGTAGGTGGCTTGAGTTCTTGAAGGCTTCTTAGTTTTGTGACTTGACTTGGTTTGCATTTTGTGTGATTTTTTCGTTTGTATCGTCCTTTAAATAATTTTTTGTTTTCTTGTAACTTTGTCCTTGTCGAGTTTGTGTTGCCTTTATGTTTTACACCTTAAAGGGTTCAGTGTTGCAGACACTTAGCCTTGGTGTTTTTAATAAGAAGACATAGCACCTATCCTTTTTATCATTTTTTTTTTGTTTTTTATTTGACTACATAAGCCTGTTTGTTGGTTGTATTTCTAAGGCTTAAGGAACATTTGGTGTAGGTTGTTCAGACCTATCTATGAGACAATTTTGCTTTGACTTAATAAGTCTCATGGAGTTGTATTGATTTAGGAACTCACCCCTTATATAGGTTCATTCAACCCTTGAACCTATTGAGCGATGTGGCCTGGGAGCTCATCCCCTTACATGGCCCTTGCCATGGAGTTTTTTGCTAGGTTCTCAACCTGATTTTAGGATAGAAAGACAAGTTTCATAAAACAACTTCATTCATTCAAGCAATACTTGCTTTTTACAAAAGGTATTCATAGTGTTGTTCGAAATACATTTTGATACAAACCAAACTTTCTAGTCTAAACATGGAACCTTTTCAGGGTTTTGCCATTCCAGTGTCTTGGAAGCCTCTTGCCCTCTGAATCTGCTAGCTTGTAGGATCCCCCCTTGTGTGCTTCGAGGATGGTATACGGACCCTCCCATTTTGGGCCAAGCTTTCCTTGATTTTCCTTTTTGCTAGCTTCATTGTTTCTGAGGACCAGGTCCCCTGGCTTGAATCGTTCATTCTTGACTTTTTTGTTGTAGTAGGCTTCCATTTGTTGCTTGTATTTGGCTTCTTGGATTGCAGCTTGATCCCGTGCTTCCTCTAGGAGTTGTAAATTCAACATGGTCTCTTTTTGGTTTGTTTCGGGATCCATGTTGACGATTCGTTGGGTTACAACTCCTATCTCAGCGGGGATCACAGCCTCGGATCCAAATACCAAGCTATAGGGTGTTTTCTTATGACTTGTTTTTTTGGTTGTTCTAATTGCCCATACGACACTAGGCAATTCTTCAAGCCAGTTGCTTTCGTATCTTCCCAATCTTGTCTTGATACCTTCCACTATGCTCCGATTTGTTCTTTCAACCTGACCGTTTGATTGCGGGTAAGCCACTGAGCTGAAAACCTGGTTGATTCTGTATTCTTTGCACCAAACGCTGAAAGGCTTTTCAGCAAATTGCTTTCCATTGTCAGTGACAATTACTCCCGGCAATCCATAACGGCAAATAATGTTTTCCCAAACAAAGTCGATGACTTGTTTGCCTGTGATCTTTGCAATTGGTTTAACCTCGGGCCACTTGGTGAAATAATCTATTGCCACCAACAAGAATTTTACCCCTCCTTTGCTTGGGGGGAATGGTCCAACAATGTCCATTCCCCATTTATGGAATGGCCATGCCGAGGTTATTGGGACAAGGTCATGCTTGGGATTTTTTGGTATTGGTGCATGAATCTGGCAAGCGTCACATTTCTCTGTGTCACGATGCTTTGAGGGCCAGAAATATCCAAGGTTCATGAGTTTTGCAACCACCGACCTAGCTCCAAAATGAGCTCCACATATGCCTTCGTGAATTTCTTTGATCAAATACTTACTTTGCTCAGGACCAGCACATCTTAGCAAGGGGGCAAGGTAACCCTTTTTGTAAAGGGTTTCTCCTGGTAGTACGTACTGCCTTGCTTTGATTTTAAACCTTTCAGCTTCTACTTGATCATTGGGTAGTTCACCATTTTTAAGGAACTTTTTGATGGGAGTCATCCAATTTGGATCTTCCTCGATGACTATGTCTTGAACTTCCAATTCATCAATCGATGGAGTTTTCAACACTTCTACCAACACCTTCTTGGTGAGGTGGGCAAAAGTGAGGGATGCTAGCTTACTTAAGGCATCAGCCTTTTTGTTTTGGGATCTGGGAATTTGCTTGATATTGCATGCTTGGAATGTGCTCATCAGCTCCTTGGATTTCTCTTTGTATTTTTTCATGTTGGGTTCCTTTGCAACGTAGCTATCGTTCACTTGGCTTGAGACCAATAATGAATCTGTGAACACTTCAAGCTTCTGGACTTTCATCTCTTTGGCCAGCCTTAAACCAGCGATCAGTGCCTCGTATTCAGCCTCGTTATTGGTTGTCTGAAAATCAAAACGAAGAGCATATGTAAATTCCAACCCTTCTGGGTTGATCAAGATTAACCAAGCCCCTGACCCTTCAACGCTTGAAGCCCCATCGGTAAAAAGCTTCCAGGCTTCAGGGTTGGAAGGTTCAGTGGTGGTAGTGTTTACTTCAGTGATTGCTTGGTTCGGGATTTCCACGATGAAATCTGCCAAGACTTGGGCTTTGATAGCTTTTCGTGGGACGTAGGTGATGTTATGTTCACCTAGTTCTACTGCCCATTTGGCTAATCTTCCCGAATTCTCTGGTTTTTCAAGCACATTCTTAATAGGTTGGTCAGTGACCACTTGTATAGGATGTGTTTGGAAATACCTTCGAAGCCTTCTAACTGTTTGAACTAGGGCTAATGCAAGCTTTTCAAGGGGAGGGTATTTGGTTTCAGCCAATTTTAGATTTTTGCTAAAGAAATAAACGGGTACCTGAGCTTTGTCCCGTTCGATGATAAGGACTGCACTTATGGCCTCTTCAGCAATTGATAAATAGACTGAAATTAATTCCCCCGTTTCAGGAGCTGCGATGTCTGGTAAGGAAGCGAGATGTTGTTTCATGTGATTGAAGGCTTCTTTAGCCTCATCAGTCCATTTGAAGTTCTTCTTATCAGAGCTATTCTTGAGCGTTTTGTAGAAGGGTAAAGACCTTTCTGCCAACTTGGAGGTAAAACGCTTCAAGGCTGCAAGCTTCCCGTTTAAACTTTCAACCTCTTTCCTGGTTTTTGGTGGTTTGGTTTCGAGGACAGCTTTTACTTTGTTTAGGTTAGCCTTGATGCTTTGTTTCCCAACAATGTGACCCAAGAACTTTCCTTCTTCAAATCCAAAAGAGCATTTTTCAGGGTTAAGCTTCATGTTAACCTTTCTGAGATTCTTGAAGGTTTCTTGAATGTCGTCGAGCATTTGATACTCCGTCTTGCTTTTGATTACCAAGTCGTCGACGTATGCCTCCATGTTTTTACCAATTTGGCTTGCAAAGGCTTTGTCTACTAGACGTTGGTAGGTCGCTCCAGGGTTTTTGAAGCCGAAAGGCATCTTTTGGTAACAAAAGATTCCTTTATCCGTATGGAACGTTGTCTTTTCTTCATCCTCTTCTTTCATGAGTATTTGGTGATACCCTTTGTAAGCATCAAGAAAGCACTTGAAAGGGTAACCAGTGAGTGAGTCAACCTTGAGATCGATTTCCGGTAATGGATAGCAATCCTTAGGACAAGCCTTGTTAAGATCCTTGAAATCTATGCACATCCTCCAAGAGTTATCAGGTTTCTTGACCATAACCGGGTTTGCAACCCATGATTGGTACTTGACTTCTCGGAGGATGCCTGCCGACACAAGCTTTTCAACTTCTTGACAAGCAGCCATGCTTCTTTCAGGTGCTAAGCTTCTTTTCTTTTGGACCACAGGTTTGACGTCCGGTGGTATTCTTAACTCATGCTCAGCAATGTTCCGAGGGATCCCTGTCATATCCTCTGGACACCAAGCGAAGACATCGCTGTAATGTGTTAGCAACTTTTCTAGATATGAGAGGGTTTCTTGTGCAAGGCTTGGATTGACCCTTATTCTCTGTTCAGGGTACTTAGGATTTATGATCAGCCTTTGCTTGTCTTCTTCACTTCTGGAGCTTTCACCTTCAACCAGGTAGGCTTCTTGAGAGGGCTGAAGGGTTGCTACCCCCCTCTCGGTTGGAAATTTGACTGTGCCGTGTCCAACAGACACGGCCATGTAGAATGCACACTGCCCTGGTCTTCCAATGATCACATCATAGTTTGAAGGTATGTTAATAACCACAAAGGTGAGTGGTTGGATCCTTTCCTTCTAACCTTCGCTGAAACGAACATTAAGTGTTAGTTGCCCTAATGGCTTGAGAGGTATATCGGCAATACCTTTTATGGAGGTTCCAGAGGGTTGAAGCCTTGAACGTTTTTCATTACTCAGACGGTTGAAGAATTTCTCGAACATGATTTCAGTAGCTGCCCCAGTGTCTATGTATGCCCTATTTGTTTGCAACGTTCCCACAGTAGCTTCTACCACAAGAGGGCTAGGGAGAGGGTCTTTATCCGTTGGGGGGAAGCAGACACACTGAAGCTCCCAAGCTTCCAACCGCTGTTTTTTATGAGGAACCCTTCCATCGAAATCCACCATGTTAACTTCCTTGCCCTTTCCTTCAGCCATTTTGTCTCGTACCCCCTTTACCAAATGAGCGAGTTCTCCGGACTTAACAGCTTCTTCAATCCTTTTCTTGAGCTGGAAGCAATCATTGGTGTGGTGACCTTTTTCTTCATGAAACTCACAAAACTGTGTGGAGTTCTCATTTTTTCTGCTTTTTGGGAGAGGCCTGGGAGGCCCAAAGTTCTGTTTAACTTCTTCAGTGGCAAGGATTTCCTGAGGAGTCTTTGTGAGTGGTGTGAAACCCGTGCCCTTCTCCCTGGTTGGAGGGTTCTGACCTTCAGGCCTTCGATGGTCTGAACCCTTTTGACGTCTGTCATAGGAGTTAAAGTTTCCTCTTTTTCTGGCAGGGCTGTTACCCCTCCAACTCGACCCTCTTTTCCTTTGTTCTTTAATATCTACTGCCTCCTCTCCCCGGATGTGGGCTTCTGCCCTCTCGAGAGCTTCTTCCAATGTTTTGGGTAGAGATTTGTTGAAATCTCTTGTGAGATATTTTGAGGTGATAGCGTTCATGAACCCGGCTACCCTCATTTTCTCATCTGCCCCTACATATGTGAGACCTTCTTTCTTGTATCGTTCAATAAACTCACGAAGACTTTCGTCGTCACGTTGTTTTATCTGAAAGATGACGGTTGCATCTTTGACATATCGTCTTTGTTGGGAGAAGTTGGCCAAAAAACCCTTACTGAGGTCGTCGAAGCTTCGAATGCTTCGGGCAGGCAAATCATTGAACCAAATCCTGGCTGATCCGACAAGAATTTGCATGAACATTAAACAACATTCAGCATTTGACCATTTCTCAATCCTTGCTGCACCAGTGAAGAACTGAAGATGGTCCTCTGGGTCCTCAGTCCCATCGTACGTTCTGATGTGAGGAGGCATCTTGATCTTTGCTTGAAAATCATAATCGGCTATTTGCTTTGAAAAGCATGAAAGGTTGTTTGGCTTATACGGCTTGGCCAAGTCTTCTTCAGCCCTTGCACCCACATTGTTGCCATTGCCGTTGTTTCCCTGAGTGGCCAGCACTTGATTAATGAAGTGTTGCCACGGGAAGTTGGCCATCATCTGGGCCATCATTGGGGGCACGAGGTTGAAGCCTTGAAGGCTTCCAGGTGCAACTGAGCAGCTTACTCCAAGGGGGGTGCTCATAACAGCACTTTGTGCCAAAGGGAGCACGGACAGAGCTTGTTCCCACGAGGTTGTTGTAGATGCTGGAAAGCTTGTTACTGGGGACTGTAGGAGCTGATCAAGGGTTAGCTCATGTCCCAAAGGAGCACCACTTGTAATTGGTTGGGAAGAGAAGATGGGATACACTGTGGGATTCGTCATTGTGGACAAATACGGATTAGGGTTTGGAGGATTACTGGGACCAGCCTCATTCCTGGTAGTAAAAGGTGGAATGGGAGGCCCGGGAGACAGCGTTGGTTCAGGCTCATCATAGTCTAAACGAATCATCACTCCCTTTTCTCTTTCTTTACTCACATGTTGGTTGAGAAGGGACCTCAACTCAAGGAAATTGTTGGCAACCCCCTCAGGGGTAAGTTCAACACACGCTGAGGCGTCAGAGACACCGATATTGGGAGATGGAACTCCGGATCTGGATGGAGTTGGTGTGTTGAAGGTGAGGAACTCGGGTGTGCTTTCCGGAGTTGAGAAAGAAGTTGGTATAGCCACATGAGCTTGGCTACTTCCCGGGGTTGAGGTGTTTGGAATCTGATTCACTACACCCGGGGATCCACTTTCAGACATGGTGATTTTAAGCGAAGAGAGCTACACTACTAGGTCTTTTTAAGGAGAAATAGCGGCGTAGCCCCACGGTGGGCGCCAACTTGTTGATGCAACAAATGAGAGACCAAGGATGGTAGTTGGGCTGGTTAGGCAAAAGGGTTAAAGGGTTTAACTTTGCCTAACGCAGGTTGTGGGGTCCCCCCACGTTTGCAAGACGTGGAAGGAGGTTCACTAGTTTATTCTTGTTGTTTGCCAAGGATCCTTCTCTGATGTATGTTTCAGATGCGGATGAAGGGGCAAACAGAATGTGTGTGTTGAATGTGAAAAGGAGTAACTCGCATGAAGCAAGTACTCGTGATGAATGACCTAAGTTTTAAGGAATCTTGACTGACCAGGCATCTCCTCACTTCAGTAAATGAAGTGTCAAATATATAGGAGAAGACATCTCCCAAAGAGGAATGCATTTGACTAGTAACCTTGCTTGCAGTGAGGGGCTTGCCCTTTCGGGGGTTGAAGCCTTTTGACCCCTGGATAATAGAGTGTGCTCTGAGGACCTGCTTTGCTTTTGCGGCTGGCAAGTTGGTGAAGTAATCTGGAGATGTGACTTCTTACTGTTCCGTGCTACTTTATCTCGTTTTCCCAGGTTTTTAACCTTTGAACCAATTTGCCTTATGGGCATTTACGTATTTAAATCATTCATATTTGGTCTTGGGCTACCCCCGTCATCAGTGTGTATGTGAGGCAATAAGTCAACAAGCAAGAAATTCTAGCTTATTGAACAGTGAAAAAGACTTATTATAAGTCACAAATAAGCTAAGCCAAACACCCCCTATGTAACATTCTAGGATTTTTATATAAAATGATGAGAATATTTATATACTATTCATTTAAAACAATATTATGCATAATTGTTTGTATTTTGTGCTTAAAGGGTTTTCTATTTTATTTTTTTGCAATGGTTAGTTGTACATATTGTTTTAGGGTTACATATATGTATTGTACCTTATGATTTATGAGTTTTTCAAAAATGTTTGTTTGTAGGTTCATAGGACATTATATTTTATTATTATATTTATTTTTGTTATTATTTATTTTATGATTTCTTTGTTTTAGTATTCTTACTTATTTAAATCATGTATTTATTTTTGTAATACACATTAATGATTTCTTTGTTTTAGTATTCTTACTTATTTAAATCATGTATTTATTTTTGTAATACACATTAATTTATTTTATTTAAATTTTATTCGTGTCCATACACGATGTAAGGTGCGTATGTGGTTAAATGTTTTTATGTCTACTTTTCTCATATGATAGGTTAGTCGCAACTCGCAAGTCCTATATCGACTTAGTTATTCTTTTCTATGTTTTACATTTCGGTTTAATTTCTTCGTATTAACACGCCGCAATCGATGCGTGTGGTTCAATGATTTTACATCTATGTTTCGCCCAATGTTACATTTTTCATTTTTATTTATTTTCTTTTACGAGTTTTTTCGGCGTTGATGGTCGTTGGCGGTCGTATAACACTGGAGCAACTTGGCACGGTTTTATGTTCCCCACTGCAACGTGAGGGCTTAGTATATCATCATATATGTAGTAACAAAATGCACTACAAAATGTTTCTTACTTTTCTCAAAATGGTTGTAACTTCTCTTATACTTAAAGTACGTGCATGATTATGGTGTAACAACTTTTATTAATGCGTCATTTTCTACACGTTGTTACGAACGTGTGTGGTCTAACGTTTTTACGTCTTCTTTTTCAGTGTTTCTTGGCGTTGGCGATGGTGTGTTATTAATGTTGTTGGTACGGTTGTACCCCGCCGCAACGCGGGGGTGCTTCCATCTAGTTATATTTTAAATGAGAAAAATTAATTTCTATATATTTTGAGTTTCTACCATTTCAATTTTAGAATTTTGAAAATTAGACTGAAGTATCAGTAAATGTCCAAAACATGGTCATCGTGTAAATATTTAACTAATTTGGTGATAAATGTTCAATTATTTTCCCTTAAAGGACTTGACACTTGAGCCACAAAAATGGCAAACTTAAGTCCCTAAAATTAATCTTCATGTAGCTAGCTTAGCCATCAGAACACAAGATACATAGGCAAAACTCTTGTGTGTGAGTGAGCAACGAGCCAAGAAGATGAGCTAACGAAGCTCCATTTCCACTCTTCGATGTTCATGACCAAATATCCGCTATTAGTGGATCTGGAACAATTAGCGCTGAAATTTTCATGTAATTCATAAAATATTATAGGCTCAAGACGTGGGCAAGAATCAAATGATTGAAGGTCAATTTAAGCAATGTGAAAGGTGAATATCTAGAATTGAAACCCAACCAAGTGAAAAGGTGAATATCTAGTGTCATAAACCCAACCATGTGAAAGGTGAATATCTAAAATTGAAAAAACACCTTTGATTATTGCACTAATTTTAACGTTATTTTACTAATTTTGTAAAAATAACATTAAAAGCGGTGGACGGTTAATCTTGCATGTCATTGATAGGCGAAAGACAAAAAAGGTACATACACTAATCGGTCTTTGTCCCGATTGTTGAGTGTTATGTGCCTTATGTCCAAGTCTTGATGCAAACCTACAATGGAGGCGGGGGTCTCACTGAAAAAAACATCTCTATTCCTACAGGGTAGAGGTAAAACCGTCTACATCTTACCCTCCTCAGAGCTTACCTTAACTTTGCTATTGGTGAGATTTATCGAGTATGATGATGATGATGATGATGATGATGATGATGATTGTAACTTTAAAATAATATGAAAGGCAGATGAACTAACTGCGTTCAATACCTTATTCCTAAAACTCCATAAGATCTACATGATGATATGAGCATTCACGGATCTTAAACTTAATTTATCGGTAAAATGATCAGGGAGAGCCGTGCTCTCAAAATCCAATATCTTAAACTACAAAATAATTCGGTAAAAAATAGAGGGGGGGGGGGGCATGGAAAGAACCGCCCCTGAATGTGAACTTCAAACTCGTGAAACTGTCGTCACATAATTGTTGAGCTCTTGAAGTTGTAGATCAACAAAATAATACATGTTGAGAGTCAAAGTAAATAATAGCCCGTTAAAAAAATAACTCTTGTAGGAGCTACATTTTTTCTCTTTTTTTAAAGAGTAAATTACAAGTTTTGTCCTTTATGTATGTCCCAAATTGCAGGCGTGTTGATCAGTTATGTTTAAACTTAATGGAAAACATGAATAACACATATCTGTTATAGTATTCAAAGCAGTAGAGAATCCAGTCATTGAGTTCGACATCTTTGTCAGGGTGATCCGGTTCCTCCTTAGGGTGTAAAGTGATGATGGTGATGAAACCGAAAGTAGGGTGAGTTTCGGTTATGGGGAGAGAGATACGAAATTGATGTTGATGAGGGTTTGTAATTGTGTAAAGTGTCTAACCCTTTAACTCTCTAATAAGCCCCTTATTTATACACCCAAGAGGAAACCCAATTAGTTAATAAGGGTAATATGGTCCATCAACAATTACCAACTAATTATAATAGGTTATTAATATATTTTGATCTAATATAATATAAATGATTATATAGGCTACAAGATTAAATATTACATTTATATATTTAATCTCACATTCTCCCACTTAGCCAAGTAATCATTTATCATGAGTATTAGGTAAGCCTGGCCAGGTGTTAACACTCATTTTAGCCTTAAACCAAGAACTATAGCAGAGAAATACAGCCGTTGAATCATCATTCGACTCAGGACCCCCATTAGTCATACTATAGCCTCAATTTAAAACCTAACAGTTACGATCAAAATATGTATAAGCCCTTTAGCGTCTGATTTGTATTTATATTTGTCTATATGTCATTACACCAGCAGAACATATGTTAGAGACATACAAAATCAAACTGAGGAAATTTTATTAATTAAAACATAAGCTAGTAGAATATGCCATTAAATAAGGTCTTTAATAAGTCTCATATTCGATACATGTTCTTCGAAAACTTTAGGTGGGAGACCTTTAGTCATCGGATCCGCAAGCATATCTTTAGTACTAATATACTCAATACAAAGATTATTTTCCTCAACTCGTTCACGTACGAACAAGTACTTCGTATCAAGATATAAACCAGCTCCAGTCGAACTGTTACTGTTCGAGAAACTAACGGCAGCTGAGTTATCACAGTAAAGCTTCAATGGTCTAGAAATGGAATTAACGATTTTGAGTCCAGTAATCAGATTTCTAAGCAACATTCCATGACAGGTTGCGTTGTAAACAGCAATGTACTCTGCCATCATTGTGGAAGTTGTAGTTAACTGTTGTTTATGACTCTTCCATGAGATAGGTCCGCCTGCTAACATAAAGATGTAGCCCGAAGTGGATTTCTTGTCATCTTTGCATTTTGCAAAGTCAGAATCAGAATAACCTACCACTTCTAAATGATCACTTCTTCTATAAGTCAGTTTATAGTCTTTCGTCCCTTGCAGATATCTAAGGACCTTCTTAGCTGCTTTCCAGTGATCTAGGCCAGGATTAGTCTGATAACGACCTAGCATTCCAGCAATGTAAGCGATATCTGGGCGAGTACAGACTTGAGCATACATCAGGCTCCCGACTACTGACGCGTAAGGTATCTGGCTCATTTGCTCCTTTTCAACCTCTGTTGTCGGACACTGGAATGAACCGAAAACATCTCCCTTAACTACTGGAGCGACGGAGGGTTTGCACTGTTGCATGTTGTAACGTGTAAGGACACGATCTATGTAAGTCTTTTGAGACAATCCTAAGATCCCTTTGTGTCTATCTCGGTGAATTTCGATGCCAATGACGTAAGAAGCATCTCCGAGATCCTTCATGTCGAAGTTATGCAAGAGTAACCGCTTCGACTCATGCAACATGTCTAAACTATTACTTGCCAATAGAATATCATCTACGTAAAGGACAAGTATAGTAAAGTTACTCCCACTCATCTTGAGGTAGGTGCATTGATCCACTTGATTCTTCATAAAACCTTGCCTCTTCATGACTTCATCAAACTTGAGGTACCATTGACGTGATGCTTGTTTTAACCCATAAATGGATTTCTTCAACTTACAGACTAGATGCTCCTGACCTTCAGGTTTAAAGCCTTCAGGTTGTTTCATGTAAACATCTTCGTCTAAGTCTCCGTTAAGGAAAGTAGTTTTGACGTCCATCTGATGCAGCTCCAAATCAAAATGAGCTACTAGGGCCATAACGATCCTTAATGAATCTTTACGAGAGACAGGTGGAAACGTCTCTTGATAATCAATTCCCTCTTTCTGAGTGTAGCCCTTTGCAACCAATCTCGCTTTGTAGCGTTCAACGTTCCCATTAGGATCCAGTTTTGTTTTGAACACCCATTTACAACCTACAGGTTTGGCACCATTGGGTAATTCGACTAAATCCCAAACGTCATTTTTCTTCATGGATTCAAGCTCATCAATCATTGCTTTGTTCCATTCAGAAGACTGATCACTGCTAATGGCTTCATTATAAGAGATGGGATCATTGAGCTTTCCAGCATCCATTTCAGTCAGGTAGGTAACATAATCATCCCAATTAGTAGGCCTTCTTTGCCTAGATGACCTCCTGAGTTGATTATCGGGTTCAGCGTTGTCTTGGTTTTGAGCGTTTGATGTGCCTTCGTTATGAGGTATAATGGGTTCTGATTGTGGAGATGGAATTTGTGCAGTGGCTTCAGGTACAGTTGCATGGGGTACAAGAGGAGTAAACGGAGTAATGATAAACGACGAGTCTCTCCCCCCCCCCCCACGTCTTGTACTTCTTGCAATTCTTCGTAAGGGTTAGTACTGCTCCCACTGACCTTGAAATCCTCCAGGAACGCAGCACGCTTGGTTTCAACAATACGGGTGACATGGGAAGGACAATAGAAACGATAACCCATTGAATGATCAGGATACCCAATAAAGAAGCAGGTAACTGTTTTAGGGTCAAGTTTCCTTAGGAAAGGATTGTAAAGTTTTGCTTCAGCAATGCAGCCCCATACTTTCATATATTTAAGACTCGGTTTCCTTCATGTCCAAAGTTCATAAGGAGTTTTAGGGACAGACTTAGAAGGAACTCTATTGAGTATATGAACAGCTGCTTTTAACGCTTCAGTCCAGAGGAATAATGGTAAATCAGTGTTGGCTAACATACTGCGCACCATGTTCATAAGGGTACGATTTCTTCTTTCAGCGACACCATTCTGCTGAGGTGTACCAGGCATGGTGTATTGGTTCACAATCCCCTGGCCCTTACAAAACTCATAAAATGGACCAGGAGCTTGACCCACATCAGTATGTCTTCCATAATATTCACCGCCTCTATCTGATCTCACAACTTTAATTTGACGATCTAATTGCTTTTCAACTTCAGCTTTATAATCTTTAAAAGTTGTAAGAGATTCAGACTTTTCCTTTATAAGATACAAGTACATGTAACGAGAATAATCATCAATGAAAGTGATAAATGAAGTATGTCCTGTTATACCAGCAATTTGATAAGGACCACTAATGTCAGTGTGAATGAGTTCTAATAAATTAGAGCTCCTAGTGGCACCTTTCTTATTCGCTAATGTCATTTTGCCTTTAAGACATTTGACACATGTTCCAAAATCGGTGAAATCGAGAGGAGGTAAGACTTCATCCTTTACGAGACGATTTAATCGTTCTCTTGAGATGTGGCCTAAACGTTGATGCCACAACATAGATGAAGTCTCTAAGTCTCGAACCTGTTTCATCTTTGTGAGTGATTCATTAATATTATATGAAAACAAAGATTTGGAAAAATTATCATCTAGTTCTAATCTATAGAGACCACCATCCAGAATGCCAGTACCATAAACAACAGAATCATAGAGAATAGAGAGTTTGCGATGACCATGAGAAACGACAAAACCGTCCATGTCTAACTTTGGTCCTGATACAAGGTTCCGAGTTACCTCAGGAACATATAAGGTATCATAAAGTTTAATACATAAACCAGTTTTCAAAAATAATTGTAATGTTCCTATGGCCTTCACTTCTAATTCCCGATCATCCCCAACTTTAAGTGTTCTTTGGTTTCTTCCCAGCTTCCGGATTGTAAGGAATCCCTGAAGTGAATTGGTAACATGTACCATAGAACCAGAGTCAAACCACCAAGAATTAGCAGGAACATTTAAATTAAAGGACTCAAGTATCATGAAAAAATCGTTACCTTTCTTAGCCAGCCACTCCTTGAAGTCAGGGCATTCCTTTTGCTTATGTCCTGTTTTCTTACAGAACTTGCAGTAGGGTTTGCCTAAGGAGTTCTTAGAGCTGGAAGGTGCACTGGTATTAGGAGTTGGATTTGGCTTTTGAACCTTAGAAGCATCCTTTCTTTGATAATTGTGCTTCCTCTTCTTTGAGCTGGAGGTGGTGAAGTTAGCAACATCAGTATAGCGATCCATCTTCATACGCTCTTCCTCCTGCACGCACATAGCGATCAGCTCACTCATCGTCCATTTGTCCTTCTGAGTGTTGTAATTGATCTTCAATGCTTCATAGGACGAAGGAAGCGAAGTGACGATGAAGTGAACAAGAAAACCATCACTGATCTCCATCTCTAGGCCCTTCAACTTATTGGCCATGTCATGCATCATCATGATGTGTTCGCGAATGCCGCTCCTCCCATCATACTTAGTAGTCACTAGCTTAAGGATAAGAGTACTAGCGTGTGCTTTTGATGTTCCCTTGAATTGATCCTCCACAGAAGCCAAGTAGGTTTTAGCATCGTCAGAATCAGGAATGGCTCCTCTAATTGAGTGATGAATGGACTGCTTCATGAACATGAGAGACATGCGGTTACTTCTAGTCCACTTATCATGAGTTAACTGCTGAGCAGCAGTACTCTGTGGAGTAAGGACCGCTGGCTTATCCTCTCTTAGAGCATAATCAAAGTCCAGCACTCCAAGTGTAAGCATGAGGGCATCCTTCCATGCAGCAAAGTTATCACCAGTCAAAGGTGGAATCCCTTGATTGGGTGCTGATAGTGGAAATAAGATGAGCAAGTTATGATACTAAGAAAGAAGTCTTAATGTGATCTAAGGGCATGTTATACTAAGGCAGGCATAAGTAATGACCATTTCAATTATGAAGCTGTGATAATGTCTATTACTAACATCAAAATAATAGACTTAGTAAAATTCTATTTAAACGAAGACAAATCAGCTTTGGCCAGAAGTGTAATCATTTAAATATGTGTGCAAAGTAATTGTGACAAATCCGCTTTGGCCAGAAATGAGACAATCACTTTAGTTATGCACTTGTCAAGTCATGCTAAACATAAATGAATTATATCAGCTTTGGCCAGAATTAAGACATTTTACGTTTGTAATGCATACTTAACATAGCTTTTATAATACTTGAACAATAAATAGATGTATTAAATCAGCTTTGGCCAGAATTAATACATCAGAAGCTCATTCAAGTTAAGCTATTTTGGTTTTGTAAAAATTATCTGATTCTGATTAATTAATTAAGTATAAACAAAACCAAGTGTTTAATAGCAAACCACCTGTTATGCTTTGTGCGATCGGTAATGCCTTGTGCGATCGTTAAGGCCCAAAACTTGTGCAATGTAAATAAAACCCAAGTCTTGTGCGATCAGTTAGGCCCAAAAATTTGTGCGATCAGTGAGGCCCAAAACTTGTGTGATCAATAATGCCTTGTGCGATCCACAAGTCTTGTGCGATCCACAAATCTTGTGCGATTTTCCCTTGTGCGATCAGACCCCTTTTTTTTCTCGTGATCTGACTTGTGTGAATGTCTTGTGCGATCAGATCATGTGCGACAAAAGGGACTTGTGCGATTTGAGCATTGATGATTTCGAATCCTCTCTTTAAGGCTGTTATGGTGATAATTAACTAAAACCCGAAATTTAAGGGATTGTGGGATATTGTTTCCTATTTTATTTCTGATCTAATCTTATCAAAAGATTTCGAAAATAATAACTGATTATCCCTTTAACAGTTTTTCGAAAATTTAATAGATAAGATTAACACTATGTTCCCGAGTTTCATTTAACAAGGGAAGAGAAATGAATTAAAAGGAAGAGAGTAAAAAAAGTGTTCCAGAGATTTTTTTAGTTTAGGAAGGGAAGTGGTGAGAAGAGAAAGGAAACAAGGGGATGATTGATGCAAATATTCATCCTCCCAATTTGGAGAGATTTGGTGAGAAAAAATTATTATGAATCTCAGACTTTTTTAAATTTCCTAAATTACCCTCTAATTCATTATAAATAAACATTCTTTTCTTTTCCTCCCAACTCGGGAACACAGAAAATGTTTAATTTCCTTTCATTTTCTTTTCTTTTCATTAAACTCGGGAACACGAATATAATCACATCTTTTCCTTTCCATTCCCTTATAATTCCCCTTCCTTTCTCTTCTATCGTTAAATGAAACTCGGGAACACAGTGTAAGATCAAAATCATTAAAACACCCACTAATCCAAATCATATTCCAAAATTTATGGAATTTTTCGAGTTTTCTTAGAACATTATGATGAACCCTAAAAAATAAAAACATAATCTGGAAATCCGAAACCTGATTTTAATGGTTTTGTAATGGATTTCGTGACAATAAGTTTAATCCTTTATAATTTCGAGTCGGTTTATCAATTAACAGTTTCCGAAAACAGGGATTTCGGCCACAATGAACTCAAAAACAGTTTTGATTTTAAGGCTTAAAAAGACTTCCGTTTTCCAGATTTTTGATCCCAGAATAATGGATACGAAAAACAGAACTGATTTATCAACATATGCTCTGATACCACATGTTGATCAGTTCTGTTTAAACTTAATGGAAAACATGAATAACACATACCTGTTATAGTATTCAAAGCAGTAGAGAATCCAGTCATTGAGTTCGACATCTTTGTCAGGGTGATCCGGTTCCTCCTTAGGGTGTAAAGTGATGATGGTGATGAAACCGAAAGTAGGGTGAGTTTCGGTTATGGGGAGAGAGATACGAAATTGATGTTGATGAGGGTTTGTAATTGTGTAAAGTGTCTAACCCTTTAACTCTCTAATAAGCCCCTTATTTATACACCCAAGAGGAAACCCAATTAGTTAATAAGGGTAATATGGTCCATCAACAATTACCAACTAATTATAATAGGTTATTAATATATTTTGATCTAATATAATATAAATGATTATATAGGCTACAAGATTAAATATTACATTTATATATTTAATCTCACAAGGCGATGTCCTTTAAACCAAAACTTGACAGGCGGTGTCCTTTGTGTTTTCAAAATCTTGCACGGTTTGTCCTTTAGGCCAAACTTAGTTAGATTTTTTAGTTAAATCTGGTATCAAGGGGCTATTTTGTAAAAAAATTTATTCAGGGACTAAATTGTACAAAACTTATTATTATTATTATTATTATTATTATTATTATTATTATTATTATTATTATTATTATTAATATTATTGAGTAAATTACTAAGCACCATCACCACCACCCTTCATCACCATCACCACCACCCTCCACCGCCGCCACCACCACCACCGCCACCACCACCACTACCGCCACCATCAAACACACCTTAAACGGAATCATATAACGAAAAAGAGAGCAAAAACGAACCTGATTTGCAAACAAATCCGGCATCGATTCTCCACCACCATCATCACCAAACATCACCAAACATATCCGGCATCGATTCTCCGGCATCGATTCTCCACCACCATCATCACCAAACATATCCACACGATCAATTCTTATTTAGAATATAACAAAAATGCACAAACAGATTTCCACATTACATTCATGCATCGAGCTATGTTCAAGAAAACCTTACAAGCCAGGAATTTCTTATGACTATATATATGTATCCACATTTCTTTAACACTAACCAATCAGAAGAACAGTCCAATTTCAAGAAATCAAAAACAATAACACTTCACCCACGAAAATAGTTGGAAAAAAATTATTTAAAATCTAAAAATCAAACAGTGTGATGTAGATGTC
This sequence comes from Helianthus tuberosus, assembly GCA_030545235.1. Lineage (NCBI taxonomy): Eukaryota > Viridiplantae > Streptophyta > Magnoliopsida > Asterales > Asteraceae > Helianthus > Helianthus tuberosus. Next base: position 176,045,250 of record CM060403.1, read on the forward strand.
CAGCCTATACCAGATCACAAGTCCACACAGATGTGTGTTCGAGATCAATATTTCAAGAATCGTGTTCTTGATAGACACCTCCATTGCCCCATCTGTGGTCCCTTGTTTACCAGCATTCGCAAACCTGCGTTACTGGCCGACATACCAAACATGTATCTGGAACATAAAAAGTTTTAATTTTGATCAGGGAAAACACTCGCAGCCAAAGAAAGTAAATAAAAACAATTAAGACGATGATTAACTTACTTGCTTTGACTTGCTCTCCTCCAAAACAGAAACGAAACAATCCACTGACCAAAAGTTATCAAGTTAGAACATATACTAATGGATTAATATAGATTAATCACCAACATATAATTTGATATTTTACCTTGAACAGCAAGACAAACGAAAAGTTACCAAACATATCCGGCATCGATTCTCCGGCATCGATTCTCCAACCACCCACCTGCCACCCACTGACCAAAAATCAAAAACCCCAAAAATCCCCAAAATCAAACAAATCAAAAACCCCCCAAAAATCCCCAAAAACAAACCAGCAACCGACCTTAATCCCCAAAAACAAACCTGCAACCGACCTTAACATCGATTCTCCGGCATCGATTCTCCGACCACCCACCTGCAACCGACCTTAACACCACCTCCACCGCCGCCCATAACGCCACAGCCAGTCACTCGCCATCCACCCACCACCCACCTGCAACCGGCCTTAACACCACCTCCACCGTCGCCCCTAGCACCACAGCCACCCACCACCCACCTACAACTAAACCCACCACAACCACCCGCCATAACCACCTGCCACAACCACCCGCCTTAACTACCACCACAAATCACCTCCACCACTGTTGTTAGAGAGAGAAGAGAGTGGAGGAGAGAGAAGTTTGATTTCTGAATGAGAAAAAGGAAGTTTATATATTTTTTATTTTTAAGTTTTGTACAATTTAGTCACTGAATAATTTTTTTTTTTTACAAAATAGCCTCTTGATACCAGATTTAACTAAAAAATCTAACTAAGTTTGGCCTAAAGGACAAAACGTGCAAGATTTTGAAAACACAAAGGACACCGCCTGTCAAGTTTTGGTTTAAAGGACAGCGCCTGCAATTTGGGACATACATAAAGGACAAAACTTGTAATTTACTCTTTTTTAAAACTGATATAGACTCGCCTCTCATTAGAACATGAAAATGTAACGACAAGCAATCCTATTTTAAGACCTTGTAAAAAACCAAGTCACACCATTTAAAGTAGCATAATAATTAACACAATAACATACAATCGTGTTCCTTACATAATGTATGCCACTGTCACCGGCAGTGACGGACCTAGGAATTTTTTCATGGAGGTGCGAAACATTTTTAAAAATTTTAGGCCCCTAAGTAAAAAAACCGGTTCATATCGGGTCAGGTTATGTAAAACAAAAGAACATCAAACTAAATTTATATAATCATCAAAAACACGTCAAACCTTTTTACAAACATATTTAAAACATCGCCCTACGGGTTTTCATTTTTTTAAATCTATCCAAAACATCATCTAAAGCTACTTTCTTAAGCAAGTCTTTTTTTATATAACATATACACCTATCACTTAAATTCTCATCGCCAATCCGATTACGCAAGTCGGTCTTCACATTATTCATTGCCGAAAAACATCTTTCAATGGTTGCAGTTGCGACGGGTAATACGAGAACAAGCTTCAATAACCGATATACTAATGTAAAAGTTACGTGACTATTTGTTGAAACCATTAACCTTACAAGACTTGACAAACCATCCAAGTTGGCGAATTGTTTATCTTTTTTCACAAAATCAATGTAGTTTTCGAGTTGAACTGGAAGCCTTCGTTTTTCGTCTTCATTGAAATCATATGGATACTTCTCGGCTAGCTTTAGTATATTTGGAATGTCAAATGCACTAAAATTATCACACGCATTCTCTAAGATAGCGTTACCAAGCTCTTCATTCATTTCACCCATTAGTTCTAAAAGCTCTAAGAAATTTTCTTTATTTAATGAATATTTTGATTCATCATGACCACGAAATGCCAATTCGCCATTCAACAACCTTTTCTAAGCATAGTAGAAGCACTAAGTCTAAGTCTAAGTCTAAGTCTAAGTCGGTATTCACGTTTCTCCTTAGTGATCCTATTGTCCCATTGTGTGTGTACCACTTGATTTTCGTTAACTAAATCGGCACTCATTTGGAAACATTTGTTATGGAGGATATTAACTAAGCCAACATGTTTTTTAAGTGTCACATGTACTTTTTTCCAATTGTTATACCCGTCGGAAATAAACGTGTCTCTACGATCTCCAAATTGACTCCTAAACAAATAGCAACATAAGCAAAACACACGATCCGATTTTGAGCTATACTCTAACAATCCCTTATACTCATGTTTGTCATACCATTCTTCCTTAAAGTTTCTTAACTCGTTACCTTGAAACGTTGATTGTGGGAATTCGATACATGTTGGTTGACTTGGTCCTCTTAGTACATAAGTCCTTCTAATCTCATCTCATTGATTCACGTTATATGATTCAATCGGCTTGCGATCATAAGGATCCGAAGGAAGATTATCCACATCAACAAATTCGGAAGATGATTCAACCCCTTTGCCCTTGACAAATCGTACCATAAATTCCCTACTCATGGTTCCTAAATTCCTATTAAATATAAAACAACAACACCATTAATTTTCATGTTTTTCATCACCAAACTTCATAATTTTCACTTCTAATTTCAAGCCCTAGTTGTTGATTCCTTTTAAGTAAACATTTAAACAAACTAAAACAACATCATCACGCTACTAATGTTTCAAATAACATCAAAGCAACTGAAAAAAAATCAAACTTTAACAACTCTAATTCTACAAAAAAAAAACTATTAAAACAAGAATATAAACAATAAAAATTGATCCTTACCGAATGAGAACAAAGCCTTCATTCGCGTGTGATGTGGGTGGCCGGATTTCAGGTTTCTCCGGCGAAAATTTTCAAGGGGCGCGGACGAAAAATTGCTACGGGTGCGGACGAAAATTTTCAAGGGGTGCGGACGAAAAAATTCCAAGGGATACAGACGGGATTTTCGACGGATAATACCCCAATTTTTTTTCTGGGGGTGCGCCCGCCCACCTTGGGCTGGGTGTATGTCCGCCCTTGGTCACCGGTGTGTTAAAACACTTCTCAAGTCTTAATAATCATTCATATGTATGTATATTGAATTATTGCTAAAACTGTAATTCGGTATAAGTGTTTAATTAGTTGAAAATAAAACTACGAACACAGTATAAGAAAACTCTAAGGATCATGACAAGAGGCAATTAAGAACTACAATTAATCATATAGCCTAAGCAAAGAGATTGATTAATGAAACCTAAAAATGGGACCAAGCCCACCAAGTGTTATTGGTTACCATTCATTACTTATGCCTATGTTTCTGTTAGGAGTTAGGGCTTAGGACTAGGCATATATTGACTAAGAATTTGGACGTATAATTTTCTTCAAAACCTTTTGATATATACCATTAAGGTTTTTAATTTCTCCAAAACCATACTAGTGTACTGTATATTATATATATTGTGGATACTAATTATTGGTATTTGTACTTGTATTTTTCTCATTTATTATTATCCTATGAATACAGAATACTACTATAATAGTATTGGCCTTGTCAATTATTATTATTATTATTGTTGTTGTTTAATTTTAAAAATATGTCTACAAACTTAACATGAAATTCCAAATTTTGAAATTCATTCCCAACCCAAGTTATTAGCTATACTAGAATACTATATTAAGAAAAAACAGACAAAATGAAAGGAGTGGCAAACAATCTGTTTTTTTTGTACATATGAGATGGCATAACCATAGGTGTCTAAGAACAAAAGGTTATTATAAGTACGTTTATCATATAAAGATTGTCCGTATATTTGGTCATCCCACACTACAGAACGTCTTATAGAGTCCATTCTAGCACGTTAAATGTTTTCTCATTACCAGTGGGATGTTGGTCCATTGACAAAAGCAAAACCTTTAAACACCTAAGTTTGGGAGAGGGGGGGGGGGGGGGGGGGGTCTTGGGTTCAAATTCGACGGACGATAGGGATTATAAGAAATTCGCCTTAAAAAAGATGTTTTATCATTATTTTATTGATGGCACCATACAAATGTATTCGTTTAATTGATGTCACCTGAAATGTCAAATACGTCTATAATAAAAAGAAGATACCTAACGGACCGATACTATAAAACACAAAACAATTTACTTGGCAACTCTTTGGTACATCCTCCCCCACTAATCACTTTTTCTTTCAAGCTAGGTACACATCGAGATTGCTAGACAAAAACGTTATCAAACTCGACCAATTGTCCAACTTAAAAACCATTAAACGTTAGTTTTATGTGCTATTTTGGAGGAAAGAAATAGAGGGTTTGGTTGGGTAAGTCCATTCTATAAATGTATATTCTAACTTAGAAACCTTTAATGTTAGTTTTATGTGCTATTTAAAGAAATAGGGGTTGGTTGCGTTAGTCCATTCTATAAATGGATGAGGACGAGTTTAAGTAAGAAGTCTTGTGGATATTAAATGTTAATTTATGAGACGAGTTTATCCTATAGACTTATAATATGTAATCTTGTCGTATCCACAAGGATCTCACATGCACCTTTTTAGCGTTGACGCGCATGATAGCCTAATAGGGGAGGGTAACTCACCTTCTAGGGTGTCCAACAACCCGGTCCCATAACTATCATGGACAATGTAAATCGTATAAGCATAGACAATGGATAGTGGACTCGGCTTTTAACCCAAAGACCTTCACCTTACGTTTCATGTGCATAGCTGCTATGCCTCTATCAAGGCTACAACTTGTACAATAAAGCACGTACCTTTCCCTAATATGCCGGTAAACATAACGACTTTTTAATTAAACTTTCATATGATAGCCTATTTTACCAATCTTTTGATCTTTACGTATCCTCTTTCAACTAGTTCATAGGGTTTGGACCAAAAGTCAGGACCACATTCTTATTATGGCAAACTGTATTATTGTCAAATATAGTAAATATGATTCAATTTAAAATGTAAATTTTTTATATGATACCCCTATATTTAGAAAAATGTTAATAAAAGTTTGATACCATGAAACGTAAATAGATGAAATTCATCGGTCTATTTTTTCCGTTTAATGTTCGAATGTTCTTTCCCCATGTTCGGGTCTTATGTGTTTGATCTAGGTTTCTTTGTATTTAGTAAAAACACCCGGTATTGTTGCATATATGCTAAGCTAATTAAAGGTAACAAACCTAATCTACGACATCCAATTATTGTTGCCATAGCCATAGATATACTCATAAAAAGTTTTTGTTAGGGTATATAATTTCACATATAACTTTCAAAAGAATAAAACATGTGGACGGCAATAAGGAAAAATAAATATAATACAAAGATAAAATATTACGTGTTTTAAAATGTTTTTTTTTTTTTTTTTTGGTGTGTGTTACAAAATGTCAGTTAAGGTTTATACTTTGGAGACAGCTTTAGTGCATTGGGGAGTTTATCACCCTAAAGCATGTTTAAAGCTCTAAAGCAGCCTCAGTATTTCGGAAAGCTTCAAAGTAACCTCAAAGTTTCGATGTGCAACGCTCTTATTCGTTAATTGATATTTAGTAAAATGTTTAAATAAAGTTTGTAAGTTACATAATAGGATTTATAACATAATTCAAAACAGGTTTTATAAAGTAATCGTATACAACACCATTAAAATGGTTCAATCGTCTTCCATAAAATACAAATGCCTGAACGGGCCGGCATGATGAGTTGAACAATCCTCATAAAGATTCCACTTCTCGCATTTGGTTTTTTTTTTTTTTGAAAAGTAAACTTCATTAAAAGACACAGCCGACCCAAGACGGGACGGCAAACACAAAACTACACACTAATTACATATTTACAAAGGAACACCATTCTCCCCACTCTACCCCCTTAAACTTCGATCTACTCGAAAACCAAAGAAAACTCAAGGCTTTAACCTCACTCAAAATACTATCAATCTTAACCGGCGTATTAGCGAATCTAAAGTTGTTCCTAGCACGCCATAAACTCCAACAAACAATGATGATTATGCCTTGAACCGCATCCTTCTTCCTTTCCGACGCTCTAAGCTCCAAGTGCATCCCGAGAAGGTCTTTAATCGAGAAGGCGAATATGTTTGGAATTTTACACCAAGCAATAACCCCGTTCCAAACAAAAGAGGCTATGTAGCACGAGATAAATAAATGATCCGTTGTTTCTTCGTCCGATCTACAAAGGGGGCAAAGCGTGTCTTCTATTTGTATATTCCTTTTCCTTAGCGCTTCTCCGGTAGGGATCTTATCCATTTCCGTTCTCCAAGCGAGAATGTTGCATTTGGCTGGGGTCCATTGACACTAATCCATAACGTAACCGTTTACCGCCTCAAGATCCGAATAAAGAAGACGTTTCACCACTTTCACCGAGAACTCCCCCCTCGAGCTTGATGTCCACTCCCACTTATCATTCTGATCCGTAAGCTGAACATTCTCCAACAGCAAAATCAATTGCTGAAAACTGTTAGATAACTCCACGGAAGATAAAGGCGACCTCCATTCCCACTTTAATTCAATCTCGTGCTCATGTGACAAAATCCGATCCTCCACCAGACACTTTTTATTGATCTCTAAGCTGAATAATTCAGGAAATTTCTCTCTAAGGGGCTCACTGATGATCCAAGGATAAAGCCAGAATCGAATATCTTTGCCGTTTCCGATAACTCCTTTGAAAAAATTCCGAATTGGGCGACAGTCGACCTTAGTTTTGATAAACACCTTCGCTATATTGTTCCACGTACCACACACTGTTCTCTTAAACGGAATGCATTCCCAACCCATCCTACTAAAATGAAGAGCATCGACAATTTTCCTCCATAAGTTATTTGGTTCCGACTTATAACGCCATCCCCATTTGACCAAAAGCGAGATATTAACCTCCTTAAGCCTATTTAAACCCAGACCTCCCTCCTTTTTATGGCGAGAAACACGGTCCCAAGCCACCCAATGCATCCTTTTCTCCTCAGCGGATCCTCCCCATCAAATTTTTTTGATCATGGCCTCCAAATCCAAAATCACCTTTTTGGGCGCTTTGTAAAGCGAAAAATAGTACGTCGGTAAGCTTTCCATAACAGATTTTATAATTACTACTCTACCACCAATGGACAAGAGATGCGACTTCCATTTAGCTAGCCGATTTCTGAATGTGTCATAGACCGGTTGCCAGTTGTTAATCCTATTCATGTTTGCTCCCACTTTAAGACCAAGATACTTGAAAGGCGGAACATCCGGCTTGCAACCAACCTCCTTAGCCATTTCTCCAGTTTCCTCCAAACCCACTCCAATACCGTATAAATTAGATTTCTCTTTATTAATTTTTAATCCGGAACAAAGATAAAAGCAACGCAGAATTCTAACAACGTTCACCACTTCCTCCTTGGACCATTCCCACACCACTGTAGCGTCGTCTGCATAGAAAAGATAAGAAATAATCGGCCCATTGTTGGGTATGATTATCCCCCGAATACAACCTGCTTCTTTCTCCAAATTGAACATACACGACAAAGCTTCCATCACAACTAAAAAAAGGAACGGAGAGAGCGGGTCTCCTTGTCTCATACCTTTTTCACATTTGAATTGAAAAGTCGGGGCCACGTTCACCAAAACCGAAGATCTAGCCGATTTGAGAATACCCGAAACCCAACTGCACCATTTGCTCGGGAATCCCATCTGAAGGAGGGTTTTAACCACGAATTCCCACCTAACATTATCGTATGCCTTATCAAAATCAATTTTAAGAAAAAACGCCTTCGATTTCTTCTTTTTGATCCAAGCTATAAGCTCATTTATGATAAGGGGTCCATCCAAAATGTATCTACCTGTCAGGAACGCCAATTGGGAAACTGAAATAATACCATCTAACACCTTTCTCATTCTATTGGCTAACGCTTTAGAAATGACCTTGCTAATGACGCCCACAAGGTTTATTGGCCTATAATTGTTGAGAGAAACCGGGTCTTTAACTTTGGGGATAAGGGCAATAAACGATGAGCCACTCCCAATGCTAATCTATCCCTTAGATTAGAACCATGCAAACATTTTTGAAAAATCATCTTCAAATAAATCCCAGAAGTGTTTCACGAATCTAAAGTTCATACCATCAGGACCCGAAGCCCTCTCATCCTCACAACCAAAAACCGCTTCCTTAATCTCTTGACTTGAGAATGGCTCTTCTAACTCACGACTTTCATCTTCCGAAATTTTTTTGAAGTTGTTACAAAGAGCTTCTGGTCTTCCCGTGACCTCATCTTTGAACTTGTCACGAAAAAAAAAGAGAAAATTTCTTTCTTTATTCTGGCTGGCTTCGTACACCACTTCCCATTGATATTGAGACCATGTATTGTATTAATCACTTTCCTATTATTGACCAAAGCCTGGAAGTATTTAGAGTTTTCATCTCCATCCGTCGCCCACTTCGAACGAGCTCTTTGTTTAAGATCCAAATTTCTCCTGTTCTCTGCCTCTCTAATGATCTTTCTATCTTCTGCCATGGTCCACTCTTCTTCTTCCGTCAATTCCTTCGATTCCATGTCCAATTCTAACTGTTCTAATTCGGAAAGAGCTAAATTTTCTTCTTCTCTTTCTTTAGCTAGAAATGCATCCCTCCATGTTTTAACCGCCGCTCTGATTTGAGCGAACTTTGAAGATAAACATGAGTCTGGAGGGTCAAACTGTTGAAATCCTGAAACTGCTTCCCTGACCGCATCTTCAAACCCCGGCTTCCCGATCCAAGTACTAAAAATCCGGAAACGCTTTGGCTCGAATTTCAGATCCGCCAACTCCAATAAAATGGGATAGTGGTCCGACAAGTGACACTGTAACACTCTAACACAAGCGGAAGGCCATTTGTTCAAAAATTCACTGTTGACCAAAAAACGATCCAACTTGCTAAGTTTTCTCCCGTTATCCCTTACACGAGTGAACTTTCTTCCCTGCATCGGATACTCAAGCAAACCGTTGTTGAAAATAAAATTGTTAAAGTTACTTGCGCATACCGGTTTGAATTCGGAATGCTTTCTCTCGTCAGGAGACCGAACCGCGTTGAAATCTCCTGTTATCACCCAAAGCCCCGCATCCGGATCTATAGCATTAGAAATCTCTTCCCATAACAGTCTTTTCGCCACAGTACTTTGGGGCGCATAGACGTTTATCAAGTTAACCGACTCCCCGCTGCCAACAATAGAACAACTGATGATCAGAAAACACCTGTTCCGGATTATGGAGTTTATCTTCAGGATTTTTGGGTCCCATATCCAGACTAAACCTCCAGACTGGCCAACAGACGGAACACAAGCAGACTCAAAATTTCTGCTCCCCCATATACTAACTATCTCGGCTGACGAAACCACCTCCAATTTTGTTTCTTGAAGTGCCAAAGCACCGATCTTATGTGCGATTCTCTTGTCCTTCAACCACGAAGCTTTACTCCCCCCTCTAAGACCTTTGATGTTGAAAGATAACAAATTCATTGCTCAATCGCATTGTTGCCTTCACTTCTGATCACCTTTCTGATTAGAGAACCATGACCCATCAAATTAACACCAACCATGCTACCCACATTCACCGTTGCAGCTGCCTCTTCCTCAACTTGGACCTCATATGTATCTCTAACCGTGTTGATGGAGCTGGAATCCTTATCCTGACCGACAGGTCTCTCCTCCAACTGGGATGAGTCGTTCCTAGCTGGCGATTCCATCTCCAAGCCCTTTTCCATTTCTTCACTGTTACCCGAATGAGACTCCACCTGTGATGACTCATCTGAATTCTAGCTAGCCACAACATTAAGGTCAAAACTGTTAACTTTTGAGTCCCTCCTTCTCTTTTTGGGTCTTTCCCCACTACCTGGGCTTAGATTCCCATTAGATTTAGACTTTGAGGCATTGGGCCTTAATCTCACACGATGCCTATTGGGCCTACCCATGTCCACAGACTTAAAAAAGAACAAATCATTAGAAGGGGTCCCACCATTATGCCTAACCTCCGCATGTGTAAAGGGGGAGCTGATTCGGCCATTACTACACGTGTCTGTACCTCGAAACTCTCAAAGCCATCTTGAACGTTCACCTCTGGCCCCTCACTATCCAACGGCCTATTCTCCTTTTCCATTAAATTTTCGGCTGTTTGTTTAGGCTTCCCATGCACGTCCGACTCCCCATCTTCCTTCGGAACATCTTGAGACTGTTCATTCTCCTCCACCGGAAAAACCTCCGTCTCTGAGTTACCCTTACCTCTCAAACCCACAACCCCCATGCTATCCGGTACCCAAACATCATTGATCTCCACTAACCAAACCATGAAGCTTTTGTTTTTCCATTTTATAGCAACTGACTCATTGATGACCTTACCGTCACCGACTAAAATCCCCACACAAACAGTAGATAAATCTCCATCGTCGCTAGACAGTTGGGCAGGATGAACAAGAGCACTGAAATTTTTGGCAATGCTATCGAAGACCGAATTGTTCGCAAGATGAAGGGGAACACCTGTCATTCTCAACCACGCCACTCTTTCAAATGGAAAAGTATGTCCTTCCCATATATCTAAAACCGAAAACCACTTTTTCCAGATGACTTGTTGTTTAACAAACTCCATGGCTTCCTTGTTGTTCCTGAATTTCAGCATGAGTGAAAGGCACCCTACGTAGTGAATTTCCATTCCAGCAAACCCTTCATCTAACAAGATTCTATCCATCTTAGTGAGAGTGTTGAGGTCGACCGTTCTCCCAATCAAAGCTCTCCCGTGAAGATAGTGGAACGCTTTCATATCCTCTGCAACTTCAATGATATTACCAGTTCTAAACTCGTACCTAGACTGTAACGGAGTTACATCGCCTTCCCTACGACCATTACCTTTGAATAAATCCGCGTACGAGCAGCCGACATTCTGTCTATTAAGGTTAGCTTCTGGGTAAAGATTCATGGACTGTTGCACCTTCCCTTTGTTGACATTACCTACCTGTGTCTTAGTCTGTTCCCCATTGCCCTTTAAACCGACATTTTCTACAGCGAACTTGGCTATGTTGACTTTGAGGATAAACCTCCCCATTTTAACTCTGTTCATCTTGTATTCCAACTCCTTCGCATCCTTAACATTCTTGAAGGTCACGAAACCGAACCTGTTCCCTTCTTTGTCATATTTTCTAGCAATATACGTACCCACGATATCCCATAGAACCCTAGAAACTCCTTCACTTCCCATGGAGTACAACCGAAAGGAAGATTTGAAACATAATACCTAATGATGTTCCTGTCTCCCATCTTCTCCTTGTTCCTTCCATTACGGTTCCGGCGATCCGGGACATCCCTCCATTCTTCTTCCTCAAGGTCTATCCCTGCCATACAACCAGATGAAAGCTAACCTACCCCAAGCATCGAATGGATAAAAGCAAAGCCCAGTTAGGAAGAAGAGTTTAATCCAGGTTGCAACCAGTATGCACACCGATATAACTCCGCTCTCTAATCAGATCTATGCTGTCATCGTCGAGCATACATGGCGGTTGCTAGGGTTTCGCAGAGAGATAGAATTTTTTTGCTGACGAAAATTCTAAAATCACCATTACTCCACCATACTTTGCATTTGGTTCTTTGATGTATCATCTCGACTTATACATTATTAGAGGTAAACTAATTAACATTGACATGTCGACTATTAACATAAAAATACTTCAAAAAGACAAACTCTTATTTAAAATCGAGTTTTGGGATAACTGTATGCCTATGATGGAACCACCACAGAACTAGGGTACACAGATAACATGTTAATTTACATTATACGCCTGTCTTTATAAGTTACACGAAGTGGGAGGGCATGAAGAGGGGGCATTAATAGCCATATGTTAGCTACGTCAACAAAGGGTGTGACAACTGTGCTCTGTAAATGATGTACGATGTAAAACAATGTCAATTATCCATAAAACGATGTGTTTTGGTGTTAATATATGTGTATTTGTGTTTGATGATTTTACTATTTGATTCGAGTTCGATTTCAAGCTTTAAATCGTTTTCTAGAAAGTTATACGCAAACTGATGCATAAACGTAATCAGTTTAACGCGACAAACACTCCGGAATAGTTATATAGGCTTAAAATACTTTAAATAACCTTTACATAACTTAGAAATAAGTTTTGGATGGTTTGGTGTGTCGAAAATAAGTTTATTCGATCGCAGGGACTATTTGTGTCAAACTGTGAAACTATGCCGATTCGTATGGTAACGAACATTTCGGAACTTGATCATAAGTTAAACATACCCTAAATATCCTTTACAAAGCTTAGAAATAGGCTCTAAGGGGTTTGGTGTGCGAAAATAAACTTATTTGATCAATAGGGACTAAAAGCGTCAAAAATCGCATAAGTTTGCATTTTCGAGCATATCTTACGTTCGGAATATATCCGGACATCCAAAAATTTTTGAAATCATTAAAATATTTTATTTTAGTGATTGGAATAAAAAATTACGTGACAGATCGTAATTTGAATCGTTTTCACGTCCGTTCGTGTTTCGTCGTAATTAACCGAATAACGCAACTGTACAACCAAACGAACAGACATCCAAGATGTTTTTGAGCATATTTTAAGTTCCCTATACTTTAACTTCATTTTAGATCCTTTAAATGAGGTTAACGGGGCTTAAACGTGCCAAAAATCAAGTTTTAAACATGTAGGGACCTGTTCTGACAAAAGTTGAAACTTAGAACTAACCTCCCCCGAGCCATGCGCCAGACCAGGTGATACCTGGCGCACCACGTGAAAGGAACCATATTTCAGCAGTTCATTTTCAGCAACAGGCTTGAATTCCAGGGTTAATTATGTAAAAGTCTCAATGCCATGAGCTGGTTTTGGATCCCCATTGTATTGTAATACCATGTGCACAAATGTAGGGCCAAGATTACACCTTCCTATCACTTGGAATGATCATGATGATCCAATCTTCCTATAAATAGCAATGGGTTCTCATTTGGTTCTTCACACTTGATCTCAAATCTGCTCTAAGTTGGAGAATTCATACTTCATACCTGAGTAATTTGAATCAAATCTTCATTGCTTGGACCTTTTGTAAGCTTCTTTCATGTTTTTTTATGTTTTTCAAGCATGAAAGTCAAACAGTGTTTGACTTTCTGCTTTGACCACGAGTTGGTCAACACAAAGTTCGGTTGAACTTTGCAACGTGAGCGTAATCACGATGGTTATAGTCCCATGTGACTATACCTACTGATTACCACGTCGATTAGTCGAAGTAACGAGTCAAAGTTTTGGTCAAAATACGTGTTTATGCGTATTTTGCATCAAAGCTATCTTCGAATATCAAAACACTTTGTTTTGATATCAAAACTTGTTTTCTAACTTAGTTAAACATGTTTTAACATGTTTAACTCGTCACTTTCTAGTGCTTATATAGGGTCGTAAGATAAGCGGTCTTAACAACCGCTTAGACTTTCGAACCCGACCCGTTTGGTCGATCATTAAGATCCGACCAAACATATGTGTGACCATAGTTGTATAGGGAATAACCTTCCGAGGTTATACCTTATGGTCACTTAGTTTAATTAGTTGTTATGATATGTAGTTTATGTGCCTTAGGAAAATGACCAAAATACCCTTTTCATGCATAATTGAATTTTAAGCATATGTAACTTAAACTTTTATCACTTAACTGATTATGCAACATATTTAAACATGTTAGGGCATATAATACTTGTCATAGGACTATTTAGGCGTATCGAACACGCGTTTGCGCGAACGACGCGTTAAAGTGGCGTAAGCTACCTTAATGGGTCGTAACAGGTCGTAAGCACTTAGGATACTCATTTGGTTTACAAGACCTCGTTCTACCCAATCTTCCGATTTAGGTGTCGATTTATTAACTAGTGATCCGATTACTAGGTGCTATCTGATTTCCTTGGTTTACTCGAGCTTTGCTAGTTCACTTTAATCAAGGATACTTTGCACTTCGATGTGAGTACATAGTTCACCTATTTTACTGTTTTCAATTGTTTTGGGGTGATTCATACGTGTTAAACGATTTCGATGCTTTCAAAAGATGATTTCGAAAACGAATACTATGGTTTATATTAAACAATAACGATTTCGATAATGTGAACGAACTTGTTGGGCGTATTTACATAACGAATGACATTCATTAGCTTTGGCCAAGCCGACCAGTATTAGGTTATGGTACCATAGGATCTGACAAATCCCGTTATTGGACTGCACCCATTGTCATGTGTGGGGGTTATGTGGGTAACGACTGAACCTTTTAATTGTTAACTTACCCTTTGGTGGTTTGTTAATACGAGTTGAACGATGGACGAGTTATGAAGGTTTGAATGTTATAAGCGAGACGACCAAAAGTAGTTTTCACAATTAAAACAAGAAAGATTTTAAACAAGAATGATTGGACGATTTTGAACGATTAAAACGATCTGAATGAGTTAAAGGAATTGAACGAACGATTGGTTTTTTTATTAGTGTTTAGATAAAGGGACGGGTGTAATGTGATAAAAGCATGGTAGATACGCCGTTGGTACTTATATATAAGTGTTTTTATCATATTACATCCCGTGGCGTTATTTAGTTCACTTGGACGAACGATTCTAAACGATATCACACAAACGATGTTTACTAAACGATATAAACCATACGAGTTTTATTACGAGAACGATTTATGATTTGGTTACTTGAACAAATGTTTTGAGTTAAGATTCATGGCAACGAGATTTCATAAACTATAACCAATTTGTTTTGAGTTCGTTATTCATTTTACAATACAAATGTTTTAAAAAACAAGGTTTTCTAATATCGATTAACGAATTTACACAAGTTATTTTAACATGTAAATGAGCCATGAATCTGACATTCACATAAAACCTATGTGCTCGCCGACATTTCTTTGCTGACTTTATTTTTACATATGTTTCAGGTGGTGTCGAATGAGGTTGATTACGAATAGGATGCATGCTCCTTTAGGACTGGACGAGGCCTTAGTGACTAAATAACAAATGATAGACTATGTTTAACTTGTTTGTTTTGTTTTAAGACAATATAAATGGTTAATATCTTAATAAAACGAAACCTTTTGAATCCATGGTTATGAAACAATATTTATGTTGCTCCACTCCCCGACGTTTTCGCCGTGGTTTCGTTGTTTTAACGCGTTCGGGGTGTGACAAAGGGGCGTGGTAAAAAAAACACGAGATGGGAGGGGCGTGAAAGTGACATTTTTATGCATATATCTGGCTAGCCACACAACTTTGATCTCAAATTTGAAATTCGGGTAAGAAAAGGGTTGTTGGCATATGAATCAAAATCTGTAAAAATATAACTATGTTGTAAAAACTACTATTTAGTCACTTTTGTCACTTAAACTTCCAATAACACAATCATTTCCAAATCCAACACCTACGTGCGTACAATACACATAAGAAGAGTTGGTATCAGATCCAATGTTTATAGGGAATTAGGTTATTAGTAATACTTTGACCTAGACTATAACTTTTCTAGGACCCTAACGCGAGTTTTCTTGCGTTTAGATTTTAAAACAATATCGTCACCTATCTTTAGGTGATAACCACAACGAGAACACAATAACAAATCCGCTTTGAAAATCAATCATCTATTCCTAGAGGATTTATTATAAGGTTTTGAACCTTCAAAGTTTCCAAAACGATTTTGAAAATAATCACCCACCCTTTGGATGATTCATTTTTGGCTTAATGCCTTCTAAGTTTTCAAAATCTCGTCAAAGTTTGAGTCTTATAATGTGAACACGTGTAATCTGGAAGGGTGGATGCCTGTATCCTGAGTTTTCTGTCTAAGGCTAGAGTGTTCGTACAAATCCACATAATCGGACCAATCACTCTTACCTGGGAACTCTTGGGGTGAGTGTCCACTTATAGGCTAAAGCATGTCTTCGCGATACATTATTTTGACCCATTTACTTTGATTAGTCAATGCGTGTCGTTTGTTTGTTCGAGGTAACGAACGAATGATCGCCTTCCTTGTGTTTTGTCGTTGTTTTCAATACCTCTTTTGTTTATCCAATTGTCGATCTCACTTGTTTCCTTGTTCTTTTTAGAATATGCCACCTAGACGCGATCCCGGACAGGATGCTGCAATCGCAACCCTTGTCGCTCAGCAAATCGCAGATGCGCTTCTGAACTTAGTAACTCAGATTAATCAAGTGAACAACAATAACAACAATGCTCAGTGTAGTTTCAAAACTTTCAATTCAGCTAAACCACTAAAGTTTTCTGGGTCTCAAGGAGCAACTGCGCTCCTACAATGGTTCAAGAGTCTCGAAAGTACATTTAGACATGTTCAATGTCCGAATGAGCATAAGGTTGAATTTGCATCCAGTGTTTTCGAGAAGCGTGCTCTTACATGGTGGAACGGTGTGATGCATGATAAGGGTGCCGATGTGACCATGGCACAAACTTGGGAAGAGCTTCGAGCTCTCATGATGAAAGAGTTCTGTCCCCGTCACGAGATTAGGGCTTTGGAACGAGAATTCGATGATCTGAAACAAGATGGGGGAGAACACCGTGCGTATATGGATCGTTATGAGGAGCTCAGTTTATTGTGTCCTACTATGGTTACCCCGTTGGAGAAAGCGATTGAGAGGTATATCGATGGTCTGCCCGATACTGTACAGGATATTGTCACTGGTAGTAATCCTACCACTGTTCGTCAGGCAATTGAATTGGCTGCTACTCTGACTAAGTCACAAGTCAGAAAAGGTAAACTGACCTGCAAGGGTGACAAGAAGCAGTCAGCTGATGCTGCACAAGAAAAGGGAAAAGGGTAAGGGTAAGAAGATAGGCGAGTCTTCAAGGAGGTCGAGGAAGCGCAAGGCTTCCCAAAATTTTGCTGTCACCAACCAGAATGCTCAGAACCCACCAGCACAACCTCCTGCAAAGAAACAATATGCTGGTACTGCACCTCACTGTGCTCGATGCAATGGTTATCATGCTGCCCAACAGGCTTGCAAACAGTGTACTACTTGTGGTAAACTTGGGCATTTGGCCAACATCTGTCGTTTGGGTCAGAACTAAGCTACTCAGAATCAAGCTCCAGTTCAGGGAAATGCTGCTAGATTCCCATCTGGTTCGTGTTACAACTACGGTAAAATGGGTCATTTCCGCAACAACTGCCCGAGGTTGGTAAACGCAAATGCGAATCCGAATGTCAATGCTAATGTGAATCCCGCTCGTGGACGAACATACAATCTGAATGCAAACGAGGCTCGAGCTAAAAACGAGGTTGTTAATGGTACGTTCCTTTTTAACCAAAGGCCTGCATCTGTTCTTTTCGATTCTGGTGCCGATAGAAGTTTTGTTTCGTTATCATTTGAGCCTTTGCTTGCGACACCTAGAACTAAACTGAGGAAACCCTTATCTGTCGAAGTTGCTACTGGTAAACCTCTTGTACTCGATTCTGTTATTCGCGATTGTCAATTGAACCTCGATAATCATCTTTTTCCTATTGACCTCACACCGATGCAACTTGGGTGTTTCGACATTATCATAGGAATGGATTGGTTAACTAAGCATCATGCTGAGGTGGTTTGTTTCGACAAGATTGTTCGTATTCTCTTTTCGTCTGGCGAAGTTCTAGAAGTTCATGGGGGAGAAACCATCTGGCAGTTTGAAACTTATGTCGTGTACGAAAGCCCAAAGTTATTTACAAAAAGGATATGTTGCTTTTCTGGCACATGTCACCGAAGAGAAGGGCAAGAGTAAGCGTATTCAAGATATTCCGATTATTCGCGATTATCCCGAGGTGTTTCCTGATGAACTGCCTGGTTTACCTCCAGTTCGTCAAGTCGAGTTTCATATTGACCTTGTACTTAATGCCAACCCGATTGCGAAAGCGCCTTATCATCTTGCACCGTGTGAGATGCAAGAGTTATCTAAACAGCTTCAAGAGTTATCTGATAAAGGGTTCATCTGACCGAGTTATTCACCTTGGGGCGCTCCAGTCCTGTTTGTGAAAAAGAAAGATGGGTCTTTTCGAATGTGTATCGATTATCGTGAGCTTAACAAGCTTACCATCAAGAATCGATATCCCCTTCCACGAATCGATGATCTCTTTGATCAGTTGCAGGGTGCTTCGTACTTTTCCAAGATTGATCTGCATTCTGGGTATCATCAGCTTCGTGTACTCGAAGAAGATATTCCCAAAACTGCCTTCCGCACGAGATATGGTCACTACGTGTTCACTGTCATGCCTTTTGGTTTGACGAATGCACCAGCTATCTTCATGGATTTGATTAATAGGGTTTGTAAACTTTATTTAGACAAGTTCATCATTGTGTTTATTGACGATATTCTCATTTATTTGAAGTCTCGAGCCGATCACGAACAACATCTTCGTTTGACACTGGAACTCCTGAAGAAGGAACAACTTTTTGCTAAATTCTCCAAGTGTGAATTTTGGCTTAAAGAAGTTCAGTTTCTGGGTCATATTGTTAACGAGTAGGGTATTCATGTGGATCCTTCCAAAATAGCTGCTATTAAGGATTGGAATGCACTACGACACCAACAGAAGTTTGATCTTTTCTTGGTCTTGCTGGGTATTATCGACGGTTTATTTCGAACTTCTCGAAGATCGCGGTTCCACTCACTGTGTTAACTCAAAAGAATAAGCCTTTTGAGTGGGGACCTAAACAAGAAGAAGCATTCCAAACGCTAAAACGAAAACTATGTGATGCTCCTATTCTATCTTTGCCCGAGGGAAACGATGATTCCGTTGTCTATTGTGACGCATCGAATCTAGGCCTTGGTTGTGTTCTTATGCAACGAGGTAAAGTTATAGCTTATGCGTCAAGGCAACTGAAAGTTCACGAGAAGAACTATACGACTCATGATCTTGAGTTGGGTGCTGTGGTATTTGCTCTCAAAATCTGGAGACACTATCTTTATGGCACGAAATGTGTGGTTTTCACATACCACAAAAGTCTCCAGCACATTCTCAATCAAAAGGAGCTGAACATGAGACAACGACGATCGGTTGAACTCTTAAACGATTATGATTGCGAGATTCGCTACCATCCTGGTAAGGCGAATGTCGTAGCCGATGCGCTAAGCCGAAAGGAACGAGTCAAGCTTCATTCTGTTTGAACTCTATCTGATATCCAATCTCGTGTCTCTCAAGCTCAACAATCTTGTGTTTCACAAAATTTGATGGGTAAGGAATTACCACTTCAACTTGAGCTTAAACTCGAAATGAAAGACGATGGGTTACTCTATTTCAAGGATCGTTTGTGGATTCCGAAACAAAACGATCTTCGCACTTTAGTGATGGACGAATCTCATAAGTCTCGATATTCTATCCATCCTGGTGCTGACAAAATGTACAAGGATCTTCGTACTCAGTTCTGGTGGCCTGGTATGAAGAAGGATATTGCTTTGTATGTATCAAAATGCCTAACTTGTCTCAAAGTCAAGGCCGAACATCAACGACCATCTGGTTTGCTTGTACAACCAGAGATACCGGTTTGGAAGTGGGAGAACATTGCTATGGATCTCATCACTAAGTTACCGCGTACATCTAGAGGTCACGATGCTATTTGGGTTGTTATCGATCGATTAACGAAGTCAGCTCACTTTATACCGATTAGCGAGGATCTATCTGCTGATAAACTTGCCAAGATTTATATCGACGAGATTGTATCTCGACATGGTGTTCCTTTGGATATCATTTCCGATCGTGATGCACGATTTTTGTCTCATTTTTGGAAGACCATGCAATCTGCTATGGGAACCCAACTAAATCTAAGCACTGCTTATCATCCCCAAACAGATGGACAATCTGAGAGAACGATACAAACTTTGGAGGATATGCTTAGAGCATGCGTGATAGACTTTGGTGGTAATTAGGATTCTCATATGTCGTTGATCGAATTCTCTTACAACAACAGTTATCATGCTAGTATCAATATGGCACCGTTTGAAGCTTTATACGGTCGAAAATGTCGTTCACCTGTCTGCTGGAATGAGATCGGCGAAGCTCAGCTTACTGGACCTGAGCTCATTCTGGAAACGGCAGACAAAATCAAGAAAATTCGCGATAATCTTCTGACAGCTAGAAGCCGTCAAAAGAGTTATGCGGATATGCGACGCAAGCCCTTGGAATTTCAATTCGGAGAACGTGTCCTACTCAATGTATCCCCTTGGAAGGGAGTGGTGAGATTTGGAAAGAAAGGAAAACTTGCACCACGATATATTGGACCATTTATGATTGTCGAAAGAGTCGGAAAGGTTGCCTATCAACTTGAGCTACCTCCTGAACTTGGGAATATTCACCCAACATTCCACGTGTCCAATTTACGAAAGTGTTTAGCCGATACTGATCTTCACATTCCACTCGACGAAATTCAAGTTGATGAAACAATGCACTTTGTAGAGAAACCTGTGGAGATAATGGATCGTGCAGTCAAACAATTGAAGAACAAGCGAATACAATTAGTCAAAGTTCGATGGGAGTCCAAACATGGCCCAGAGTTTACTTGGGAATGTGAGGACCAAATGATGGCGAAATATCCGCATTTGTTTTCACAAGTTTCCTCTAGTTCAAATTTCGGGACGAAGTTTCCTAAAGTAGGGGAGGCTGTGACAACTGTGCTCTGTAAATGATGTACGATGTAAAACAATGTCAATTATCAATAAAACGATGTGTTTTGGTGTTAATATGTGTGTATTTGTGTTTGATGATTTTACGATTTGATTCGAGTTCGATTTCAAGCTTTAAATCGCTTTCTGGAAAGTTATACGCAAACTGATGCATAAGCGTAATCAGTTTAACGCGAAAAACACTCCGGAATAGTGATATAGGCTTAACATACCTTAAATAACCTTTACATAACTTAGAAATAAGTTTTGGATGGTTTGGTGTGTCGAAAACAAGTTTATTCGATCGCAGGTACTATTTGTGTCAAACTGCGAAACTATGCCGATTCGTATGGTAAGGAACATTCTGGAACTTGATCATAAGTTAAACATACCCTAAATATCCTTTACATATCTTAGAAATTGGCTTTGAGGGGTTTGGTATGCGAAAATAAACTTATTTGATCAATAGGGACTAAAAGCGTCAAAAATCGCATAAGTTTGCATTTTCGCGCATATCTTACGTTATGAATATATCCGGACATCCAAAAATTTTTGTAATCATTAAAATATTTTATTCAAGTGATTGGAATAAAAAATTACGCGACGGATCGTAATTTGGATCGTTTCCGCGTCCGTTCGTGTTTCGTCGTAATTAACCGAATAACGCAACCGTAGGACCAAAGGAACCGGAATCCGAGATGTTTTTGAGCATATTTTAAGTTCCCTATACTTTAACGGGGCTTAAACGTGCCAAAAATCAAGTTTTAAGCATGCAGGGACCTGTTCTGCCAAAAGTTGAAACTTAGAACTGACCTCCCCCGAGCCAGGCGCCACGTGACAGGGACCATTTTTCAGCAGTTCATTTTCAGCAACAGGCTTCAATTCCAGGGTTAATTATGTAAAATTCTCAAAACCTTGAGCTGGTTTTGGATCCTCATTGTATTGTAATACCATGTGCACAAATGTAGGGCCAAGATTACACCTTCCTAACACTTGGAATGATCTTGATGATCCAATCTTCCTATAAATAGCAATGGGTTCTCATTTGGTTCTTCACACTTGATCTCAAATCTGCTCTAATTTGGAGTATTCATACTTCATACCTGAGTAATTTGAATCAAATCTTCATTGCTTGGACCTTTTGTAAGCTTCTTTCATGCTTTTTATGCTTTTCAAGCATGAAAGTCAAACAGTGTTTGACTTTCTGCTTTGACCACGATTTGGTCAACACAAAGTTCGGTTGAACTTTGCAACTTGAGCGTAATCACGATGGTTATAGTCCCATGTGACTACACCTACTGATTACCACATCGATTAGTCGAAGTGACGAGTCAAAGTTTTGGTCAAAATACGTGTTTATGCGTATTTTGTATCAAAGCTATCTTCGGATATCAAAACACTTTGTTTTGATATCAAAACCTGTTTTCTAACTTAGTTAAACATGTTTTAACATGTTTAGCTCGCCACTTTTAGTCTAGTGCTTGTATAGGGTCGTAAGATAAGCGGTCTTAACAACCGCTTAGACTTTCGAACCCGACCCGTTTGGTTGATCATTAAAATCCGACCAAGCATATGTGTGACCATAGTTGTATAGGGAATAACCTTCTGAGGTTATACCTTATGGTCACTTAGTTTAATTAGTTGTTATGATAGGTAGTTTATATGCCTTAGGAAAATGACCAAAATACCCTTGTCATGCATAATTGAATTTTAAGCATATGTAACTTAAACTTTTATCACTTAACTAATTATGCAACATATTTAAACATGTTATGGCATATAATACTTGTCACAGGACTTGTTAGGCGTATCGAACACGCGTTTGCGCGAACGACGCGTTAAAGTGGCGTAAGCTACCTTAATGGGTCGTAACGGGTTGTAAGCACTTAGGATAGGTTCCAATTTAGAATGTAGGCTTTGTTAAACCATATCACATGAGTTCCAGTACTCATTTGGTTTACACGACCTCGTTCTACCCAATCTTCCGATTTAGGTGTCGATCTATTAACTAGCGATCCGATTACTAGGTGTTATCTGATTTCCTTGGTTTACTCGAGCTTTGCTAGTTCACTTTAATCAAGGATACTTTGCACTTCGATGTGAGTACATAGTTCCCCTATTTTACTGCTTTCAATTGTTTTGGGGTGATTCATATGTGTTAAGCGATTTTGATGCTTTCAAACGATGATTTCGAAAACGAATACTATGGTTTATATTAAACAATAACGATTTCGATAATGTGAGCGAACTTGTTGGGCCTGTTTACATAACGAATGACATTCATTAGCTTTGGCCAAGCCAACCAGTATTAGGTTATGGTACCATAGGATCTGACAAATCCCGTTATCGGACTGCACCCATGGTTATGTGGGTAACGACTGAACCTGTTAATTGTTAACTTACCCTTTGGTGGTTTGTTAATACGAGTTGAACGATGGATGAGTTACGAAGGTTTGAATGTTATAAGCGAGACGACCAAAAGTAGTTTTCACAATTAAAATGAGAACGATTTTAAACAAGAACGATTGAACGATTTTGAACGATTAAAACGATTTGAACGAGTTAAACAAATTGAACGAACGATTGGTTTTTGATTAGTGTTTAGATAACGGGACGGGTGTAATGTGATAAAAGCATGGTAGATACGCCGCTGGTACTTCTTATATATAAGTGTTTTTATCATGTTACATCCCGTGGCGTTATTTAGTTCACTTGGACGAACGATTCTAAACGATATCACACAAACGATGTTTACTAAACGATATAAACCATACGAGTTTTATTACGATAACGATTTATGATTTGGTTACTTAAACAAATGTTTTGAGTTAAGATTCATGGCAACGAGATTTCATAAACTATAACCAATTTGTTTTGAGTTGGTTATTCATTTTACAATACAAATGTTTTACAAAACAAGGTTTTCTAATATCGATTAACGAATTTACACGAGTTATTTCAGCATGTAAACGAGCCATGAATCTGACACTCACACAAAACTTATGTGCTCGCCGGCATTTCTTTGCTGACTTTATTTTTACATGTGTTTCAGGTGGTGTCGAATGATGTTGATTATGAATAGGATGCATGCTCACTTAGGACTGGACGAGGCCTTAGTGACTAAATAACAAATGATACACTATGTTTAACTTGTTTGTTTTGTTTTAAGACAATATAAATGGTTAATATCTTAATAAAACGAAACTTTTTGAATCCATGGTTATGAAACAATAATTATGTTGCTCCACTCCCCGACGTTTTCGCCGCGGTTTCGTTTTTTTAACGCGGTCGGGGTGTGACAAAGGGGCGTGGTAAAAAAAACATGAGATGGGAGAGACGTGAAAGTGACGTTTTTATGCATATATATATATGGCTAGCCACACAACTTTGATCTCAAATTTGAAATTCGGGTAAGAAAAGGGCTGTTGGCATATGAATCAAAATCTGTAAAAATATAACTATGTTGTAAAAACTACTATATAGTCACTTTTGTCACTTAAACTTCCAATAACACAATCATTTCCAAATCGAACACCTACGTGCGTACAATACACATAAGAATACTTCCAATTTCACACTCTTTTGAATTCACTGTCATATTTAATTTATGGTCACAACGTATGATATTAAGAAATTTGGTCACGTTGTGACCATATTGATTCATGATTAACTCACTTCAAAAATCATAGTTTGATCAATTTTGCATCCACATCGCCATGTTTATTTGATTTAAAGTGAGTTCATACTTTAGTTTCACAAAACCATCATTGTTGACATGCCTGTTCTAAAAAATTATCAAAATGAGTTTTATAACAAATTCACCAAAATCACTCCTTTGGGTTTAATTTGAGTACTTTTATCATTTTGTTTAAAACTCACCATTAACCAATTCGTTACTTGTATTATCATCCAAAACACGTCTCGTACTGATTATTATCAATCATAACCAATTATTAGTGTTATAAACTCACTTGAATTTCAAACCCCACTCTAGATAAAACTTAACGACTTTATATCAATATTCTACCTCATGCATAGTCATGGTAGATACTAAATTAAAACATTTCTAGCATGTTCTAATCATCCTTACTTTAAAACTGAAAGACGTAACTTTGGTTCAAAACCTCGTTTTTTTGTTTATGTAAACCTAGTAAGAGAATTAGGCCTGTAAACGAACCGAACGTTCATGAACTGTTCATGAACTTGTTCGGCGGGAAGTTCGTTTATTTAATAAATGAACGTACTTGAACAAAAAAAAATTGTTCGTTTAATTAAATGAACGAACATGAACACACATTGTGTTCATTCATTTATGTTCGTGAACATTCTTTTATGTCCGTTCATTTATGTTCGTGAACTTTCGTTTATGTTCGTTTAAATTGTAATAAATACATAAATAGTTATATTTATATAAATATTTTTTTTAACTACTTATATAAATATAACTAATTAGTATATCTATGAACACTTATTTAGATGTGTTTTCGAATAAAATGTAATATATCAGACTTGTTTCTTCAATCATGTTAATTTATGTTTATTCAAATATGTTCAGTTAATTTTTTTATGTTC
The DNA here is from genome assembly GCA_030545235.1 of Helianthus tuberosus. Lineage (NCBI taxonomy): Eukaryota > Viridiplantae > Streptophyta > Magnoliopsida > Asterales > Asteraceae > Helianthus > Helianthus tuberosus. The sequence goes on from CM060403.1 coordinate 176,070,558, forward strand.
GTTTGTGTTCGTGAACTGTTCGTTTAGAAACGAACGAACATAAACGAACACGAACATGCTCGATTTCTTAATGAATGAACACGAACAAAAAAATGTGTTCGATTATATGTTCGTGTTCGTGTTCGGTTAAAGTTAAATGAACGAACACGAACATGCCTATGTTCGTGTTCGTTCGGTTCGTTTACAGGCCTAAAGAGAATGACTCGTGGGATTCTTTCTAACCCCTCTAATACCTAAGATTAGTTGAGACTTTAGGTTATAATGCAATAATCGACATCAATGTGGATTCGGGATGTTCATGATTCGATTTAGAACAATGAATCCATCCAACCCGATCATCAATTTGATTTCATGGTCCTTTTATTTAGGATTAATTTCATATATACCCAACCAAAACTAAAAATATCATATATGCCCTTAAAAATTAGTTAAAATATCAAATCTATTAAAAACAATTTAACAAACGATCATTTTACTCTTTTTTTTAACTTCCAAGTTTTCACATATACTCATCTTTTAACTTTATACGTTTTATATAACACATTTTTAGCTTAAATTTATTTTTACCCATAAACAATAGCATACTCCATATATAATATTTAAGTTGAATAAATATAATATTTGAAGTTAACTGTTATATGTGATTTCAAAGTTTTAGAAAAATAAGAGTAAAATTGTTATTTATTAAATTATTTTTCATGAATTGGGTGTGTGTATATATATATATATATATATATATGATATTTCAACAACTTTGTAAGGGTATGTAAGATATTTATAATTTTATATGAGTATATATGATATTTTGCAAGTTTGTAAGGGTATATATGAAATTGCCCACATATTTAAGTTTTCAGTCGTTTGGTTTACTGTTTATACCTAGAACCGGTTTTTATAAATCGAAATGGGCCAAAACAATATATTAGACTATTTCTTATTTTTAAATACTGACTTTTCAAAATATTTTCGATATCTAGTTGAAGAAACACATAACTAATTAAGGGACTAATCAGTTTGGTTTATGTTCCTATCGTAATTGTTAATCTTCTTCATGGTTTCCAGAGCTTCTTAATGATTGGATTAGCCTGCAAAACAGAACACCGTTACTCGTTAAGAGGGGAATGTAGGGGTTTCCCTCTTAACCGGGCTCCGGCGTGAGAATAAGCGACTGCTTTTAGGAGATAATTAAGTAGTAAGTGTGAGAGTCGAGGGAATGGAATGTTTAACCTGTGAAGTGAGGTCTCTATTTATAGCCGGAGAGGTGTAAGAGGATATGGGCTGATGGGCCTTGGGCCTGAAGACGACAACATGGAGGATATGCTCCTTGTCTCTCTGGTGTCGACCGTTAGTGGCTTCTAGGAGCTTTCTGGAGCTGGCGCAATGTGATTGGAGCCACGTGTCACTATTGTCGGCCTGGCCGCCCTTCTGCCATCAGCAGGTGAGTGGAGATCGTGGGACAGTTGTCTCTGCCTTATGATTGGTGCCATGTAGGCGTCCTTAAGTACTTTTTGTCTCCTGCATGTCAGATGATCGTGGAGCACGATTGAGCAGAGCCGGCCGGACGTTGATTGGCTCTTTTCTTCTGCCACTTGTACCTTGTGTACTATTTGGATAGGCCTTTCGCCGTAGTCACGCATGATTCTTGCTGAGCACGTTACTACCCCGCGCGGGGTACGGGCTTCCAAATGTTCTTTCAGAATGCTAACTGTTAGAAATGGAGTCTCCACTTGCTCAGGCCTCGCGCCGGATCATTTCATATGTTTGTAGCCCGCGCGAGGTTGGCAATAAGAAATATGTTGATTAAGGAGTATGGTCCTGCGCGCGTCCTGACTGGAGGTTTGCGCGGCGTTTTTGGAACCATACCCCTTCAAGTCCCCCCAGTCCAGTGCTGCACCATGCGCGAGGCAAGTGGTTGGAGCTCTGGACTTAGAAAAAAATGCAGTAAAATGCTTGTTTTTTGTTTGGTAGGCGCGCGCGTACGAGTGTTTTATCACTTGTTACGGCGCGGCTAAGCGCTTGGCAGTTTGTAATGCTTTGAGTAGCAATGCGTATTGCGCGTCATGGATAACCTCTGTATTACGTTGTTGAACTTTTGGGCGGGAAAATCCTCGAAATTTGAATTTCTGACAGGTTGGTAAAAATGTCGTGGTTGGTGACGTTTGAGTTGACATCTGACGTGGTTGTCATCAACTTGTCCCTGACGAATCATATTTCCGTCAGGAGAGTGGGGCCCACGCGCGCGTGGTAACCTTCACTCCGGGAAACACGCCTTACGTGGCGTTTACTGATTGGCCACGTGCGCGGCGATTTCGGCACGGTTACCCATCGCATTAAATGCGATGGGTATATATATCTGAAGAGACATGAAGGGTTATCACTTTCTCTTCTACTCTTTTCCTTATTTCCTCTCGAATTCCTATGAATCTTCAAAGTTTGAAGAACACGGTTGCAGATCTTCACATCCTTGAAGAACATCGTAGCAGATCTTTAAGTCTGTTTTCAGAATATTCGAGGTTTCCTTGTCGATTATCCATTGCTGAAGAACATCAGGAAGATATTCCTGGAGAAGAAGGCCCTGTTCCCGTTCTCCGGTGGGATTTAGGGTTGTTTGAACAGATCGTTCGTAGTTTCCGGTTCCCACCGGAATGGGATGCCCGGTACCCCGGCCAGAATCAAACGGTTGCCGACGCACCGCCAGGGTACATCACCTTGTTTGAAGACTTCTTTCATCAAGGTAACTTCCGATTGCCGGCGACGAACTTCATGGCCCATATTCTGTAGTTTTATGGGTTTTATATATCGCAGATGAGCCCTCCCGGGATGGTCCGGGTTCGTCACTTTGAGTTCTTGTGTCGGTCTCATGGTATCGAGCCGACGGTTGAGAGGTTTAGGGTATTCTATCAGCTTATCCGGAATATGGGCTTCTTCTCTTTTGCCAGCCGAGGGGCTGCGAAGAAGATACTCTTGAATCCTCCCAAGAGTTTCCACGACTGGAAACCCAAATTTTTCTATATTCGCTAGGAGGTGATTCCGATCGCCATGACATTTCGCGCCTAGACGGAAGCGATTGTTAAAGAAGATCTGGCGATCCCCAAGAATGACGCTTGGTATAGGAAGCTTACTTCTACCCCAAACCGAGTGTTTGGAGAAAATGTCTTGGTAGCGGCGCACATGAGTGACCAGTGGCCGGCTGATAGCAAAGACTTCCGGTCTTAAAGCTTGAAGATAAAGGTTAGTTATTTCAATTCTTTTGATCTCTTCGTTTTGTAACCTGTGCTAATCTATATATTCGCGTGTGTAGAGGTGCAACTGTACCAAGCTGCTTTCCCCACCTTTGGTGGTTCCACGGGTGTGCGCCCGCTCCAGGCTGGAGAGGAGTATTGGTATGAACAAATTAAGGGTAACTTCATGTACCCAGTTGCTGATGCATTTGCCGCGCCGCCTACTGCAACCGAAGGTGCACACATACCTAACCCTCGTCCCTTGCGCTCTGTCACTTCTGCTGGGAAAGAGGTTGTCTATCTTTCCAGCGAAGAGTCTGTGGGATCCTCAACCGGGGAGTTAAGTTCCTGGTCTACCATCTTTGCAGGTGTGCTGCGTGATTTGGGCATCGACCCTGAAGAGAAGAAAAAATCAACCAGGAAGAAGAAGGTGATCAACCTTGAGCCTGAAGTGGCGAGTAAGAAAGGTGGGAGTAGCCGCGCAGCTGCTGGTGCTGCTGATAAAGGTACTCTTCGGCTTCGTCAGAGTGACTTGAAAGATTATGTGATAATTAGTGGCTCACTTGAAGGCTTGTCGCGCGCAGGCGAGAAGAAAGCTGGAGCAGGTGGCTCAAAAAGTGGAGGTAGCGCGGGTTCTCGCAACCCGGATGCTGGTGCTACTCCTTCCTCTGTTGCGCATGAGGAGGAGGAAGAAGAAGGAGAGGAGGAGACTGCTGAAAAGTTGATCAGCAGAAAAAGAAGTAGAAGCGAGACCACAACTGGTGTGGCTGCTGCGCCGATAGCTGGTGCGGTTCCCTTGATCGGGAAAACGAGCAACCTGCGCTCTCTTTACAAATTCTCTCCTGGTAAGTTCTTAGTTTCTCTTCCTTTGCTACTCTCTCTTCTTAACCACTTAGTTTCTTCAGAGACCAAGAAGACGACCCCTGAGAAGGGTGTTATGTTTACCGAGCCCTCAGGACCTGCACCGAAGAAGGTCAAGGTTACTGTCAAACCTTTTAAGACTGCTGGGGCAGAGACTGAGAAGGATAAACATGTTGCTGAGGGGGATAAGGCGAGGGCTGCCGAAGAGAAGAGAAAGGTTGATGAGGAGCGTAGGAAGAAGGTTGATGAGGACAAAAGAAAGAAGGTTGAGGAAGAGAAGAAGAGGAAAGCTGAGGAAGATAAGAAGGCTGAGGAGGAAAAGAGGAAAAAGAAGGCTGCAGACAGAGAGGATAGAGAGAAGGCAGCGACTGAAAAATCTGTTGGTGAAACCTTGCACTATACCGGTGCCGCCGCTATCGCTACTCAAGAGAAGGTGCAGGGTCCGGAGGTTGTGAGCGCCACGGGGCCTGACAAGCCCCATCAAGAGAAGAGAAAAGGCCCCGAGGTTGAGAAGCCTATTCGCCCTACGCATACTGATGTCCCCCACCGCTCCAAGATAACTTCTACTGGGGGATCGGGTCCGTATGTATCTGGTGGCGCGAGCTCTGGTGGCGCTGGGGGTTATAACCCACAAGTTATCGGGGCCAAGGATACCCTTGGTGATATCTATTATAAAACTTACACTGAAGAGGAACGTGGTAACGCCCCCCACCAGGCTCCCTGGGGTTTGAAGCAAAAGGACACCTTTCAAGAGTTCGGCCCTTGTCGCGATTGGTTTTTAAACTCTTTTCCTCCTGGTGAGGTTAATCGGCAGAAGGCGAAGACTCATGAAGGGCTATATCGCACTTATTTGCTCGGGGAGGCCAATACGCGCGCTGCTAACCATCAGATCGTCCGTGAGTGGCGGACAATGGTTAGGGAGCGGTCGGATTGGGAGAACTACCGTGAGCGACTTGTCAGGCAAGTTAAGGAGTTTGAGAAGGCCAATGCCAAGTTTGAGGAGGAGAGGGCAAAGTTTGAGGCTGACCGGAAAGCGGAGGAATGGGGGCGCGAGGGCCTGAAAAACAAACTTCAAGCTGCCGAGGATCTGTTGGCAAAGGAGAAGGCTGAGTGGAGGAAGATCTGCGAAAAAGACAACCAGCGCGCTTATGCTGCCCGCACTAAAATTACTGAGCTCGAAGGCCAGGTTGCTGAGCTGACCTCAAAGGTCGAGGAGGCGCAAGCTGCGCAGGCTGCTAAGGAGCAGATTGAGGTTTGTAAAACTTATACCCTTTCCTTCTGTGCTTTGTTTACAAAATAGCCTAAGTCATTTTGTCCTTTTTAGGTTGAGTTGGCCGAGGTGAAGGCTCATTTGTCTGGTAAAGATAAGGATCTGATTGCCAAGGACGTGGAGATTGCTGAACTGAAACGCCGTCTGAACGAGCAGGTTGACAAATGCGAATCCTTGGAAATCGATCTTGAGGCGGAGAAAGTTAAGGCCGCAACTACTGAGGAGGCTAAGTAGAGAGCTGAAGAAGCGCGTGATGTTAGTACCGTGACCCTCAATGTAGCGCAGACTAACTATGCTGAAGCTCAGGGCATCGTTGATACTCTTGTCTCTGAGGCCGAGTGGATGCGCGGCCGCGGAGTAGTGCTGGTATGCTATTCTTTGTTTTCCTTTAAAAGTTTTATTTGCTAGGAGTTGTTTTTAATGCGCAGTCTTCGCTATAGGTTGCCAACTCTGTCCTTAACGCTGGAGAACTAGATCGCGTTGTTGCTGCTCTAACAGATGCCGCGCGCGCAGTTGGTCATCGTGGAGGCTATCTGGAGTGTGCGCAGCACGTTGAAGAGGTATTCGGACAGGAGTTTGACACTAGTCATTGTTCAGCGACTGACCAGGCTAGTGCCGAGTTGACACGTGCTGAAAATGCTTATGATCACTTATCACTGCCCGTGATGGACTTAGTCGCGAAGGCACTAGAGCATGATGACTGGTGTCAGTGTCTTAGGGCCATTCTTGACCCACCTGTAACGGTTGAATTATCAGATGAAGAGGAGATTGCGGGCAATGATGGTGGTGATGAAGGTGATGATGGTGGCGACAAGCATGATGATGATGATGCTGGAGATGGTTTTGAGTAGGTAGTTAGGCTTTTTGCCTTGTAATTTTTCTTTGAAGTTTTGAATGTAAACCTTTGCGTGGTTGCGCTTGTTTTCGATCGAATGAATGACATTCTGTTTTAGTGTAACTGTTGCGCGGTCGCGCTTGTTTTAAATATGATGCTCGTTTATTCTTTCCCGTTACAATTATTGCACTATTGTTAGAAACTTTGGTTAAGTTAGCGCGAATAAATGTAAGTGTGTCTCTTGTGCGAGTGTAATTGCCCGGTCTTGCGCTATGTTCGCCGAGGACCTTGGAGGCGTAACTCGAGAGCTCGTAAGTTACTGGAGTGTTTTCGTGCTAATCAGAAGTTTAACATGCATTTGTAACGAAAGAAGTAATAGAAAACATGTCGTATGCTTTCATTGACTTGGAAACAGGCGCTTAGGCCAACATACATTGCTTGTAATGTAAAGGGCGTATAGCCAACATAGGAAAGTAAAAGGCGCATGGCCACCATCAGTGGGTAAAGGCGCAAAGCCGAGATTAATTACATATAGCATTTGCGCAGTTGTTGCGCGTTCCACGTTCGCGGGATGATGTGACCATCCAGGGTGCGCAATTTATAAGCCCCTTTTCCTAGCACTTCGTGAACCAAGTATGGGCCTTCCCATTTGGGTGCTAGTTTTCCTGGGCATTCAGCATTTGAAGCTTCGTTGTCTCGGAAGACGTATTCTCCTGGAGTGAAGGTACAGATGCGGACTCTCGCATTGTAGTACCTTTCCAGTTGTGTCTTGTACTTGGCCTCCTAATTAAGGGACTAATCAGTTTGGTTTATGTTCCTATCATAGTGGTTAATCTTCTTCATGGTTTCCGGAGCTTCTTAATGATTGGATTAGCCTGCAAAACAGAACACCGTTACTCGTTAAGAGGGGAATGTGGGGGTTTCCCTCTTAACCGGGCTCCGGCGTGAGAATAAGCGACTGCTTTTAGGAGATAATTAAGTAGTAAGTGTGAGAGTCGAGGGAATGGAATGTTTAACCTGTGAAGTGAGGTCTCTATTTATAGCCGGAGAGGTGTAAGAGGATATGGGCTGATGGGCCTTGGGCCTGAAGACGACAACATGGAGGATATGCTCCTTTTCTCTCTGGTGTCGACCGTTAGTGGCTTCTAGGAGCTTTCTGGAGCTGGCGCAATGTGATTGGAGCCACGTGTCACTATTGTCGGCCTGGCCGCCCTTCTGCCATCAGCAGGTGAGTGGAGATCGTGGGATAGTTGTCTCTGCCTTATGATTGGTGCCATGTAGGCGTCCTTAAGTACTTTTTGTCTCCTGCATGTCAGATGATCGTGGAGCACGATTGAGCAGAGCCGGCCGGACGTTGATTGGCTCTTTTCTTCTGCCACTTGTACCTTGTGTACTATTTGGATAGGCCTTGCGCCGTAGTCACGCATGATTCTTGCTGAGCACGTTACTACCCCGCGCGGGGTACGGGCTTCCAAATGTTCTTTCAGAATGCTAAGTGTTAGAAATGGAGTCTCCACTTGCTCAGGCCTCGCGCCGGATCATTACATATGTTTGTAGCCCGCGCGAGGTTGGCAATAAGAAATATGTTGATTAAGGAGTATGGTCCTGCGCGCGTCCTGACTGGAGGTTTGCGCGGCGTTTTTGGGACCATACCCCTTCACTAGTACTAAGCTATTTATATAATATAAATTTACAACATTTTGTTGCATTAGTGTTTGTACTTCAAGCTTTATGAATGTATTATGCATCTCATAATTGTACCCATGGCTTAATAATTAATTAAGAGTAAACTGCCATTTTGGTCCCTGTGGTTTGGCCAGTTTTGTCACTTTAGTCCAAATCTCAAACTTATTACATCTGGGTCCCTGTGGTTTGCATTTTGTTGCCATTTTAGTCCAAAAGTGAAATTTGACCAGAATCCCCAAATTAAAACCTCCTGTTTTGTCCTTACCCTCAGGGGTATTTTGGTCATTTCTGAAATTATTATAACTAAATATTAATTAAACATTTTTCTGTTTATTATTAAATAGAATGGCTTCTGTCTCTCTCCTCTCTCTCTCTCTCTCTCTCTCTCTCTTGACCCAAATTAAATTTGCCTTGAGCTGCCTCTCTCTCTAACACCCAGATTAACAAGAATTTTGACCCAGAATTCCCCAAATTAAATCTGTCTACAAACGTCTCCTTTTGATTCAAACATGCTGATAAACACCATTCCAAAACTCAATTTAAAAAAATCATTTAAAAACCCAACATATTAGCACCACACTATACAAACAAATGAGCATCAAATTGAAACAAAATGATTCAGATCTGGAACAAATTCAACAAACAACGAAATGGAGCATCAAAAATCCCAACAATTTCAACAAACAAAGAATTTTAGAAATGGAGAAATCAGATCTAGAACAACCCCACCCGATTGCTCATCTTCTTCTAAATAATATGTGCATACACAACAAAAACCTAAAACAATCACTCTTCTCCACCAATCTACAACATGAATCAAACAATTTCTAATCACCAAATTATAACCTAAACAAAAACGAAAACAATCAAAACCTGTAAAGCTCCTCGAAACTCAGTCCACTAGCGTTACGATGGTAGAAGGGAGATTGATGGAGGTGGATTCGAGAAATATGGCCTGATTTAATCCTGTTCAGGCGATTCGAGAAGATGAGAGAGGGATGGTTCGTCGGAGTTCAACTGCACTGACACTTGTCCGCCGCTGCCCTGTACGACCTCCAATTTTTTAGAAACCACCACCCATGGTCGGCGGTGTATCTTGTTCTGTCGTCATCATCAACATCCGGAGTGGTGCTCAGGTGGGACGACGCCGGTGGTCACAGTCTGTGTATATGTATGTGTGACTGATCGATTTGGGGATGATGATGATCGATTTATGTGGTGGTGCTCAGTTAACTGGATTTAGAGAGAGAAGAGAGAGAGAAGGTCTCATGTATTTGGGGATGATGATGATCGATGTGTATGTATGTGTGTATATTAATTAGAGATAAATGAATTAAGTATAATAAATTAAGATGGACCAAAATGCCCCTGCACTAAAGGACAAAATAACTTGCTTTCATCAGTCAAATAAGAGGGATTTTGGATTTTGGACTAAAATGGCAACAAAATGCAAACCACAGGGACCCAGATGTAATAAGTTTGAGATTTGGACTAAAGTGGCAAAACTGGCCAAACCACAGGGACCAAAATGGCAGTTTACTCATTAATTAATTAGCAAATTATTTATGCATTGATTGTTGTATCATATGCTTTGTCATTTTTTTTTAATTTAGTTTCTTTCTTTTAACCGTTGTACTTTTTATCTTTTATAATTTAAGCTAAAGCTTTTTTTACTTTCAACTTTGACCCTATACTTTTCGTTTTTATAAACTTTTTATTTTACATTTCGGTCTAAATTTTGCGAGTTAACACGCCGCAACGTGCGTGTGTATTTCAACGTTTTTACGTCTATATTTTCCATTTATCGGCCCTGTTGTAATGCACGGGTCCTCGATTGACTTAGTTATTTGTTTATGTTTTACGTTTCGCATTAACACGCTATACCGGCCATGCGTGGTTCAGTGTTTTATAAGTCTACTTTTCGTTATTTTTTGTTTTACGAGTTTTTCTGATGTTTGTGGTTACTAACAGGGGTATAACGTTGATGTTATTTAGCACGGTTTTACCCCGCCGCAACGCGGGGTAGTTAACACTAGTTTCAAGAATATATTGGACCAAAGGTTTAAAGTTTTTGCTCTTTAATTCTTTATCTTTCCTTCATGGGTGTTAACTATATAGCACTTATATGGGTGCTAGTTATTTAAGTCACATGGTTCATAGAAGAAAAGAATCAGAAAAAAATCTGCTGTTATTTAGCGAATAGCATAAACAACTCAAAATATACGTCTTTAATACGGAAAGAACATGATGTAATAACACCACTGAAACACTTGATATGTTTTGTTATGGATTCACCCTTAATTTATTTATGGATTCCTCCTATATTTTATATATACATTTTCATTAAAAATTCTAAACCGAATTATTTTCTAGGAACCCGATCTTTACTAGTAAATCCAGCCCTGTATGGATGTAACTGTAACCCCTCAAAAATAAAAGAAAGTGGTTTTATGAAGAGGGAAACGATGAGTTGGTGACAAAGGGACTGGGTGGGGGGGGGGGGGGGGGGGGAGGGAGGAGTGGAGGTGGTGGTCGGCGTGGACGCATGGTGGCTAACGGCAACCACCAGAGTTCTTCAAAAAGGGTGACGACAAAACAAGTGGAAGAGGGTGAGACCACTATTAATTTTTAAATGAAAATAAATTGACCATTATGCCTTCATATGAGTGGCACATGGATGTATTTAACATAAAAAAAAAAAAACTAACTGGGTTTATACAAAAGGACACCGCTTATAAAGCAATTAAAAATAAAAGACATCCAGTGTAATTTTTATAGTTAAAGGACAACGGCTGAAACTTCGTTCAAATTTAAAGGACGTAAGGTCTAATTTAGCCTTAACTTTTATAAAATCAACTATTTAAGTGTTCTTGTTGCTTTTACTACAATCTATGCCACTATTCCCCCCACAATCTAACACCATCCTAACATAAATCTATCATAGTCGTAACATGTGTCATGTTAGGTAACTCCCCTCTATTTAAGATATGCATGGTTCAAATCCTGCAATGTACATACACATAGTATGTTAGATATATAATTTGTTAACTAATGAAATGGCTAAAATACTAGGAATAAGAAGGAAATCCTAACAACTCCAAAAAAATAAAATATAGGAGTATGATTTGTCAATCCGATATCCAAAAATCAGAAATACGAAGGAATCCTAATAATTCATAAAATCAAAACATAACAAAAAAATATATATAAATTTATTAATTACTCAAAATTTCCATTAACCAAAAAACACAATCATGTTAATATTCAGTTGAAAGCAGTTCTTTTAGTTTATAATAAATTATGATTTTTCAATGGTTGAGGATTTTTTTTTTTTTTTTTTTTTTGATTAAATGGCTAAATTACCCATGAAACTAACCAACTAAAGTAACACTGTTTAATCAAGAGGCCATTTGTGAAAACAAAAGTGGCATACAAGAAATGGCACTAGTTATGGATACACAATCACACCTCCGTACTACCAATTCAAGCACGCTGGGACAATTAGTCAAACGTATTTTAAGGAAAAATAGAATTGGGACCACTTTTACCTATGTATACATAATCAAAACATCTATAAAGCAATCTTATATATATAATATGTGCTATGCAAAACCTAGGATTCTAACTTTTCGGATAAGAAAGTTTATCAAATTCAAGCATATTCGACTCTTAAACATGGTCAAGCACCGCGGGCCATGGGTATATTAAAACTATACACACCATTGAACTTTACAAAGAAATATAAATCCTGACATTGGGAGATAACGGGTAAGTTCGAATTACAGTAATATCAATAGAAAATCTCTCAAAATGTTAAAAAACTGAAAATTAGGCGCAGAAAATATTAAAATACAAGAAACTAAGTTGATACCAAAATCAGTTCGAGTTTTTATACCATGGTGTCCTCTTTCGTGAAACGAAATAGTAGGAAATACCAGTCAGCGAGCGACACCAACAGCAGCAGGTATATGCAGGACATGTACATAACTCTCTACTGGTGCATTTTTTAAGTATTATGAATAAAGACCCACCTGTTTGGAGGCATAATCACCTTATCAGTATACAAGAATGGATGCATGGGTTGTATGTACATGTTGATGTATATGAGAAAGAAAACGAAATAAGAAAAATATAATACACACACAAGTATACCTGATAGTAGTCATCTGATCTGTGATGGAGAGCATAATGAACTAGATGATCAGATCCAACCGCTAAAAGATTACAAAAAGCACAAATTTGTCCTTCCTGAGATGCAACAAAGGTTGAAGTGCGGTAAGGACACGACACATCTTTCTGTCTCCGATAAATAGGACATGAGTGGCCCCACAAATGACAAACGGATTTCTATAGTCGTCATTCAGCTGTGTGGAATGCTTGATGTTCCTCTACACTGCCTGAATAGCGGACCGGGCTTTCTGACCATGATTTTCAGTAGGATTAGTCTCTAATAAACGCCTAACGAAGCTTGATGTTGTTATAAGATTACCCGTCTTAAAAGATACACCCTTAGCATTAGTTAATGCTAATCTCGAAGTGAGGCAGCTGAATATTACAGTGAATAAAGTAAGCTCTCAGCTCGTACTGACTAACATCGTTAACTATAAACCACGAGCCTTGAGTTTATCTTCCAATTGGGAAAAACTAAACACGAGCGCAAGTGGGGCCAGGACGTTGGGGCTTGCTGATTCACTCCAACCTTTTTCAATGACTTATGAGATTACTAGAGATGATGAGAGAACACGCGGGTAAGAATGACTTCCCCTGTGAAGATCAATAGATAACGGTTTCAACAGTGTGAAATTCTTTAATCCCAGCTGGCGTTTTAGCAACCCCACTGCAGTGTCAAAGTTTCCTGCTGCTGCTGCATGTTCAGCAGCTAGAGATGATTTCTGGAACCAAATTTGGCTTACAGGCATGCCAGGTGTCGGTGCCACAAATACTGATGACCTGGCCATGATGTCTTTCGGGGTTTCACTAGTCAAAGCTGGAACATTATCTTTAAGCTCAGCAATAAGACGTTCAACAATATCATTCAACCCATGGGTCTTAGCTGTAACATAAGCTAGTGGCAAATGATCGGCATTTTCCAAAATCTTGATTTGTTCTTGAACATCACCCAAGTACAAAGCATTATGAAACTGACTCGTAACAAACATCATTTAATCTAAATTTCCTGTAATTGAACTGTATCACCGTTGTTAAAACTCTCTTAAGGTATGATATAGAGTTCACAATCTAAGGATATGATCAGCAACTTCAACGCCACCAAAGAATTCTGCATTCATTTGACTTAATCTAATGATGCAGACACAACAAGATCTTCCTTTGGATGGAACAATGCACACATTACATGATGATTAGGTCCAGTTAATACAGATATACAAGTAGAAGCCTGCCAGTTTCAAATCCTAATAGTTTTATCATTACTAGAACTAACAATCCAGGGAGACTCGTGATGAAATTGAACTTTCAATATGCCCAATAAGAGTAAACAAACACCTATGCAGTTTATAGTTCCATTCTTTGATGATCTTGTAATCATCTCCAACAAGTACCATTTATCAATGCAGAATTTACTAACTCACAACTCGTAACAAAAAGACCTACCAATACAAATCACTATACATTGTATAAATGTCTATATATATGCATGTAATCATGTATAGCATCTAAAGAACATGCCAGATTCAAATTATAGAACTTTAGGGATAGATCAACCTGTTTGAATTTATACCCTATTGTTTTTTTTATTATTATAGTTTTTAAGTTAAACCATAATTAATCAATCAACACATTCCAATGCAAGATTCAATTCAATAGATTGGTTTAGTTTGCTGATTTTAGAAAACCCAAACAAAAGGACTTATGTATGATGATGTTTACCTTCAGATCTGAAAATTGCATGCCTAATCAAAATCAAGCGACAGGTTATCGATCAATATATCGAAATCCAAGAAAACAAATATAAATACAATGATATTGGTACATATGTTATTAGGTAGGTATCGACTCGGTTCATCACTGTATTGTCGTTTAGAATTCAACTTCATGTTCAATATGTAGGTCCGGCTAGGGGAGGATCTAGTCGCCTAATCCTTGTGTACAAACCAACCCGGTTGTGCGGAATCCAACCGAGATAGCAAACCGAGATAGAACACGCAAATAATCAACACACAAGACTCAACGATTAACACCACTTGTATTAAACGTATGAAAGGTCCGGTTACAGCTCAATGTTTACAAATCAGTCCTGTAAACTCTCTCTAAGTGTGTGTGTATGTTTCTGATCTGTCTGGGTGTCTCACTTGTCTGACCCTGGAAATGAACACAACACACGGGTATTTATACCCAAACACAGCAGGTCCGGTCGAAGGATCATGCAGACCGGTCGAAAGATCATCTTTCGACCAGGAACAGCTCGAATGATCAACATGTACTACGAAAGATGGGATCTTTCGTGGTCCATCTATCGAAAGCTATCTATCGAGCTCATCATCGAAGGATATAAGTGATCCTTCGATGACACATCCTTCGAACCAAACAAATTACAAACATAATGTTGACTGTTTGGCCAAGTCAAACCGGAGGATGGTTGACTTGGTCAAACTTACAGACTAACAAAGACATCGTTCAGTAACAAGACAAAATACAGACAAAGTACAGACACAAGTGCACCAACAAACTCCCCCTTGGCTGTAGCTTTGTCTGGCTGTAGCTTTGTCTCGATCTTTGTCTCGATCTTTGACGTCCTTTCAAGTCTTCCATGTCGGAGGATCTTTAAAGTCTTCACGTCTTGAAAGCAGAAAGTGTACCAACAAACTCCCCATTTCATGTAGGAAGTGTGTTGACAAGCTCCCCCTTAACATAAGCTCCCCCTTGAGTTATGCTCGTGAAATACTTGTTCGTTATGAAGTGAGATCCTTGTGGTATTGATGATGGTCAGCGGCAACTCGATCATCTTCAACACTTGAGTGCCTTCACGTCGTGTCTTCATTCCGAGGCGTTGTCATCGACCATGTTCTCCTTGCCTTTAGAATCTGCACATGCAAGAAATCTAAACGCGTAATGAGAACAACTGCTTGGAATATCATAAGCAAACGACACACATGTGACCATTGTTCAATCAAACACCGTCCGACAGTTTGAAAGTTTAAAATATTTTATCAATTTCAATTTCAACTTTCAACACTTTGCAAATTTCGACCGTTTATGAAGATTTAGTCGTTTCGGTTTTCGTTCAGGTTTCAGGTACCGAAGACTCGAGTTCCAACATCGTACGATCGAAAATAAAATAGAAATAAAATCTTTTTGGCTCTTTTTTTTTTTTTTTTTTTTAAATGTAAATACTGAAAGCAGTAAATAAATATATACAGACATTCTTTTTGTGAGTTTCGAGGGTAAGAGAATCATATCAGTGTACGGTCATGCCAAAACGTTCTTGTTGTTCTTTTAGTTAACATTAAGATAAGCATCCTATAAAGATTATCGGTATTGTTGTCCACATAAACTCAACTTATCATTTGTAATCATGGCGAGGGGATACGTTAAGGTATGATTTATACTTACCGACCGGTGTTCATCCACATCACGACACATTCCCGTATCAAGGTATGCACGAGGGTTCATCTTACCGGTGAGTATACCGATTATCATCTGTTTGACCGTATATGATGTGAGAAACTCACTTATTTTGATTTGAAAACAAGCCCTATGTGATATAATCACTTATTGATGAGGAACTTGATTTTCGATGCATGAGGGCACAGGAGCAAGTCCGTGAACAGGTCAGTACTTTCGTACAGCAGAGAGACGAACTTGACTCCCGGAAAGAATTTGTGATATTTTATCACTTATTTTGTTTGGACATGTGATTGTTTATCACTTATTGAGGTCGTATGCAGTATGTACACGTATGTATAGTATCATGGAAGATCTAGACTTGCGTCCCCGTTATTTTTCGGTAAAAGATACAACCATGATACCCAGATGATAAGCAGCATAAAGACCGAATATCTCAGAACCTCGGCAATCTCTCAAACGAAATTTCGGTACTAAGACCATATGCCAATGAATGGTTCCCACCCAGTCTTCAGTCGATTTAAGTTTATATCACCCTGCACACTTTAAAATGATTGTGAGCCTACCGATACATCTTATATAGAGCTGCTTATCGTTTTTCAATTTAGCGTTTAAAGAGGTTTGGACAGACCACTGATGTACTATCATTTTCTCTTTTGCTCGCCAGGAAACTCATTTTTGTTTTTCTATTGTTTTTGTGTTTTAGAAATTTTTCAATGTTTTTGGATTTTCAAATTTTGGATTTACTCCCCCTAAAATCAACAAACTAAGACAAATTTAAAAACACAAAGGTATTTACAAAAATGATTTTCCGATGTTGGTTTTACTCTTGCTTGACCTTAATGCCATTTACCAATAATAAATAGTCAAATCTTGATTTGTCAAATGCTTTGGTAAAAAGGTCGGCACGTTGGTCATCGGTGTGGACGTAAGCAACATCGATTAGCCTTTTCTCAAAGCAATCACGTATGAAGTGATACTTAATGTCGATGTGCTTAGTCTTTGAATGCTGCACAGGATTTTTAGTGATCTGTAATGCAGCAGAATTATCAACGTAAATAGGAGTAGTTAGGAATTCAAAACCGTAGTCACGCATTTGTTGTTGGATCCATAGGACTTGGGAGCAACAACTTGAGGCAGCAATGTATTCAGCTTCGCATGTTGATGTAGCGACACACGTCTGCTTCTTGCACTGCCATGTGACTAGGCGATTTCCCAAAAACTGACATCCAGCCGTTGTGGATTTGCCGTCGATTTTGCATCCGCCAAAATCAGAATCACTGAATGCGATCAAGTCAAAGTTATTATCCCTAGGGTACCATAGACCGGTGTCAGGGTAACCCTTCAAATAACGAAAAATCCTTTTTACAGCTGCAAGATGTGAGGCCTTCGGGTTGACTTGATATCTGGCAAGCAGGCACGTTGGGTACATTATATCTGGTCTTGATGCTGTGAGGTACATAAGAGATCCGATCATCGCGCGGTAGAACGAGGGGCTAACAGCTTCACCCTTCAAGTCTGGAGTAATTCCGTGATTTTGCGGCAATGGGGTACCGATGGGCGTTGCATCAGACATCTGGAACCGGCTCAAGATGTCACCAACATATTTAGTCTGATGGATGAATATCCCAGACTCGGTTTGTTGTACTTGTAGGCCCAAAAAGAAAGTCATTTCCCCCATAGCACTCATCTCGAATTTATCCTGCATAATGCGCTCGAAATTCCTACACAAAACATCATTAGTAGAACCAAAAATAATATCATCAACGTATACCTGTACCAGTAGAAGATCTCCATCTTGTTCTTTGATGAAAAGAGTACAATCGATAAGACCTCTGCGAAATCCATTCTCCAGCAAATAATTAGATAAGGTTGCGTACCAAGCTCGCGGTGCTTGATGTAGACCATAGAGAGCTTTGTTGAGCAACCAAACCCGATCGGGATGGATAGGATCTTCAAAACCTGGAGGCTGTTCGACGTACACCTCTTCTTCAACCACACCATGTAAGAATGCACTCTTCACGTCCATCTGGTATACCTTGAAACCTTTGAATGAGGCATAAGCCAGAAAGATCCGAATTGCTTCTAGACGTGCAACAGGTGCATATACTTCGTTGTAGTCGATCCCTTCAATTTGACGAAAACCTTGAACGACTAGCCTTGCTTTGTTCCGGATAACGATCCCACGGTCATCCTTTTTGCATTTAAACACCCAACGGGTACCAATCTTCTTGTAACCAGCAGGTTTCTCTACCAGTTTCCAGACACCAAGCTTCTGGAATTGTTGCAGTTCTTCCTGCATTGCTTCAACCCAAGAGTTATCTTTCAAAGCTTCTTTCCAAGTTCTTGGCTCTTCCTGTGAGACATAACACGCGAAAGACCAATCATTTTGTTGACCAGATTCTCTAATCGCCGCATACAAGCCTGCATTGTTGTTGTTCCGCAACATGTTTCTTGTTTGAACGCCACTTTGTACATTTCCTATGATGTTTTGTTGAGGATGGGTATTGTGAATCCTTGTTTCTGGATTATCTTGAACTGGAATATTTGTACCCAGATTGTTGAGATTCAGATCAACAATCAATTCAAGGCCCGGAATTGACGAAGAGGATGATGCAGAAGTTTCAGCTGTTCTAGGGACATCCACTGGAGGTGTACCCTCTGAAATACCATGAACTGCTGTTGGAGCTTCTTGATCTGCATCGAGAAATTCATCATCCTCTGAAGATTCGTTCAAGTCGGTAGCATCGTGAAAATCCTCATTGTCGAGGGCATTGTTGTTCACTGAAGATGGTTCTTGATTGACAATAATGGGACGAACCAACGGTGAATCTGTTGCATTGTCACTCTCGAAAAACATCCTTGCCGCAGCACTTTCTTCAACGGCTTCGACATTGATCGAATTGAAAAAGTCATCGTACTCAAACATCCAAGGCTGACCAGGATTTCTAACCGGTAAAGTGTGCCTTTGTACTCTGACTTCAGACCATTCCTCGACCCTTTTAGTCTCTAGATTCCAGACTCTTAAGTTTGGGGTGGAATACCCAAGAAAGTATCCCTCAATTGCTCTTGCCCCAAACTTTCCATTAGGATCGATTATTGTGCATGGAGCTCCAAACGGTTCAAGATAAGACAAATCTGGTTTCCGTTTGTTAATAAGCTCAAAACAGGTCTTGTTGTGTCTTTTGACTGTAAGGACTCGGTTCAACGTGTAGCATGCAGAGGACACAGCTTCAGTCCAGAATGGAATGGGCAGCTGCGACTCTACCAACATAGTCCTAGCAGTCTCGATCAATGTGCGGTTCTTACGTTCAGCGACGCCATTCTGTTGAGGAGTGTAAGCTGCACTAAATTCGTGAAGAATACCTTTTGAAGTGCAAAACTCCGCCATGGCATGATTTTTGAATTCAGTACCATTGTCGCTACGTATCCGCCTAACCTTCAAGTTGTAAAGATTCTCAATCTGAATGATCAAGTTTTTGATAATACCGAAGGTTTCACTCTTGTGTGCCATGAACGCCACCCAAGAAAATCTTGAATAATCATCAGTAATCACGAGGCAATATTGATCATTCCTAATGCTTTTGTGCTTGACAGGACCGAACAAATCCATGTGCAAACGTTCAAGAGGAACAGCCACCGTGTTGACTTTCTTTGTAGGGTGTCGCTTCTTCGTTTGTTTTCCTTTCTGGCACGAAACACAGACGTCTTGAAGATGAAAGTTTTTAAGAGGAACACCATTCACCAATTCATTTGACACCAAATGATTCATTTTGCGTAGGTGAATGTGACCCATTCGTCTGTGCCAAGAGATTGTGTCTTTTTCTGTGGCTTTGGAAACGAAACATGTTGCTTGTGCAGACGTTGTAATAGCTTGGCTCATATCAAGGACATACAGATCATTTATCCTTGGAGCTGACAAGAGAATCCATTCTTTTGGAATTTTGAAGCCGGGTTTCAGCACATAACATCCATTTGCATCAAAGTGTACTGAGAACTGCTTATCACAAATTTGAGAAACACTAAGAAGATTGTGATCAAGTTGTTGCACAAAGTTGATCTTATCAAAGCTAACAACCCCGTTGGAAATCATTCCTTCACCAGTTATATATCCGCCCTTATCTCCAGCAAAAGCAACATAACCTCCTCTAATAGATTTGACGTCGTAGAGAAGCTTCATGTCGCCTGTCATGTGCCTGGATGCCCCACTATCAACAATCCAATGACTACTGACAGTTCCTCCTGGAACACCCTGCACATTAACTCACATAATTAGTTGGAGATGGGGACCCAAGCCATTGTGGTCTTGGGTCTTCCATTTTCATCAATGACAATAACCTCTACTCTTTGATGATTTGAAAATTGTGATGGTCCCCCTGATTCTTTAACAGATTTTGGTTTCCAGGTCTGTTTTGTTATACCAGTTTGATTGTTTGTAAGTTTAACTTCGTGTTTGTTTGAAATTTTTGAACTTTCTGGTTTAACTGGAACATATTGTTTTTGAATCACATCAGTTTTAATCGCCTTTTCGATTTTCTTGACCTGTTGGCGTTTCTGTTTCTTTTCCCTTTCTCTTATGAGTCGGGGATCTGGTTTTACAGAAACAGATCGCTTGCGGTCAGTTGGGCCACGGGGATCATCAACTATGCCTTTTTGTTTATGAAGATACGGGCAATTTCGAACAATATGCCCGATTGTTCCACATTCAAAACATGATCTTCGTTCAACAAACCCCGAAGTATCATGTTGTCGTCTTGCCGATGATGAACTTTGTGATTTCGAGGTACTAGGTTTTGAACTATTTGGTTCATTCCTTTTCATCACCATTGCTTTCTTGACAAAATCTAAGTTAGATTGGTTTTCAAACTTTGCAATTTTGTCCGTTCCCTTAGACTTCACAAAGTTTACATTCTTGTTCTTCTTCTGGTTCGGCTTCCTTTGATTTTGAGTCGGCGCCTTACCTTTGGGTTTGTTATGATTTTGCTGTTTTTCCACTGTTGGTAATTTCTTGTTCCCAAATTGTTTTCTAACTTCAGCCTTTGGGATAGGAGGACACTGTGTGACTGTAATATGTGGTCCTGTCCTTCCCAAGAACTTACTTGTAGAATTTTCAAAGACTTTACTGATTAAAGATTGATTAACATTTTTAATAGGAAAATCTTTGTCTGAATAGATTTTATCATCACCAACAAGAGTGTACAACAAATCCACACTCTCCGACTCTTTTGCTGATGTGGACTCGGTTGGAACAGTCTTAGCAGGTTTTGTGGGAGGATCACATAGGATATGATTCTCAAGAGGTATGTCCTCTTCTTTGATTACCGCATCAGACTTTTCCAAATCAGTATCATCGGATTCATCATCAGAAGAATCAGTATCCTCAATCACAACTGTAGGATCCTGATTCTGTTCAGCAGAGGACACACATGTATCTGCTGACACATCTGAATCTGATGATACTTCTTTCTTGTATCCGAGACCTGTTGCATATTCTGCTGCAAATTCCTTAACATCTAGAGGAACAGATGGTTCAAAATGAGTTCTATACTCCTCATCGGGCAGTGCATCATAATTGTGTCTGACAGGTGGTGGACATTGCTTGTAACCAATGCATGTGACATCCCGTTTCTCTTTCTGAACATCAATGATGTGATCCAACACATAGCTAGAGCTTAAATAGCTGTCTAACTTGAGTCGGATCGCCTCACTTTCAGTTTTGACACAAGCCATTTCTTTTTGCATTATCTCAAGACGTGTGATATACAAATTTATGTCAGTTTGTTTTCTCGAAACCATTTTTGTCAGTTCGGTTTTATCTTTCTTTAATGTTTCAATCATCGACTTAAAGTCCTTTTCATGGTTTTCATAAAACATGTTGGCTTCAGTGCATTTAGAAAGATCCACGGTCAACTTCTGGTTGTGAATGAATGTCACATCATATTTCTCTTGCAAAGCCTCGTGTTTGCCTTGCAATTCACACCACTTATCATTCAACGACACATGTTTGTCTTGCAAGTCAAACAAACTAGCTTGTACAGCATCATGTTTGCCTTGCAACTCAGACATGTTTGCCTCTAAATCAGCACATTTAAAATGCAAACTATCACAGTTATCACAGCTAACAGAAGTGGGTTCATCGACACATACCTGACTTGATGAACTGTCGACATTAGCCATAAAGGCTGAATGGAGAGAAGACGAAGAATAAGCAGCCTGATCCACCAAAATAGATCTTCTTTGAATTCCTGCTGCAGCGTCTTCCAAAAGCTCATCAATATTAGCATCGACTGACGCACTTGATGTGTCATCTTCCTGATCATTGCCTGAAGTGGAGGATTCTTCATCTGAACTTCTACTATAACCAGAAGAGTCTTCATCCTCAGAAGAGTCACCACCATTGGCGGAAGATTCTCCACCACTGGCGTGATTTAAATCCTTCACGATTTCAGCAAAACAAGCTGTGCCATCTGGAGCGTCATTTCCCAACTGGATTGACCAATCACAACCTTCATCTACTTGAACCACAAGTGCCTGGTTGGCATTAGATGGTCCTGCTTGAGTCTGGTTGTTGACAGGCACCAATGTGCGAACATTGTTCCTGTTCTGGTTCTGCTGGTTGCCTTGACCTCTGAAAGGATTCTGATTTCCATGTTGAGATGGCCTCGTACATTCACGCTTGAAATGACCACGTTCACCACAATTGAAGCATCTAACAGCCTGCTTATCAAACCCATACTTGGTGTCTTTCTTGCCTTCCAAGCTGGTTCTGCCAGTTCTTTCCATAAAATCCTTTGCTCGCCTAACAGCACTGGCAAGGGCCCACTTGATGTCCATCATCTCCATCTCCTCTTTATCTATCTGCTGATAGTCTTCTTGTGTCAGATTAATGTTACCAATCTGACCTTCAACTAATCCACAGTATGCGCTCACCAAAGTGTTTAGCAGCTCCATGTGTTCCTTGGCTACTTCCACACTGACTTTAGAAAAGCTTGAGGTGTCGAGCCGTACTGTATTTGGCTTTGATTGCTGACTAGCAGATGATGTGCTTCCATAACATGCTTGCTGTTGAGGAGGAAGTGGATTCCCATACATATCAGTTGTTCTGATAGACTGTTGTGGTGCTGGTTGAGAAGCTGGTTCAAACGGATTTCCGTACATATCTGTAGTTCTGATAAGTCGTTGGCTCTGCTGTTGTGGTACTTGTTGAGGAACAGGTTCAAGCGGATTTCCATACATGTCTGTTTTTGGAAGGACTGGAACTTGAACAGTATTGCCATACATGTCAGTGGTAGACACAAATGCTGTTTGAATTGGAGCATGTGAAGAAGGTTTTGTAGAAGTGCTAGAAGTTCCATAATACATCTCAGGATTTTGTGGCACTGGAACTCTTTTCGCTTTAAGAGTTTCTTCCTGATTCTTGTTTTCCAAGATTTGAACAAAGTCATTGAAGCTTGTTGTAGCTAACGTACCATTGCACTTTAAGATTTCCAAGAAAGTATTCCATTGGGGTGGCAACGCATCAGCAAACTTTTTCACAATCTCTGCTGAAGGTGTAACAACATCAAAATTTGACAATTCAGACAGCAAATGATTAAATCGACTTGTCAAATCTCCTAAAGATTCATTCTCCATACAGGAAAAACCATCGAACTCTTTCTTTAGCAAGTCTTTTCTCAATTGTCGTGTTGCTTCATTTCCCACGCCCCTTGTCTTCAATGCGTCCCACAACCTCTTTGTTGTCTTGTAATTGACAAATTGATGATAAATGTCTTTACTTAACGCCTGAGTAAGAATGGCATACGCTTTCTTCTCTAAGTCATAGACCTTCTTCTGATCTTCCGTAAGATCAGCAAATGTAGCAGCAGATGAAGCGGCAACCTCTATTGTTTGATCAAAATCTGTGATGAAACGCAACCACAGTTCTGTATTTTGACCAAGGACGTATGTATGAAATCTACCAAACCATCCCGGATATTCACTTAAATGCATCAACTTTGGAGGCCTATTCAAACTTCCCGTTTCACTTTCGCTTAGCAAAATGCTTTGAACACTTGGAGCTTGATTTGATACGAATGCCCATTGACCGGTAGATGTAGCATTAGCTTGTAAAGATGCCGGTGCGGGAGACGGAGTTCCATAGTACATTTCTCTAAATAAATCCTCACTGCTTCTATACCTGTTTTCTGTATTTGACGGAGTACCCCAGGCCGGATTCATTTTTGATCAAGAAAAATAATACCTGGAAATCACAACTTGTTAAACATAAACAGACTGAGGATCGAAAGATCAACACTTGTTCGAAGGATCAACAGTGTTCGAAAGATCACTGTTGAGTTTCGAACAATGATTTCGAAAGATTCTCCAACCGAAGGATCCTTATCTTTCGAAAAAGAACCAATGATATCGAAAGATTCACTAACTCGAAAGATTCACAGTTTGAAAGATCCTTATCTTTCGAATAACTATCCTTCGAAAAGATTCCCTTGATCGAAGGATATGTATCTGACTTCGAATGATGGGTCGAAAGATGATTATCTATCGAGCCTTCCTAGATCGAGAGATGATCTTTCGATGTCGAAAGATATCCTTCGATTGCAACTGACACAACTGACACAAGAGTGACAGGTTGGTGAAAAAGGTGACGGGTTGGTGAGAACTTTCGACAGAAAGTATGTTCAGACCATATCTTCTGAACATGCAGGTTTCACCAAACAGGTAATGTCCAATATTTTAATCAGTTTACTCTTTTCAATGCACAAACAAGTTTAATATTCAAATTTTTAAGATCAAAGGTGTATTTTATCAAGAACACTATGAAAACTTCAAGAACACCACCCAGAAAAAATAAGAATTTCGGTGAACCGAAACTCTCCAAACACACGATTTTGCTAAAATGTTTAACAAAAACCCATGACTAACATGTAAACATGAAAAATAACAAGGTTTTTAACAAAACACCAAGCAAAAACAGCAAGATTTTCCAGAAAATATGAACTTCAAAAATCCGAAACACACCCGAAAACACTCGGTTTTAACAAGGAGAAGAGCCAAGGCTCTGATACCACTTGTAGGTCCGGCTAGGGGAGGATCTAGTCGCCTAATCCTTGTGTACAAACCAACCCGGTTGTGCGGAATCCAACCGAGATAGCAAACCGAGATAGAACACGCAAATAATCAACACACAAGACTCAACGATTAACACCACTTGTATTAAACGTATGAAAGGTCCGGTTACAGCTCAATGTTTACAAATCAGTCCTGTAAACTCTCTCTAAGTGTGTGTGTATGTTTCTGATCTGTCTGGGTGTCTCACTTGTCTGACCCTGGAAATGAACACAACACACGGGTATTTATACCCAAACACAGCAGGTCCGGTCGAAGGATCATGCAGACCGGTCGAAAGATCATCTTTCGACCAGGAACAGCTCGAATGATCAACATGTACTACGAAAGATGGGATCTTTCGTGGTCCATCTATCGAAAGCTATCTATCGAGCTCATCATCGAAGGATATAAGTGATCCTTCGATGACACATCCTTCGAACCAAACAAATTACAAACATAATGTTGACTGTTTGGCCAAGTCAAACCGGAGGATGGTTGACTTGGTCAAACTTACAGACTAACAAAGACATCGTTCAGTAACAAGACAAAATACAGACAAAGTACAGACACAAGTGCACCAACACAATAAAACTTATATTTGAATGTCGGGAGAAAAAAACTAAAAACAACCACGTATTTGGTGGGTGAAACCCACGTGTTTCCGTGAGGATATTAAAATGTGTAAGGCTCGATTTCGACAACTGAAAAAGTATATTTACAATGGTTTCATTACATTAAAGTTGTATGATGTAACCCAAAGAATAAAGTTGTGTTTTACATTGATAAAAAACATACATACCAATACCGATGTCGATTCAAATAACAACAATGCAGGTACTGAAATTCTTTGGTCGGTACAAGCTCGGTTCAGCTCCATGCCATTATTTAAATACAAAGTTTCATGTGTTGCTACAGGCTAGGCCGGGATGTCTAGATTGATTGACACTCGAAACTTGCTCAATGGTGATCCCACATTTTCACATACTCACCATTCACCAATTCCATCCGCTTCTAACGATGGGCAAATTACAAGTGAGTATCAAAGAACAAACTATTCACAAATTTTGAATTTGAATCATAAATTAGAGTATCAAACAAACGCCATCAAAGACAAAATTACCGAAATAAAGGACGAGTTATATTATTTGTGTAAACATTATGTATATATATTTTTCAAAAGTATTCGTGTAACATAGATAATAATCTAATACTTTATAAGAAAATAAATGCTAATAAATGATCAATAAATCGATCATTTAGCTATTTTTAAAATCCCTTAGTGGCATTTAACTTGTTACATGTTACTGAAATTCGATTATATTACTTTTGAAAAATAAAAATCAATTTTAACATATACTAAGGCATCAACTACTACGACTTTAAATTGTAATAATTTCTCATATCACATCCAAACATCAAGTTAATGAAAAATAATTGGTGGGTACACATTGATGTGTCCTATGTGCAATAATATGTGGTTTTCAAAACATGACTTGTGCATGCCACCATGCAATTATATGTCCTAGTGTTAATAAGACTACTTGTCAACAAAAAAAAAAAATACTAATAAAACTAACACTTTTTAATTTTCATGTGCCGTATAATTTTACTAAATACATTTTATTATACCTAATACGAAAATTTGTTGATATATTATAATACTAATAATGAAGATTTAATTAATGTGATAGCTTTTTAGTTTTTATTGTATTTGAAGGTGTTATGGTTTAGAAGATGACGGCACTCAAACTATTGAAAAGACGTATGCTTTGGACTTACGAGATGACAACACTTGCAACCTTGTAATCTCATAATTCCTACTTTTACTTCTAAACTCCATTGTCCAAGCCCGCCAGGACAAATCACTTATTTAAAATATATATTTTATCATTAGACTTGTAATCTCATAATATTTTCATTTAACTATATAAAATATACATTAGACTATTAGTTAAAAAAGTTAAAATCAGGCCGGATATATTTGTTGGAGCATCTAGGGTTGGGGCCCGTGGAACATCAATTATATCCGGTAAAAACTAAGTAAAAAACCTTTATTGATGACTGAGGCTGCAAATGAACTGAACGAACACGAATAAGATATTGTTCAATTCGAGTTCGTTTGTTAAAAATATATGTGTTTACGAACTGTTCAATTCGAGTTCGTTTGTTAAGAAAATTAATTTGTTCGTGTTTATTTGTTAATTTTAGGTAATGAACGTTGATGATCACAAATAAGCACAAACTAATACGAACACTTATTAATATTTTATTTATCAGAATTTTGAAGTATTTAAATAAAATATAAAAACGAAAAAAACTAATTAACTATTGATCACAAGTGAATATGAACATGGCCTCTTTTCATGTTCGTTCATTTAACTAAACGAACGGAATTTTTTGTTCGTGTTCGTTTGTTCAATAAACAAACGAACTTCCCGCCAAATGATTCACGAACTACTCGCCAAACGTTTTGATTCATTTGTGGCCCTGCTGATGACGCCAATTTTCTCTCACCCGCTCACACAATGTTCACCTTCTTTTCTCACATACCCACACCCTCCCTCTCGTTGCCTTGTCTCTTCCACGTTGAACTCCGTAAAACTACAAACGTATGTTCATGACTAAAGCTGTTAGGAGTTGTAATTTAATTAAGTATCTTTTATTAACTTTTGTTTTACCTTATTAATTCAAAATAATGACTTTACTAGCTGGTCAAGGATCCACAAACCTAAGTAAGAAAAGAGAAACTATTCATAAATAGTGTTTTCTTCTTCTCTTACTCTTTCACGTTTATAGTAATACTTCCCTTTTCTGAAAACTATTCTTCTTCACTTTCTTCTTGTACCACTTCCCTTCTCTCTCTCTCTCTCTCTCTCACACACACACACGATCTTCATCTATATCTTTATTACTTCATATCCACCATCATCTTCATCCTCAGATCGATCGGAGGTGCCAACAACAACATACGGGATGGCGAGGGGAAAGATCCAGATCAAGAAGATTGAGAACTCCACCAACAGGCAGGTGACGTATTCCAAAAGAAGGAACGGATTGTTCAAGAAAGCGAATGAGCTGACGGTGTTATGTGATGCTAAAGTCTCCATTATCATGGTGTCTTGCACTGAGAAGCTTCATGAGTACATAAGCCCTTCCATTACGTAAGTTATTAGAAACTAGAAACCCTAAGTTTAGGTTTGCGTTTGCTTATTGGATTTTGTTTATTGTCAGGACGAAGCAGTTCTTTGATCAGTATCAGAAGGCGTCTGGAATTGATCTATGGAACTCTCATTATGAGGTTGATAATTATTTCTTCTTGTTACACATAGCTTTTTAGGGTTACATGTTGGACAACACACACACACCCCTTCTATCTATCTAGTTAAAGCATTTGCTCGTAAAAATCCTGAATATATTTGTGTTTCTCTTCTTGAATGTCTCAAATCTCAAGATTTGTAAAGTGAAAAAGCCAGAAGTAGATAATCTAGAACTGGAAGACCAAATTACCATTTCTTAGGCAATTAGAAGAAAATAGGCAATTTAAAACAACAAAATAGGTCCTCCATACCTGGAACAGCCCAGTGCAACCACACCATGATATTGTCCGCTTTGGCAGCCAGCATGTCGGCGTCCGCCCCTCACGGTTTTCAAAACGCGTCATGATGGTGAAGGTATCAAGCCCCTTATAAGGAAGCATTCGTTCCCCTTCACAACCAATGTGCTTGCTGCCAAAGCGGACAATATCATGGTGTGGTTGCGCTGGGCTGTTACAATAGCTCACACTCCGATATAACCGACACATGTAAAAGTCAATGCTTATTTAAACAAATAGAAATGTTAATGCCTGTTTTGTTAAATTTTTTGGTCAACTTGCCTATTTCCATAACTTTCCCTTTGTTAATTAAGCATGAACATATTGATTACTAGACAATTGATTTAAGATGTTGCTCTGATTACTTCCTATTTTGAGGCTAATTCTTGTTTAATTCTCATCTTAAATTGGTCAAAGGGATGCTTAATTAAGAGAGTAGACACCAATGCCACATAGTACCATTGATAGATTGATACACCACCCCCTTGCCTCATCCACCATGATTGACATGGATTAAACCATGACAACCAACCATGAGACTCATTTCCTTTTTCAATATTTCTTTTTCCTTTTCACAACAATAAATTAAAATAAGAAAATAGTGGTTTGGGTCATGACTTAGGGTAGTGGTTTTGAATGATGGATTAGAAGTGGGTGACATGGTGCTGATATGAAGGGTCATGATGACCTTGAGGGTTATGAGCACACCCTATAGCCTCTGTAGTAGTTTTTAACTAGGGGATATGTGTGAATTTATGCAGAAAATGCAAGAGGAGCTAAGGCAGCTGAAAGATGTGAACACAAATCTAAGAAGGCAAATCAGGTTGAAGGAGACTAATTAATATTAGCTAACTATTTCCTTTCTTTGCTACCAAAGTGTTAGGAAAAAATGTGTCCCTCACCATGTGAGGGTTCAAGTCCCGTGTGGACCAAAAGGTGTAGATTTGGGTGTGAGTAAGCGGCTTTAAAAACATATTTTTTTAACTAATTTCATTCTTTTAATGGTGGTGGGAATGGAAAAGACAAAGGTTGGGGGATTGCTTGGAGAATGTAGGGTTTGAAGAATTGCTTGATCTTGAGAGGGAGTCACAGGAGGCAGTATACATCATTCGCGAACGCAAGGTCAGTTTCTTTTAAATTCTGTATAATCTCCTTGCAATGGATATCATGGATTATAACAAATCCTTCGCTATATATGTCGCTATTTTGTCATATAAGCGATGGACATTTTCGTCAAATGGTTTTCCCTAGTAGTGTGAAGCTCATACCGGGTTTTTTGGAACAAAAATGCAGCTTAAAGTGATTGGTAATAAGTTGGAGACTTGCAAGAAGAAGGTAACTTTGTACACAATATCAACATTAATACTTGGATTGACAGTTCCTTTTCAAATCATGCATTTTTATTTGTTTCTTTCAGGTGAGGAGTGCTCAAGACGTATACAAAAAGCTGATGCATGAATTTGTAAGCCCTCATAACTTCAACTGTAGAACAACAATGTCAAATGAGTTGCTTTTTCAAAACTTCAAAAATAATATAAAAATTACAGCTGCTGTAGCATTAGTTACTATTTCACTGTCATTAGACTGTGTATAGTGGTTTAGTTAGTGAATAAAAGAAGAGAGTGTAACGCCACTGCCGCGTATACATAGTACGTATACGTATGCATGGGGATCTCACTAACTAAACCACTAGTGATGTGTTTGACTCATTGGTAACCCTCTTTCCTTGGAACCGCCACCATTCAACAGAACCATGTATGTGATATAGCCTTGATTCACTCCCATTAGAGGGCTCACGCCCCTCGCAATGGCACCCTGGTTTTGGTGTTTCACGCCCCTAGGTGGTGAGTTGGCAAGTGGGTAACGTCCGCTACACATGGTCTTATGCTAAAATCGGTCAAATTTGTTGTTGATAACATAGAATATACCTCTCTTATAGTGTCATTTGTAATCAAGACCATGCACAAATTATGTGACTTGATATTTATTATTTAGTACTAATCAAGACCATGTTTGGCAGAGTCATATAACCATTTGATTGAATTGAATGTTAACTAGGATATAAGAGGAGAGGATCCGCAATACGGTATGATAGAAGATGCTGGAGAGTATGAAGCCTTGTATGGATACCCACCATATATCGCTGCTGCACCACGAATCCTCACTCTGCGGCTGCAGCCTAATCATCCAAATGATCTTCATGCTGCTGCATCAGACCTAACCACCTATGCATTGCTTGGCTAGTACCAAACCTCTCCTATGTATTTTAAAGACTTTAATTAGTTGTATCCAAACAGTACCCCTCCACTTTTTCTGTATTGTGACTGATGATGTGTGTGGTTATTTCTTAACTAATTGTTGGTGTTTGTATTTAAACTAGAAGAGTAACCCGCCGCAATGCGGCAGGGGGCTAGAGAGCCAAAAGAGAAACACCAAAAACTTTAACCACCTTGAACCTAACTCCAGGAATATCACCCAAAGCATGACCCTTTCGCCCAAATCATGGGTTCAAAACGTCGTCGTGACAAAAAAACAATTAAAGATTATAGATTTAAAAAAAACACCCAACATTATATAAATACTCGTTCCAATACAAAAAAAATATATTAACACTTACAGTAATAGCTTTTAGGAGAGACCGGTCATTATCAGTGACAAAAGTAACAGCATATAGCCTGTTCTACCAGCTCTAGCAGTCCGACCCACTCGATGAACATAGCTATATAAATAAATATTCATCCACACATAACATAAGATGAATATAAAAACATCAAAAGCAGCATATTTATGTTAAGTAATAAACATAAGTAATATAAAAACTTGCCTAGTAAGGTCACGTGGGCACTCAAAGTTGATAATGTTTGAACTCCGATAATATCAAGCCCCTGTACAAACCATTTAAATGGTTAATATTCACCGTTAGCATTTTCTAGTATATAAAATACAAAGAAAGAAAGATTGAAAAGTTGGCCACTTACACGAACGTTAGTAGATATCAAAAAATCAACTTCCTGCCTACTGAAAAGTTCCAATGCCTATACAGCAAGGGTATAATGTCATACAGAACTCCGGTTACCACTTACACGATGCTAGTATCCCATCCCGAACCCGACGATGCAGGGGAAGGGGCAGTGGCAAGACCGGCCCCACCGTTCTCCGCCAATCGATGTTCATGCACAACTGCCATGGTGTAGGGTCAAGTTCGAACACGGGATTAAAGCCCTGATTCGTCCCTTCGCCCAAATGTCCCCCAAAAATGGCCGAAGCGAGAATCGAATATGCATGTTCTTTTTTTTTATTTTAGCAACCTTCTGAAAAGCAAGTACAAAGCTTACAACATGAAGTACTATCTGGCATCTTGCATAAAGCATATATAGAAATCTTTAATGACAACCATTAATAATTGGGAGGGTACATACTAATGAACTTAGATTGTATGTTAACTTACCTTATCAGAGTTAATTATTGATTCAAAATTGCTTGTATCAAGTTATTTGGTGTTTTTTTAGAAGAATTCACTCTGCCTTCAAAGACAATCAGGAAATATATAGCCATTTTAAAGGGTTGTGCAAAACTGGGAACATCAATCAAGATTATCTTTCAACAAAATTAAACCAAACAACTTATAACATAAACATTTTTTTCTAATTAATACAGCATACGTTAGGTTAAATTTTGACCCAATTACTATTGTTCGGTTGATTTGAATTATGTATTATCATCTCCTACTTGGTACAAAGATAGCAATATAGCCCCACTATATCCAAATAACCAGTGCAAAAGGGGCAAGGCACTACGTGAAAAGGGGGCTACGGCCACACTTTTGGCAAAACCGCCCTGCCACACATTTGTAAAAATGTGTGGCTAAAGGTTATTCATAACATTTTAAAACAACTTTAGCCACATATTTTATTATTAATGTGACCATTTATACCAGTTCAGAACCTTTAGCCACACTTTTAGAAAATAATATGACATTTATTAGCCACAAATTGAAATGTGTGGCCAATTGTGATCTATGGCCACATATTTTTGTTTCATGTGACGAAAAAGCATGTATTTGACACCTTTAGCCACACTTTAAGAAAAAAAACTGTGACAAATATTTACTACACTAGCAAAGTGTGGCTAAATGTTATCCACGATCACATTATATATTTTCCTATGACCAATAACATGTGTATTCAAAACCATTAGCCATACTTTAAGAAAAAACTATGACATTTATTAGTCACACTAAAAAAGTGTGGCCAAATTTGATCTACGGTTACTGTATTTGTTTCGCGTGACTAAACACAAAACTATTCCAAACCTTTAGTCACAAGTTAAGATAATACATCCACATTAGAAAAGTGTGGCCAAATGTGTTCTACGACCACATTATATGCTTAATAATGTGGCTAAAATCTAATACATATGGCCACATATATTATTTTATGTAACCAAATGTTAGATAATAGTCACACTTAAAATTACAAAATTTAATGTGGTTTTACATTAACATTCGTCACACAATCATCATTTTATTTATTTTGTGTGACAACATATTATCAAAATGTCATTAAAAAATGTATGACCAAATGTTAAACTTACTACATCTTTAAAAATTCCCCCAAAATATTTAATTTCAAAACTTAAACTCCCACATAAAATATTTCATCCTAACAATTCCACTCAAAATATTTCATCTTAAAACTTAAATTTCCCTCCAAAATATTTCATCCTAACATTTAAACTTCCTACCAAAATATTTCATCTTAAAACTTAAATTTCCCCCTAAATATTTCATCATAAAACTTAAACTTCTCCCCTC
This sequence comes from Helianthus tuberosus, assembly GCA_030545235.1. Classification (NCBI taxonomy): domain Eukaryota; kingdom Viridiplantae; phylum Streptophyta; class Magnoliopsida; order Asterales; family Asteraceae; genus Helianthus; species Helianthus tuberosus. The sequence continues at coordinate 176,103,522 of CM060403.1, forward strand.
CCAATATTTGATTCAAAACTTCCATCTTAAGTAATATTCTTATTTAAAGTTACATTATTATACATATGAATTAAAACTGGTCATGAACAGTAGGTTTCTTTTAAAATAGTATAATAATTCTTTAATATTAATTCCTTCGTAATTTTTTAATATTATCTCATTCACATTTCTTTACCCTATCCTAGATCTACACATCTTCATTATTCCAAAATTCAATTAAATCACTTTGATATATACAATCCCTTATGTAATAATATCTTCTTAGTATAACAAAATATTTATTTTTCCTCACAAAATTGATGGGATATGTTATCAATCTCAATAATTTAATGAAAACGAAGTTGTGTTTAAAATAAAAATTTTTAGTAGCATAAGCTATACAAGTGTCCATATCATATCGGTATCATGATCAAATGAACAACACCGTTACCGGTATTGTTATTATCTGAGCCAATAACGATATTTGTTTATATAATTTTCAAAGTTGTGTTTAACTTTTTTCTCCACATTCCAACATAACTTATGTTAAAAACGGTGTTGTATTCAAAATATGGATGAGCATGGTACCTGTTCGGTACTGAACCGGTACCGAAAAACGGAGAAAAGTGGTACCGGTACCGGTACCGAATACACCGGTTCGGTACCGGTACGGTACCAGTATTTACCGGTGTTTTACCCGTAAGTACCGGTACCGGTATCGAAAAATGGAGAAAATCGGTACCGGTACCGAATATACCGATTCGGTACCTGTATCCGGTACCAAATGCTCATCCCTAATTCAAAATAGGGTATTTTTGTATATCGTAAGCTATACGAGTGCTGATACCACACTAATACTGTGAAGAACCAAACTGATTATGACTGAACAGCTTTGATGCATTATTGGAACTGATACATGTATTCTTTTTTATGGTTTTAGATAGATGTAAAACATGTGTCGATACCTTTTTGGGCATGTCGCAACTCTACTTTTTGGGTTTTCTCTTTCGATTGCTATAGCGAGTGTTGTTATCATAACGAACCGAACTTATAGCAAATGAATTCCTCGCCGCATCGCGCAGAGAAATCCAACTAGTTTAATATTAAAAAACAAAAAAAATCTTACTAGATATTTAATAATTCAAACTATTATTAAATATTATGTATTTAAACCATATTTGTTTCTTCTAAATAATATATTAATGTATGCATATTAATAATGGTGTCGAATTTCTCGTAGTTCATTGTTTCGGTACTGGTACTTTGAGTTCGATACGGTATCGGTAGTTTACTGAATTTTACTTTCAAATAGCGTTGCGGTATGATTACTGTACAGTACTATACCAAACATTTTTGGTACCGGTACCTGTACCCATATTTGATAATTTCCAGTATCGTCATTTTCGGTATCGGTATGTTCGGTACTAGTACTAGTACAGAGCTCATCCCTAATCATATTGGGCCTTAATGGATAATAATGGTCAATAGTAGATTATACATGTCATAATGGACCATATTGGGTCTTAATGGATCACAATGGCCATTTATGTTATATTTTATTTTTTTAAAATGTGTTTATATATATTGGTATTTTTTGGTGTAAAGTTTTATTTTTAAATTATTAATATGCGACAAAATAGAAAAATAAATAAAATCGGGTCAAATGGGTCGTATTCGGGTTTATGTGTTTGACACGAGTTTGGAGTTCGGGTTCGTATAAAATTTTCGGATTCAGATCGGGTTAAAACCACCATCCCACGAATACGAGTCATTTAACTAGAGATGAGCTCGGTACCAACTAGTATCGGTACCAAAAATACCACTACTAAGAATCCCAAAAAATGGGTACCGATAACGAAGATACCCGATAAGGTACGATTCGATACCGGTAAGGTATTTAAAGATAAAACTGGATTGCGACTCGCCTTTCGATCCCCACATCAGCCTGTTTTTTTCGTTTGTTCTGTTTTATTTTTTATAATTTTAAAGGCCATATATTAGGGTTAAGCTGAAAAACAAAAAGCGTGAACAACCTCCACAACGAACAACCTCCCTCTCTAGCCTCCTGCCCCATCCAGCGAATAGCAGCCAGCCAGCCACCTCCACCGTCGCAGCACCGTCCACGCTCCATCTTAGCCATTTAGGGTACTTAACAAGTTTTAGACTCAGTTTTTCTTGAGGTGAACTTTCTATTTCTTTCAAGCAATTTTTCTTTCAAGCGATTTCTCCTATGCTTTGTTGAATCTTTGAAGTTGTTGTGAATCTATGAATATCAATTTTATGAATGTGCTATTGGAATGATTTTGTGAATATAATATTTGAATATTTAAGCTCATATGAATGCAGTTATATGCGGCCAAAAGCCAAAAATGAGATAGTCTGTTTGTATTCGATATTCCATATAGGTTTTTGGCATAAGTACATGAACATAGTTTTATTGTAAAATCTCTGATTTGATAATTAAACAAATGTTAAAAGATGGTTATCCAATTCCTAAATTCTTCTGCTCATTTGATTCAATCTATACAATTTCATTTGCTTATAATCAATATATGAACTATGAATTCCTAAGTTGAATATGGTTACCAAACTATGAAATATGGTGGCTTATTTTGAGTTCGTACTTGCAACTTCCCTGTCAAATATTTGATGGAATCGAGAAGAAGAGGATTAAAATCTCAATCGAGTTCGTTGGCTTCTGATTCATGGAGATTTGGGTCAGATTTGTTAGCTTCTGATTCATTGGATGTAAGGAGAAGCACATGATTTTGAGTTTGTTCCTTCTTCATACATGTGCTGCAGGATGGACATGCTTTTTCAAGCAGAGGTGATCATATATTCCCTATGTTTGTTATTATAGATGAGTAAATTTTCACAATCTGTAACAAGGATTACACAGATTAGTCCCAATTGAAAAATATCTCTTTTCAGTAACCCATGTTTATGTCAAACCTTTGTATCTAAATTCTGTCCAGTTTTACCTTTGTACTTGAAACATCATTCTCACCTTCAAATTTTTTTTTTGTTTCTCTGTTTGATATTCGAGATCACATAATCTTCAACAGGTCGAAACTACCATGTTAGACACTTCCTGTCTTCCTGATTCCAAATTTAAGTGTAAGTTTATCATGAATATTTTTTTTTCAATTTGAGTAGATCCATATTTAATTGTTTCCATTTGCTCGAGAATAAGATCATGCAATGTGTATTAAGACTTGATTGTTTTTCGATTTCTTGCTTAACTGCAATATAAACTATCGTGTCTTCTGATTGAAATCTGGGTGTTGTTGTTTAAGTGTTCATGAAACTGTTTTAGTGTCTTTGGATGTGTTGCAAAGACAGTAACAGGATTGGTATTCTACTTCTTTTGCGTCATCAGGTACATTTGTGCAGGGTTGATCCAAGAGAAGATAATAAACCAACATCTCTAATTAAGCTAAAACTTAAATACCGATAACGCAGGGAATGCAATTTGTAACGGGTCATAAGAGGATCATATCGAGCAACCTGAACGCGGCTTGAAGGTAGTGATTTATTCGACCTTTTGTTTTACCGTTTGATTTTTGACCTTTTTGAGGATTTTTGTTACCGTGGTACTTTATTGAAGAAATGTGGTAGATAGATGAAGGAAGAAGATCAAAGTAAGTTTCTTGGTGGTCTTACTGTCAGCATGTTAGTAGAAAGTTCTATTAAATAGGTATGGACACGGTGTTGTGATTCAAATATCCATTGCTTATGCTCTATTTGACTGTGTTTACTGTTTAGGGCCTGCTATGGTGTTATGAGATTTGTTATGGAGAATGAGCAAAAGGATGTGAGGTATGTTAATATTAAGGTCACCACATCCCCTCATCTTATGTTAGTCGTTTTTTAACATTAATTTGTTATATGGGGAGAAAGTTTAGCTTTGGGCTATATGTGAGCACTTGGTTAGAGTAGATACAGCCTCTACTTTCTTTGTACTCATTTATTTGAGTTATTTGCATTAGCTCTCATGAGAATTCTAGTCAACCTTCTGATATAGCAATAAAATATATATTGTTTTAGCTCTATCAAATTGGTCTGAACAAGAGGTATGCATTCTTTATACTTAATTATCTAAGCGCTATATACTTCATTATTGAGTAATTAGCTTTTGTAATTGAGTAATTTTGTGTTGTGTGTTACCTCAAGATGGGTCAAGCTAAAAGATTTTACTCCAAACAAGGAGTCAAATGTTTTTTTTTTAATTAAGAAATGGTTAGAAGAGTATTTTACTAAAACAGTGAGTAAGTGTATGCATTCTTGACTTGGAGTTTATATGAGACTAACTCTAGCACCCCAGGTTATTTCATTCTCAAGTTTTCTCTAATTATTTTTTTTATATTTGCTTCAGGCCAGTTTGGAATATTCAGAAATATGTACAAGCTTCTGGCTGAAGAATATGCAACTAAGCAACTCTTGAGACTCTCCTCATGTGGTCATCATCAAATAAACATATCGCAGGTTTGTTTAGAGTCTCAAAATTATAATGTAAGAATGTTGTTTGACCTTGGTTTTATAATGCAAGTCATTCGCAATCTTCTAAGTTGATTTATTGAATCAAACTATATCTTATTGTAGTTTATGTAATCAAGTATATTGCACTAGTTATGAATGAAATCTATAGAAAATGGATAAACAAAAGTTGGCAGGTCAACCAAATGTTACTCATTTTGACCCGTTTACCAACCGCCTATTTTGTTACCTATGTTTATTCTGAAACTGATGTACGTGATGAATTTGATACAGGTCAGTCCAACGTCATTTTACTTGGCAAGGACCTAATCGACCCGCATGCAGATAAAACATGTATGGATGCTTTTCTTGTTACTATTGTATATATTAATATTGCCTTTTTGGAATAAATTATGTCTTATGATGAAGCGCGCGACTTTGTTTTGTGAAGGAGTTTTGATTGGCTAAGACAAAAGGGCCAGCTAATGGTCAAAATGAAAACAGGAAGAGTTTTTCAAGGAATGAGAGAAGGTTACGTTGCAAGTGCTTCCAGGAGTGACTTATGTTGAGACAAAAAGTGTTGCTGTTGCAAGTGCTGCTAGGATTGATGCAAGTTTATGTATTTAGTATTCAAATTGACAACTTATGTATAGATTTTGGTTTACTATTGTTAATATTATTAATTTTGGTTTTTAGGTTTGTTCATCTTTGCTATTGTTTTTTTCTACGAAAAATTGAAAATAAAATTGCTAATTACATGAAAATGACCACATAGTCACAACAATATATGTGACTATAAAATAGAAACGACCACACTTACAGTAAATTCGTGTGACTGTTGATGCCATTTTTTCACACTTAATGGGCCATTTTCTTAATTACAAAAACCACTTTGTCACATTTTTTTTAAAATTCATGTGGCTAAAACAAACTTTTTAGTGACTGCATAATAGAAATACACACACTTATGGTAAACTTATGTGACTATACAATAGAAACGACCACACTTAAAATAAATTCATGTGGCCATTGATACCATTTAGTCACACTTAATGGACCATTTTATTATTTACAACAACCTTTTTGCCATAGTATTTTAAAATTTATGTGGCTGAAACAAACTTTTTAGTGACTATATAATAGAAACGGCCACACTTTCAGTGAATTCATGTGGCTATATAATACAGACGGCTACACTTACAATAAATTCATGTGACTATTGATACCATTTAGCCACACTTAATGGACCATTTGCTTGATTACAACAACCTTTTTTGTCACATTTTTTTTTTTAAATGAATGTGGCTAAAACAAACTTATTGGTGACTGTATAATAGAAATGGCCACACTTATAGTAAATTCATGTGGTTGTTGCTACCCGTTTAGCCACACTTAGTTGATAAAATGATTGATTTCAACAAGACCTTTTAGCCACAGTTTAAGTTGCTATGGCCACACATAAGTGAATGTGGCCGTATGATGCCTACGATGACTCGACCTTTGGTCACACTTGAGCTGAAAAAAAAAGTGTGGCGAAAGGCGTATGGTCACACTTTTTTTATGTGGCCGTAAGCCATTTTTGACGTAGTGAGGAAACTCATCCCTCATATCATCATCCACCTTTTCTTCGAACTCCATAAACATCTTTGCATCATATTCACCCAGTTCCAATCAAAATTAGAATTTGGTAATCACCCCCAATTTCAAACCCTAATTTGTAGGTTGAATAGGTAGCGTAACTTAAAATTTTGATAAATTAAAATATAAACGCATCAAACAACAGTAGAAGAAGTACCTTCCAAATCTGTCATGATTTTTTTATGATAAAAAGAAACATACCCACCCAGAACCAAAAAGATGATATTTAAATAAACATAACCAGAACCAAAAATCACTCCCCTTCCATACTTTCTTCCCTAATTCCAAACCCTAATTTAATTTTGTACCTGATATCATTGCTCGAGGTTTGAAGGAACGATCAGATGAGTGACATGCAATACAATCGGGCCAGGGAGAAGAAGCCTTAGAACCGCCATCAACTGTTGACACCCAGACATCACCTTGGAACCACCGTCAAGCATTGATGTGACTGAAAACGCCGGGTTATAGAGAAAAAGCCGCTGCCATCGTCGTTAGGAGACGAAAGTGGTGATCGCAACGTGTGAGGAATCCGCCCCTCTTTCGGTCTTCTGGTCTCTCAGCCTCCAATACATTGATGAAGCCTTGACCAATCAAAGGACAGTACAACCATAAAACACATAGTACAAGAAGGAAGTGCACAAAATACCATTTAAGCAACATGTACAAGAGGGTAATGCCTAGAGATGTTGTAAATTAGAGTATATATAAATTTCGGGTGAAGCGACAAACTTTTTGTCGAACTTGATTTGATTTGACCAAATAGGGTAAACTAAAAACACGAACTCGACAGAACTACATGTTTATTTTTTTTTACGTCTATAAAACCTTTCTAAATTATGTCATTTACATGTTTCATGTTATGAATTTACATCGAGATAGATGGTAAACGGGCAACAAGCTGCGTCGTTATCCCTTTTTGAATAGCAAAACTAAGCCTTTTAAAAACTACGCCAATAGATCTCGGGGCCATAATATTACTATGCATGACCCTTTGAACTCGACTAAGTAGGTCCACAGCCTCTGGCGCCAGGAAACCCAAAGTATCAAAAGCAAATGGGATAAACACGTGTTGGTTGTCAAGGCATGTTTTCTCGTGTTTTGTCATTTTGCCCGAAGCAGCCTTTAAAGCTGCCTAACCCACCGTGAAAGCACTACCCCCTAAGCCCACAAGCGGGGAAACCCCTGTTAGATCCACACATACATGTTTTCCTTCTACCCATCCAAAGACCAAAATGTCGGTTGGTCGAAGGGTAGATCTCCCTTCCAATGGGTCAGTTAAGAAATTAACGGGTGCCACTTTCATAACAGAAATATCAGTGCGCCTGAATATGTCAAAAATGACATCCCTAACCAAGTCATGTCGATATTTTAACCCCAGAAGCTCAAAATTTGCATCACAACAAATCATGGATAGATATATGATCTTTCTAGAAATGGGTCTCCTCCCATAGTTTGCATCACAACAAATAGACTTTTTTATCAGTTTTAACAAGACTATTACCGCCCCTACCAAGGGCGACATCATGGTCTTAAAATGCGTACCTGACTACAAGTTAGTTGTGAAGTGATGGTAGCCTAAGAAAAAAACCCCTGAAACATTTGCCATTTTTTTTGGATAACCCACACACGGGCGGCATCTTTGAGATGGAGATACCGCCCTTTGTAGGGGCGTTGACCCACTTTGTGATACAAGCTCAAAAAGTGAAAAAAATACCCGGTTATGGAACATGTCTTATGTATCCATTCACTATTAGAAAACTGTTGCTATTTCCACGTCAATTTTCGTGGGAAATCCGTGGGTCCGTGGGTAACTGCGTTTACCCACGGATTTCCCACGAAAATGGGTTGTAGGAATTTTACTCGTGGGTAATTTTTTTCTGGTGCATTTCCTACAAATTCTCCTACTCATTTCCCACACAAATGTTTCGTTAGAATTCTCCTACACATTTCTCACGGAATTAATTTTTTTAATTTTCAAACGCATTTCCCACGAAACATTACTTTTTTAAAATCTTGTGTTTAAATCAATTATATTTATTTTTATTATATATATTTTATATATTTTAATTTTCTTGCACAATTCCTACGAAATTTTTTTTCTTCCTACACAATTCCAACGGAATGTATTAGTTTTTCCCACATAGTTCCTACAAAAATATTTTTTTCCTACACAGTTCCAACGAAAAGTATTCGTGATTCCTACACAATTTCTACGAAATTAGTTTTTTTCCTACACAATTCCAACAGAATGTATTATTTTTTCCCACACATTTCCTAGGAATGTATCTTTGTTTCCTACACAATTCCAACGGAATGTGACAAAACATGTTTATTCTTTTTCCTACATGTTTCCTATGAATACATTTAAAAAATAAATAAATAAACAAAAAATACTTGCTTTTTCCTGCTGAAAAATGCATGATGATAAATATGATTTGGAACATAAATTTAACAAAAACAAATAACATAAATTCCAAGCACATTTAAATTACAAAATCGCCATTATTCACTAATGAATACTAATCTAAATCACACGTGTATATGTTGACATTTAAGAGATATACAATCAAGAAAATCAGGAGCAATAGTGATATATATACGGATTAAACACCAAAAAATAAACACTCAAAAAATGGGTACAATTTAAGGATTGTGTTTTGGGACGGCATCAAATTCTTAATTGATGGAGAAAGGTCTGGTGGCAAGAAAAGCTACTTCCAGGAGGTTGTCAAGTGTTTTCGCTCGACGATTCCATTCTTGGGTGGTTGGTTTGACCCTTGTTCCTGTAACTCGAATCCTAGCCCGGTATATCCCATTTTAGTTTTACACCATTGTAAACCTTACACCTTTCTTATTCTCTGATCGAGTTTCTCGGCATTGAAAAATCTTCGTAAACTAAATCACACGTGTATATGTTGACATTTAAGAGATATATAGTCAAGAAAATCAAGGGCAATGGTGAAATATATGCGGATTAGACACCAAGAAATAAACACTCAAAAAATGGCTACCATTTAAGGAATGTGTTTAGTGACGACATCAGATTCCTAATTGATGGAGAAAGGTCCGGTGGCAAGAAAAGCTGCTTCCAGGAGATTATCAAGTGTTTTCGCTCGACGATTCCATTCTTGGGTGGTTGGTTTGGCCCTTGTTCCTGTAACTCGAATCCTAGCCCGGTATATCCCATTTTAGTTTTCACCATTGTGAACCTTACGCCTTTTTTACTCTCTGATCGATGTTCTCGGAATTGAAAAATCTTCGTAAACTAAATCACACGTGTATATGTTGACATTTAAGAGATATACATTCAAGAAAATCAAGAGCAATGGTGATATATATGTGGATTAGACACCAAAAAATAAACACTTAAAACATGGTTACAATTTAAGGAATGTGTTTAGTGACGGCATCAGATTCCTAATTGATGGAGAAAGGTCTGGTGGCAAGAAAAGCTGCTTCCAGGAGGTTGTCAAATGTTTTCGCTCAACGATTCCATTCTTGGGTGGATGGTTTGGCCCTTGTTCCTGTAACTCGAAACCTAGCCCGGGTAGCCCATTTTAGTTTTACACCATTGTGAACCTGTAACACCTCGTAAAATCATACCCAATGAAATAAAGACACGTGTCATGTAAGCCAAACGTGTTATAAACCCGGATCGAGATAAAGATGTATGGTAGGATTCAAAAGTGTCGACATGTTAATTAAATACCTCTGAGCGACCTAGTTATAAATCCCAAGACCCTAATATATTTTATAAACATCTGAGAGGCTAAAATCCGGTTATCCCTGATAATGTATAATTCAAACTTTGCAAAAGATGGGATTCTAGGTACTTACGACAAAATTCATTTTTAAAGTCTTCTTAGATAGGTCCAAGAAACCTCATATGCATGGCAACACATGCAAGGACATGCAAGGCCTGTCTACATGGTCCCTCTACTGAAAAGAAGACATAAGATTCGAGGTTAGTAAAGTTGCATGGTCAAAACTTCAAAGTTCACAAGAATTTGTCTTCTGGTCAACGGTTACGGACCGCAAAGAGTCCACCTTACGGTCCGTGAGGTAGCAGAGCTGGACAGACATAATAAATAAAAAGCGGATACGGACCGCAAACCCAATGGCATACGGTCCGCAAGGTTACAACTGGGCGATATAATTCAAAGTCAGTTACGGACCGCAAAGCCAATAGCTTACGGTCCGTAAGGGGTGCTTACGGTCCGCAAGGCCTTTAACTTACGGTCCATAAGACAGTCGCTGGAAGCAGAAAATGGACAGATGCCTGTTCAGCCTGTTGCACCGCCTTACATAAGTGGTTTTCGAAATCAGGGGCTTGGCAACTGGTTTGGGAAACATAAGGACACCTGGGAAGCATCAATGATCACTAGTAGACCTTGTTGTAATGATCCTAGAGAATTCTAAGTCCTATATAAGAAACACAAGGTTGCAACTTTTGGTCTTTCATTTGCAACTCACTTCAAGCTGGTCTCTGGAGCTCCCCTAGTCAGCAAGCAAGTTCCTTTAAGTTCCTAATCATACTTAGAGGACTATTGTAAGTGTCCTTAACCCTTCCTAATTCAGTTTAGCTTAGTTAATTAGCTTCAAGTCAAACCGTCGTAATTAAGGTTTGACTTCGAGATTAATCAATAATTGTTCAGTCAAATCTCGAATTAAAAATACCTACAAGTAGGTAATTATGTGGGTAATAAACCCTCAAAAAGGTACTCTCTGATTCCCACTCTAACTATGTCAATTGTCGAGTCAAAGTTAATCTCAAAAATTCAACAGAAAGCTTATTTTCAAATTAATGCATAATTAGCAATGTAGAAGCTATGCAACCTGTTTGTCCTTAAGATAACTTGGTAATTAATGTAAGAACATGTCTAAACATGTTCAACTCGACAATTTTCAATATAGGCTTGGTTCGGAACCGAAAGTCGCATAGTTTGACTTTTGCTTTGACTTTCGATTCTGACCCATTGTAGCATGTTTTAGAAATGCCTTACAGCCTTATTTGGACCAGGTTTCATGTTAGTATAACCCTCCGTGATTATACAACTCGGTTCATTAGTTATCCGATTTATATGCATGTTTCCGTTGAATGCCTAAATATTGACTATTATGCCCATATGACCTTAAAACATGATTTTTGAATAGGTAAAAGAATAGAAACCTTAATTACTTATTATTAGACTTGTCCCTAAAATTTGACATCAGTTTGAGGTCTAGATTAAGAGTTATGCTCATTAGCGTGATTAGAAAGTTTTAAGTAATTAAACGGTGTAATTAGCGTATATCCTATCTAAACTCAATTTTTTTAATACCAAAATTTTTACCCACTGATATAAAATAATATTTTGGGATTTTTGGAGATTTTTATTTATTTTTAGGCTGAGCATAACTTAGAGTTCTATGCTTGATTTGGTAATTGCCAGTTTTGCCCTTTTGGGCTATAAAATGAGTTTTGCAAATCCTTTTGACCCCAAACCTTTTTCTACTGATCTAATATGATAAATAAAATATTTTTAGTCTTCTGGAATAATAAAGATATCAGCTTTTCTTATAAAACCCGAAAATCGCTTAAAATCGCATTCTTACGCGTTTTAAGCACATAGTATGTATTAAAACCATTTTAGATATATAAGACTTGATACCTGCTGATGTTTTAAGTAAATTTTTATACTTTAGCAGTAAGCAAAAGTTTTAAACTCAGATTTCCAAGATTTGACCTTTAAACCTTAAATGAAATTACCAAAATGCCCCTTTGGTGCATAGTATGGTTAGAAATGATAAATTTCACATATAGATTATACCCTACTGATATAACTTAGTAAACAAATTATTTTTACTGTTTACATCAGACCCGAAACTCAGAATTATATTTAAACTCTTTTATAACATTTTAATTGACCAAAATGCCCTTACGGGGCATAATTTGAGTTTAAATTCATATGGGGCATAATAGAAGATATCTTACTGATGTCACAACATATTTAAGGCATATTAACTTAGGAAACTTGTGTATGACTCTTATGGTTACCCGTTACGCACTTTCGCGTTCGGATCGGCTTATGTAACTAGTTTGCACATATTAGCTGAAACGGGTCAAACCTTATCGTTTTTGTTTCAAAATCCAGAATGTGTTTAAGTTACCCATATTAAACAAGCATACAAGCTTGTCGGGTCAAAACCACATTCTAAACCGGTCTTCGCTTTACCATGCGTTTGAACCGTGTATTCATTTTGAAAACTAACCGGTCTAAGTCTAAACTTAATTAAAGACCCGTTAGGATTCTAATAGGTTATTAAAACCTTTGTTCCATATTAGGAGCCCAGTAAAAGCTACGTGCACTTGCTGTATTTGATTTATACTTTGCTCAGGTAAATACTCTTAACTTATTTTCCCTATACGGTCTTGGGATACGGTATTATAATAATACCGCTTGGTCGGGTAATTAGTCATTTAAATCGGATTGTGATTAATGTATTTACATAACTCGTTTTATTCTATATTATTTGGTGTATGGCCTTTGGGGGTTAAATGACCATGTCCCGGATATCCTTGGCATCATTCAAAGAAATGGCCACGACTTAAGCACGGGGTGTAGGCGTACACCTGACAGATGAATTATGTAAAAACTGGTAATCCACTTAAAGGAAATAATCCTTGTGGGCATTATACCTGTGGCGTGTCAATTAATCTAGAACGGCCCTACAAACCGGCCCTAATGGACGACAAATAAGTAAAACTGTATACAAGATTATTTTTAAATAATTGTCTCAAGTTACAAAAGATATTTTTGCCTAAGCGCATTCAAATCAATTTTTAAACTCTTTTCAAAATGAGTCAGTTAAGTTGTATTTACCAGTGTAAACTGACGTATTTTCGAAAAAGGCTAAGTGCAGGTACTATACGTAATAGGCTAGCTACTCCAGGCATCAATAATCAAGTCTCGCAAGCTCTAGATGTTAAAGTCTGTTGAACAATAATCTTTTTATCTTTTTATCCGCCTGTGGATCTGTTTCAACTATTTTGTGATACTTAATATTACAATTTTTTCAGTTGAAATGAATCTATCTTTGGCTTCCGCTGTGCATTTAAATTTGTGTTGTTCGCCTATGATGATATCAACTACGTCACGATACTCCCCACCGGGCCCACCGGTAATACGTGGAAATATCGGGGTGTGACAGGTTGGTATCAGAGCCAACACTGAGTGAATTAAACACTAGCCTTTTGTGTTTAATCTCAGTTACACAATTGCACATTCCTCGAATTTTCGAGTCTAGACAAAGAACATAGGACAAATTCTGATTTTGTTTTATTTGTCTTTTATATTTTGTTGCTATCTTTATTATGTTGACAAGTTTGAATATGCCGCCAAGATTCTTTAGGGGAAAAGGAAAGGGACCAGTAGCAGGCCACGACCATGAGGCCGGGCCATCCCAAAGGCGAACCCCACCCATTACCATGAGCACAAGTCCCCAGGGGGACTGGAGGACACATTTACAGCCAGCGAGACGGTCCGTCTCGTTAAGGTCGTCGCCGTCTTATCTTCACTCTTTTGGACCCCAATCAGAAAATGAGCCCGAAAACCTACAGCCTTCATATATCTCTCTCCAGAGGTCCAACTCTCGTCACTCCTTTGATAACCCTTCACATATCTTCCGAAGCCGGTTCAACCCGGCAAATTATCTCGGAGAACCAGTGGGTGTTAACCCATTGGGACTTGAAGATCACTTTTCTGGAGATCACGCCATGGATATGGATGGGGACACTAACCCTATCGAACCACCGACCGGTACCCCCACACATCCCATAGAAATTTCTGATGGGTCATCTTTTCATGGATCACCCTACCGTGGTCCTGACAGTTACCAAGCAAGGTTCAACCAGTATGAATGGTATTTTACACCCTCTTACCATTCATCACCTCATCAGCAGCAACAGCAGCAGGATCCTTCCGAGGATTCACGATTCGTGGCAGTTACCCCGCCACCACCACCACCTCAGCAACAGCCTCCTGAGCCACCAAGGCGAAGGAGATCGAACGCACGAATGTCCGTGCGAGGAGGAGTGCGTATCAGCACCCCTCAACCATCGAGTGGCAGCCACTACCCGCCACTCCAAGAAGACCAGCAGATGGGGGGACCTTCAAACCCCAACCCGGAAATGAACTCTGTACCTGTCGTGCCACCACCGTTGGGCTTTGACAACCCAATTCCCACGTACGCTGGCTCAACAGCGTATAATCCCTTTGAGCAGCCGGCTCACACCAACTTCAATTATGCTGAGGTTGACCCATATCTGGCAGCCTGGAACTACAATGCTCTCAACCCTGAGGGGCCTTACGGAGCTCCCTGGGGAGTTGGATACCCAGCTTATGGATACCAACAACAGCCGCCTCTTCGACCTCCACATCAGCCGCAACCGCAGCCGCAGATACCACGGTTTTCCCCGCCAGAACGGGAAGAAATACTCCAAAGATTGAGCCAAGTGGAAAGGGTAGTCCGTGAGGACCAAAGAAACAACCGGGGATTCTTTAAGGGATTGGCAAGTTTAATAAAAGGAAAGAGCAAGAAGGACCATTGAATCCTTTAAATTGTTAGTTGTATTTCCTTATTTTCAATCCAGCCCCTGCGTGGGCATGTTATTTCAGTAGAAGTCCCGTTCAGGGCAAAAAAAAATGTACTTGTTAAATTTTTATGGAATGGTTAATTTAAATTTTCATTTTATTAATTATGTGCATAAACATAAAAGGTGAAATGAATAAAATAACATTCCCACTAAAAGATCTACCATTATAATAAAATGGCAAAATCGAAAAGGACAAGACCTAGTCACATGTCACCTTAAGACGGGGCCAAGATGGTAGTTCCACAATTAGATTCAGATCCTTATTAACCTCTCAATTTAGGGTTGTTCTGCGTTAAAAATTAAAAAAAATATTAAAGGTAAAACCTAGCTTAAATGTCGTTACAGACATGGCCAAGATGGTAAAACCTATTCAAAAGATTCAAAACCTTAACATCTGAAAGCATATTAACATGCTTGACAAATGTGATTCGATAAAATCACATAAGTCATTCTTAAACTGGGTTATTCTAAATTCCCTTATTTATATAATCATCCCTTAAGGATGAAGTGCCCACGGGCTATAATTAACGTCCTCTGAGACTAAAGACAGTGGTAGCCTACAACTCCCTGTCAAGAAAAGGTAGCGAACTTTGATTCAAACCTTAATACCTCGATTCTGTAAAATCCTGGTTTATAAACTAAACTCGTCTACGTGACTAGGCCTTTTGTGCTATTACTAACTTATAATTTAGGATTATGATAAAGATCCTGAATAATTATATATTTAACAAATTAACTAAAATGGCTATTAAAAACCATGGTTAATAAATTGTCAAAAACAATAAAACTGTATAAGCTTCTATATAAACCTTGCCCTTATTTGATTTTTATGTAGCAATTAAAGCTACATGGCTGGGTCAGAAGAGGTAAACAGTCATCCAGTGGAAAACCATGAAAATACTAAGATGCTTGTGACCGGTGCGGAGCTGCAAGCATTAGTAGATAATGATGTTATAAAAGCTATAGAACGGCAGTATAATGAATCTAGCGGGACTCAAAGTAGGACCCTATCCACACCGCACTCCAAGCCTAAGACTCATTCGGAGGCTCATAGCAAGCCACCCTCTAAGAAAGATGAGCCAAGGAAAGATGGTGATCGACATTCATCTAATCAACACAGTGTTCCATCTAAAAGGATAGTGTTTGATGATAAACCACGTACCAAGTCCTGTACCTATAAGTACTTTGTTTCCTTCAAACCCAGGGATTTCACTGGGGAGAAAGGGGCAATTGATTGTATGACTTGGTTAGATGAAATGGACACAGTAGTTGACATCAGCGGTTGTGCTAAAAGGGATGTAGTGAAGTATGTATCCCAATCGTTCAAAGGAGAGGCATTAGCATGGTGGAAGTCTCTCATTCAAGCTGCTGGAAAGATCCCACTCTACAATTTGTTGCTCTCATTAAGGAGAATTATTGCCCGTGGCATGAGGTTGAAAGAATTGAATCAAATTTCTTATCGTTGGTGATGAAGAATTTAGATTGTCAAGCTTACCTCACCAGTTTCAATACCCTGTCTAGGTTGGTTCTGTATCTCGTAACCCCGGAACCCAAAAGAATTGCTCACTTCATTGGGGGTTTAGCCCCAGAAATCAAAGCTGACCTATCTCTGTCTCTTACCTTGGACGCAGTTAGGCTAAAATCGCTGAGGAATTCAGAAGAAGGCAAGAGAAAGCGTGAGGATGATAACTCACGAAGATCTGAAAAGAAGCATAAAGGTAGCACTGACTTCAGGAAGAAGTCTGGATCCAACAAGGGTAGCCAACAAGCTGAGGAAAATCCAAAGTGCAAAACTTTCCAAAAACGCCACTTTGGAAAATGCAGACTTGAGTCCAAGTCTCAGTCAGGACTAGCTGCATGTGGGTTATGCAAGTCTAAAGAGCACAAGATTGTTGATTGCAGGAAGATTAAAGATGCCACGTGCTACAACTGCAATGAAAAAGGGGCATATCAATACCAACTGCCCTAAATACGCCAAGAAGCCTGGAGAGGTCAAGAAGACCAATGCAAGGGTCTTCCGAATGGGTGCAAAGGAAGTTGTTCAAGATGACAATGTGATCACAGGTACCCTCCTCATAAATGATGTTTATGCGAGAGTGCTATTTGACTCAGGAGCTGATAAATCATTCGTAGATAATAAGTTTTGCAAATTGCTGAATTTACCTGTTAAAACCCTAAGTGTGAAATATGAGGTGGAATTAGCTGATGGTACCTTAGAAACCGCCTCAACCATGTTAGATGGATGTTTCATATCCATTAGGAACCACTCTTTTCCATTGTCCCTACTTCCTTTGAAGTTAGCCGGTTTTGACATGGTTATAGGCATGGATTGGTTATCTCGTAACCAAGCCCAGATAGTGTGCAATAAGAAGCAAGTGGTGATCAAGACTCCGTCTGGTGAGCAAATTACCATTCAGGGAGATACCAAGTATGGACTACCTGAACAAGTGTCTATGCTCAAGGCATCTAGATGTTTGAAGAAGGGTTGTGTCATCTACATGGCACAGGTGACTATTGATGAGCCGAAGCCTAAGATTGAGGATATCCCCGTCATTTCTGAATATCCCGAAGTTTTCCCTGAAGAACTACCTGGTTTACCTCCAGATAGACAAGTAGAATTCAGAATTGATGTCATCCCTTGAGCAGCACCTGTCGCGAGAGCACCTTATCGGTTGGCACCAACAGAGATGAAGGAATTGAGGACACAACTAGATGAATAGCTAGCCAAAGGTTTCATCAGACCTAGTTCGTCTCCTTGGGGAGTGCCAATTCTATTTGTCAAGAAGAAGGATGGATCGATGAGTCTGTGCATCGATTACCGTGAGCTTAATAAGGTCACTATCAAGAATAGGTATCCTTTGCCCAGGATCGACGATCTGTTCGATCAATTACAAGGGGCAAGCTACTTCTCTAAGATTGATTTGAGGTCAGGCTATCATCAATTGAAGGTTAAAGATGAAGATGTACACAAGACTGCATTTAGGACTCGTTATGGTCATTACGAGTTCCTAGTGATGCCTTTTGGGCTCACTAATGCACCTGACGCATTCATGGATCTCATGAATCGCGTCTGCAAGCCTTACTTGGATAAATTTGTCATCGTCTTCATCGATGACAATCTTATTTACTCAAAGAGCCAAGCTAACCATGAGAAGCATCTTCGATGCATTCTGAAACTGCTTCATCAAGAAAAGCTCTATGCCAAGTTTTCGAAGTGTGAATTCTGGCTTCGTGAAGTCCAATTTCTTGGACATGTGGTTAGCGAGCGTGGTATCCAAGTAGATCCCGCTAAGGTTGAAGCCGTCATGAATTGGCAAGAGCCAAAGACGCCTACCGAGATTCGTAGCTTTCTAGGTTTAGCAGGATATTATAGGCGATTTATCGAAAACTTCTCAAGGATTGCTGATCCCCTAACTTCGTTGACGCGTAAGAATATTAAGTTTGATTGGGGCCCTAAGCAGCAGGAATCCTTTGACATTCTTAAGCAAAAGTTGGGCAATGCACCAGTGTTAACATTGCCTGATGGAATAGAAGAATTCGTGGTATATTGTGATGCATCGCACACAGGTATGGGATGTGTGCTTATGCTGAAAGGCAAAGTTATTGCCTATGCTTCACGACAATTAAAAGTGCATGAGAAGAATTACACCACCCATAACTTGGAGTTGGGTGCTGTTGTATTTGCACTGAAACTATGGAGGCATTTCTTGTATGAAACCAAGTGTGTGATCTTTTCAGATCACAAAAGTCTTCAACATCTGTTCAACCAGAAGGATTTGAACATGAGGCAGCAACGTTGGATGGAAACCTTGAATGATTATGACTGTGAGATAAGATACCATCCAGGTAAGGCAAATGTGGTTGCCGATGCCTTAAGTAGAAAGGAAAGAGTGAAGCCTATAAGAATCAATGCCAAGAGCATTGAGTTAAAGAATAATTTGATTGAAAGATTGTTAGCTGCACAGAAGGAAGCTGTACTAGAAGCTAACTATCCTAATGAAAAGCTAGGAGTAACTGAAGAACAGTTATCCTATTGCAAGGACGGAATTCTAAGGTTAAATGGACGAATTTGGGTTCCAGTTTATGGAGGACTTCGGGATGTTATCCTCCAAGAAGCCCACAGTTCCAAATATTCCGTTCATCCTGGAGCTGATAAGATGTATCAGGATCTAAAGGCAAACTATTGGTGGATAGGCTTGAAAAAGTCTATAGCCGCCTATGTGTAACACCCTTATTATTATTTAACGATTTTCGTATAGATTACAAAAATAAACGGGTAATTATGATTTCAAATACATTGAAAATACGGGTTCATTAAACTTTTTACAGAATTAAAACTATACAACATAACATGGGTGAGTTCGTCATTTAACATAACAACGATACATAGTGCGGAAGCTTATTTCTTGATCGTGTTCGGTTCTTCGTGGTGCTTGATCGTTCTCCGGTGCTAAAATTATACCTGAAACTCATAAAACATGAGTTGGATTAGTCATACGTAACTTAAAACGTATTTAAACGAGTCCGGGAAGCGAAAATGATTAAAATAAAATGTTTTCGCTAAAACAGGGTTTTTCGCTCCACGCGAAGGAACCAGGTTGATCCCTCGCGCCACGCGAGGGAGACCGTTTTCCAGCAGGTCTGGAGCTGGGTCCTGCAATTTTCAGCAATACCAGTTTTTACGGAAACGGCCATAACTTCTTCGTTATTGATCCGTTTTACGCGATTCTTTTTCCTACGCGTCCGTAATTTAATTCTCCATTTTATGGAGTTAAAATCCTACATCCAACATAAGAAATTTTTTTGACTTCTAAGCCCTCGACTCGTTACCATTTTACCGAATTTTAACCCGTTTATGCCCTTTATCAAACAAACGTATTTGTTTGCTTCCTATATCACATACACTTCTTCAAATTAATGTTACCTACCATATTAGGTTCTAATCATAGGTTTATTACACAATTTAAACCCGTTTTCGCTCGTATGCTTATTTTGACCCGTTAAGGGTATTTAAGCACTTTAAAGCTTGAAATCGCTTTCATTCATTTCTAGCATCTTATTCCTACATTTCTTATCAAGTAATCTTCCACCACATCTATATGTGTGTTGGATTTAATGTGGATATCTATACGTTCCGAGTTTTTACCCCTCGGATTATCATTTTACGGCAAAGACTCATATAAAGTCTTTCGACCCAAGAATTTACATCTTTCACTACCTATACTCATTCTAAGCATTTATTTAATCATAGAACTTGTTTCCGAACCACCTTTAAGGGTCGTTCGTTCAAATTAGCTTACAAGGGCAATTTGGTCAATTTTCATCCTTCTTTTACTACAAGGACCTTTAAATACTTGTTTGACTCAAAATCCGACCTTTTAACTATAATTCTTGTTTATAAACCATTATGTTTCTAAAACACCATGTTTATGACTCAAATTATTCGGTTTACCTAAAAGATAACCGAATATTCATTTTGACCTTGTCTAACACTTATAGAATCTCAAGTTCTAAACAATGAGCTGAATCATTATACAAACCTGACTCGGATCGTTGTATTGACCATTTTTTTATACCTTGCTTTAATACTCGCTACTTAATAGCGATACAAGTTATCCTTCCGTATTTACTCCTGTGAACACACAACTCGACAATATTCATTAGTCAATATTTTCAAATGGTGATATTTTCACCATTCGACCCGTTTGGTCTAAGTGACCGTTTATTTTTGCGAGATGTTATTTAGTACCATCTCGTCTACAAGAATCGCTTCGGTTTATACCGAATAGTCTTTTTTTTTTACTTATAAATCATTTCTTAACACTTCTTGTCCTACTATGGCTTACATCATAATTGTCTTTTTCGTAATTAACACGACGAAAAGGATATTCTAAAATATATGACTAGTGTAAGATATACTTACCTTGCATCCGAATTACGCTTTTCCTTCATACTTGCTCCGTTTGACCCGCTTCCTTTCCAAGCCTCCACCTAGCTTGTCAAGCGTCAAACTATCATCATAATTCGTAAGACGGTTAGATTAGTCATTATTAATTATGACTATTCCATCTTACGGGTTTTGCATCAAAATTCACCAATTGATTTCATTTTGGTCAGTTTGACTTTTAAAGGTCAAACTGCCTATTAACATAAGTGATTATATTATAAACCTCGACAATTCATTTAAGCACTTTGTCAAGTATCCAATAGGCATTATTCTTACGCCACCGTTTTAACTACTTTCCAAGTCTAAGTTCATGCTATTATTAACACCAATTTGACTTAGTTTTCTATTATCAAAGCTAATTATTCATTGTTATGCAAGAACTAAAGGTTTCCATCTACATGTAAAACCCGTTTCATCATAGCATTAGACATTCATCCGAACATCAATATAATCAAGTTCTACATATTAATTAGTAGACATCATGATTCCAAACACCTATTTATATGAACCCAAATCACTAATTTCATTATAATATACTAAACCCCTTTCATGAAAGTATGATCATGTACCCAATTTCATGGTTTAATCAAACACCTTCAATTCGTTCTCATGCATGTCGATTCTAAACATATCTATATCATCTATTTCATCATAACATCAAAACCCACTTATCGAAGTGTGTTAATTCACCAAATTCATCAATCCATAGCATGTTATGTATGATTTTCACTTAGAGTTTCGTTCCTAAGCAAGTATACATCACTAATCTAGCCATAGCTTCACTAATCCATGCCTAATTCGCGATTAGGATGATTATCAAATTCTTACAACTTCACCAAACATCAAGATTTTACATACCTTATGATCCTCTTGTTCGGGTGATCATTAATTCACGTTCGGTTGTGAATTTGGGCTTCATTTGATCCTTCAAATTGATGATTATATGTGGATTAGGGTTCTTGGCTCCATGGGAGCCCCTGAGCTCGATCCAGAACACACACTGTGTGTGTGTGTTTGTGTTTGTTTTAATCAAATAACTTTTCTAGTTATCCCGCTTTAACCCCTCGTGTTTGGTTCGTTATTAAGTAGGTCACAGCCTACTTATTTCTAATAACAATATTCCCACTTGTTAACTAGGTTAAACATTCCTAGTTAACTTAGTGGGTTCGGGGAATTTATGACTCAGTTTATTTATTTATTTTATTTAAGTCCCGTTAACTCGGGCCTTTTATCTACTTTGCTTTCTCAAAGTAGTTATTCTCCTTTTATTAAATATTAGATTTATTTATTTAAACCCTATTATTTACCGGGTAAGTTTTACCACTAACTGTATTTTACCCGTCCTGTAGTATTAACGTGGTTTGATTACCAAACCCGTTTTCGGGGTGTTACACTATGTAGCTAAATGTTTGACGTGTGCGCAAGTCAAAGCTGAACATCAAAAGCCGTCAGGTTTGCCACAACAGCCTGAACTTCCCACGTGGAAATGGGAGATGGTGACAATGGATTTCATCACCAAGTTGCCAAAGACAAAGAAAGGAAATGATACTATATGGGTAATAGTAGATAAACTGACTAAGTCAGCACATTTCCTACCCATTAAGGAGACTTATAGCTCCGACATGTTAGCCCAATTGTACGTAGATAAGATTGTATCTCTGCATGGTGTACCAGTGTCAATAATCTCTGACAGAGATACCAGATACACATCACATTTTTGGAAAAGTTTCCAACAGTCCTTGGGCACACGCTTAAATTTTAGTACGGCTTACCATCCATAGACAGATGGGCAAAGTGAGCGTACAATCCAAACCTTGGAAGACATGCTTCGTGCATGTGTTATTAATTTAGGTGGTAGTTGGGATAGCCACCTGCCATTGATCGAGTTCTCCTATAACAATAGCTACCATACCAGCATTCAGGCTGCGCCTTTTGAGGCATTATATGGTAGGAAATGCAGAACGCCTATTTGTTGGGCAGAAGTATGGGAAACTCAATTATCAGGACCTGACATAGTATTTGAAACGACGGACAAGATTGTCCAGATTCGTGATCGCCTGAAAGCTGCCAGGGATAGGCAGAAAAGTTATGCTAATAAAAGGCGAAAACCTCTAAAGTTTGAGGTTGGTGATAAAGTTTTGCTTAATGTATCACCCTGGAAGGGGTGATGCGATTTGGTAAGAATGGTAAGTTAAGCCCGAGGTATATAGGACCATTCGATATTATCGAATGTGTTGGGTCAGTAGCTTATAAGTTGAACTTGCCTGAAGAGCTCAGTGGTATTCACAATGTATTTCACATCTGCAATCTGAAGAAATGTCTAGCTGATGAATCGCTAGTCATACCTCACACAGATGTGCACATAGATGAGAGCTTGAAATTTGTGGAAAGGCGTTTGTCGATTGAGGATCGACGGGTTAAAAAGCTTCGGAAGAAGCATGTACCTATCGTAAAGGTTAAATGGGATGCCCTCAGAGGTCCCGAGTATACATGGGAGGTAGAATCTTCAATGAAAGAAAAGTACCCTCATTTATTTCAATAAATCTCGAGGTCGAGATTTCTTTTAAGGGGGTGAGGATGTAACACCTCGTAAAATCATACCCAATGAAATAAAGACACGTGTCATGTAAGGCAAACGTGTTATAAACCCGGATCGAGATAAAGATGTATGGTAGGATTCAAAAGTGTCGACATGTTAATTAAATACCTCTGAGCGACCTAGTTATAAATCCCAAGACCCTAATATATTTTATAAACATCTGAGAGGCTAAAATCAGGTTATCCCTGATAATGTATAATTCAAACTTTGCAAAAGATGGGATTCTAGGTACTTACGACAAAATTCATTTTTAAAGTCTTCTCAGATAGGTCCAAGAAACCTCATATGCATGGCAACACATGCAAGGACATGCAAGGCCTGTCTACATGGTCCCTCTACTGAAAAGAAGACATAAGATTCGAGGTTAGTAAAGTTGCATGGTCAAAACTTCAAAGTTCACAAGAATTTGTCTTCTGGTCAACGGTTACGGACCGCAAAGAGCCCACCTTACGGTCCGTAAGGTGGCAGAGCTGGACAGACGTAATAAATAAAAAGCGGATACGGACCGCAAACCCAATGGCATACGGTCCACAAGGTTGCAACTGGGCGATATAATTCAAAGTCGGTTACGGACCGCAAAGCCAATACCTTACGGTCCGTAAGGGGTGCTTACGGTCCGCAAGGCCTTTAACTTACGGTCCGTAAGACAGTCGCTGGAAGCAGAAAATGGACAGATGCCTGTTCAGCCTGTTGCACCGCCTTACATAAGTGGTTTTCGAAATCAGGGGCTTGGCAACTGGTTTTGGCAACATAGGGACACCTGGGAAGCATCAATGATCACTAGTAGACCTTGTTGTAATGATCCTAGAGAATTCTAAGTCCTATATAAGAAACACAAGGTTGCAACTTTTGGTCTTTCATTTGCAACTCACTTCAAGCTGGTCTCTGGAGCTCCCCTGGTCAGCAAGCAAGTTCCTTTAAGTTCCTAATCATACTTAGGACTATTGTAAGTGTCCTTAACCCTTCCTAATTCAGTTTAGCTTAGTTAATTAGCTTAAAGTCAAATCGTCGTAATTAAGGTTTGACTTCGAGATTAATCAATAATTGTTCAGTCAAATCTTGAATTAAAAATATCTACAAGTAGGTAATTATGTGGGTAATAAAACCTCAAAAAGGTACTCTCTGATTCCTACTCTAACTATGTCAATTGTCGAGTCAAAGTTAATCTCAAAAAGTCAACAGAAAGCTTATTTTCAAATTAATGCATAATTAGCAATGTAGAAGCTATGCAACCTGTTTTTTCATTAAGATAACTTGGTAATTAATGTAAGAACATGTCTAAACATGTTCAACTCGACAATTTTCAGTATAGGCTTGGTTCGGAACCGAAAGTCGCATAGTTTGACTTTTGCTTTGACTTTCGATTCTGACCCATTGTAGCAAGTTTTAGAAATGCCTTAGAGCCTTATTTGGACCAGGTTTCATGTTAGTATAACCCTCCGTGATTATACAACTCGGTTCATTAGTTATCCGATTTATATGCATGTTTCCGTTGAATGCCTAAATATTGACTATTATGCCCATATGACCTTAAAACATGATTTTTGAAGAGGTAAATGAATAGAAACCTTAGTTACTGATTATTAGACTTGTCCCTAAAATTTGACATCAGTTTGAGGTCTAGATTAAGAGTTATGCTCATTAGCGTGATTATAAAGTTTTTAGTAATTAAACGATGTAATTAGCGTATATCCTATCTAAACTCAATTTTTTTAATACCAAACTTTTTACCCACGGATATAAAATAATGTTTTGAGATTTTTGGATATTTTTATTTTTTTAGGCTGAGCATAACTTAGAGTTCTATGCTTGATTCGATAATTGCCAGTTTTGCCCTTTTGGGCTATAAAATGAGTTTTACAAATCCTTTTGACCCCAAACCTTTTTCTACTGATCTAATATGATAAATAAAATATTTTGAGTCTTCTGGAATAATAAAGATATCAGCTTTTCTTATAAAACCCGAAAATCGCTTAAAATCGCATTCTTACGCGTTTTAAGCACATAGTATGTATTAAAACCATTTTAGATATATAAGACTTAATACCTGCTGATGTTTTAAGTAAATTTTTATACTTTAGCAGTAAGCAAAAGTTTTAAACTCAGATTTCCAAGATTTGACCTTTAAACCTTAAATGAAATTACCAAAATGCCCCTTCGGTGCATAGTATGGTTAGAAATGATAAATTTCACATATAGGTTATAGCCTACTGATATAACTTAGTAAAATAAGTATTTTTACTGTTTACATCAGACCCGAAACTCAGAATTATATTTAAACTCTTTTATAACCTTTTAATTGACCAAAATGCCCTTACGGGGCATAATTTGAGTTTAAATTCATATGGGGCATAATAGAAGATATCTTACTGATGTCACAACATATTTAAGGCATATTAACTTAGGAAACTTGTGTATGACTCTTATGGTTACCCGTTACGCACTTTCGCGTTCGGATCGGCTTATGTAACTAGTTTGCACATATTAGCTGAAACGGGTCAAACCTTATCGTTTTTGTTTCAAAATCCAGAATGTGTTTAAGTTACCCATATTAAAGAAGCATACAAGCTTGTCGGGTCAAAACCACATTCTAAACCGGTCTTCGCTTTACCATGCGTTTGAACCGTGTATTCCTTTTGAAAACTAACCGGTCTAAGTCTAAACTTAATTAAAGACCCGTTAGGATTCTAATAGGTTATTAAAACCTTTGTTCCATATTAGGAGCCCAGTAAAAGCTACGTGCACTTGCTGTATTTGATTTATACTTTGCTCAGGTAAATACTCTTAACTTATTTTCCCTATACGGGTTTGGGATACGGTATTATAATAATACCGCTTGGTCGGGTATGTAGTCATTTAAATCGGATTGTGATTAATGTATTTACATAACTCGTTTTATTCTGTATTATTTGGTGTATGGCCTTTGGGGGTTAAATGACCATGTCCCGGATATCCTTGGCATCATTCAAAGAAATGGCCACGACCTAAGCACGGGGTGTAGGCGTACACCTGACAGATGAATTATGTAAAAACTGGTAATCCACTTAAAGGAAATAATCCTTGTGGGCATTATACCTGTGGCGTGTCAATTAATCTAGACCGGCCCTACAAACCGGCCCTAATGGACGACAAATAAGTAAAACTGTATACAAGATTATTTTTAAATAATTGTCTCAAGTTACAAAAGATATTTTTGCCTAAGTGCATTCAAATCAATTTTTAAACTCTTTTCAAAATGAGTCAGTTAAGTTGTATTTACCAGTGTAAACTGACGTATTTTCCAAAAAAGCTAAGTGCAGGTAATATACGTAATAGGCTGTCTACTCCAGGCATCAATAATCAAGTCTCGCAAGCTCTAGATGTTAAAGTCTGTTGAACAATAATCTTTTTATCTTTTGATCCGCCTGTGGATCTGTTTCAACTATTTTGTGATACTTAATATTACAATTTATTCAGTTGAAATGAATCTATCTTTGGCTTCCGTTGTGCATTTAAATTTGTGTTGTTCGACTATGATGATATCAACTACGTTACGATACTCCCCACCGGGCCCACCGGTAATACGTGGAAATATCGGGGTGTGACAGAACCTTACACCTTTTTTACTCTCTAATCGAGGTTCTCGGCATTGAAAAATCTTCGTAAACTAAATCACACGTGTATATGTTGACATTTAAGAGATATACAGTCAAGAAAATCAAGAGCAATGGTGATATATATGCGGATTAGACACCAAAAAATAAACACTCAAAAAATGCCTACAATTTAAGGAATGTGTTTAGTGACGACATCAGATTCCTAATTGATGGAGAAAGATCTGGTGGCAAGAAATGCTGCTTCCAGGAGGTTGTCAATTGTTTTCGCTCAACTATTCCATTTTTGGGTGGTTGGTTTGGCACTTGTTCCGGTAACTCGAATCCTAGCCCAGTATATCCCATTTTAGTTTTACACCATTGTGAACTTTACGCCTTTTTTACTCTCTGACCGAGGTTCTCGGCATTGAAATATCTTCATAAACTAAATCACACGTGTATATGTTGACTAAATCACACGTGTATATGTTGACGTATATATGCGGATTAGACACCAAAAAATAAACACTCAAAAAATGGCTATAATTTAAGGAATGTGTTTAGTGACGGCATCAGATTCCTAATTGATGGAGAAAGGTCCGGTGGCAAGAAAAGCTGCTTCCAGGAGGTTGTCAAGTGTTTTCGCTCGACGATTCCATTCTTGGATGGTTGGTTTGGCCCTTGTTCCTGTAACTCGAATCCTAACACGGTATATCCCATTTTAGTTTTACACCATTGCGAACCTTACGTCTTTTTTACTCTCTGATCGAGGTTCTCGGCATTGAAAAATCTTCGTAAACTAAACCACACGTGTATATGTTGACATTTAAAATATATACAGTCAAGAAAATCAAGAACAATGGTGATATATATGCGGATTAGACACCAAAAATAAACACTCAAAAAATGGCTACAATTTAAGGAATATGTTTAGTGACGGCATCAAATTCCTAATTTATGGAG
Source organism: Helianthus tuberosus (assembly GCA_030545235.1). NCBI lineage: Eukaryota > Viridiplantae > Streptophyta > Magnoliopsida > Asterales > Asteraceae > Helianthus > Helianthus tuberosus. The sequence goes on from CM060403.1 coordinate 176,131,334, forward strand.
AAAGGTCTGGTGGCAAGAAAAGCTGCTTCCATGAGGTTGTCAAGTGTTTTCGCTCGACGATTCCATTCTTGGGTGGTTGGTTTGGCCCTTGTTTCTGTAACTCGAATCCTAGCCCGGTATAACCCATTTTAGTTTTACACTATTGTGAGCCTTGCGCCTTTTTTACTCTCTAATCGAGGTTCTCGGCATTGAAAAATCTTCTTAAACTAAATCACACGTGCATATGTTGACATTTAAGAGATATACAGTCAAGAAAATCAAGAGCAATGGTGATATTTATGCGGATTAGATACCAAAAAATAAACACTCAAAAAATGGTTACAATTTAAGGAATGTGTTTAGTGACGGCATCAGATTCCTAATTGATGGAGAAGGTTCCGGTGGAAAAAAATGCTGCTTCCAAGAGGTTGTCAAGTGTTTTCACTCGACGATTCCATTCTTGTGTGGCTTGTTTGGCCCTTGTTCCTGTAACTCGAACCTTAGCCCGGTATATCACATTTTAGTTTTACACCATTTTGAACCTTACGCTTCTTTTACTCTCTGATCGAGGTTCTCGGCATTGAAAAATCTTCGTAAACAAAATCACACGTGTATATGTTGACATTTAAGAGATATACAGTCAAGAAAATCAAGAGCAGTGGTGATATATATATATATATACGGATTAGACAATAAAAAATAAACACTCAAAAAATGGCTACAATTTAAGGAATGTGTTTAGTGACGGCATCATCAGATTCCTAATTGACGAAGAAAGTTTCGGTGGCAAGAAAAGCTACTTACAGGAGGTTGTCAAGTGTTTTCGCTAGATGATTCCATTCTTCGGTGGTTGGTTTAGCCCTTGTTCGTGTAACTCGAATCCTATCCCAATATATCCCATTTTAGTTTTACAACATTGTGAATCTTACGCCTTTTTTACTCTCTGATCGAGGTTCTCGGCATTGAAAAATCGTCGTAAATTAAATCACACGTGTATATGTTGACATTTAAGAGATATATAGTCAAGAAAATCAAGAGCAATGTTGATATATATGCGGATTAGATACCAAAAAATAAACACTCAAAAATGGCTACAATTTAAGGAATGTGTTTAGTGACGGCATCAGATTCCTAATTGATGGAGAAAGGTCTGGTGGCTAGAAAAGCTGCTTCCAGGAGGTTGTTAAGTGTTTTCGCTCGACGATTCCATTCTTGGGTGGTTGCTTTGGCCCATGTTCCTGTAACTCGAATCCTTGTCGGGTCATCCCATTTTAGTTTTACACCATTGTGAACCTTACGCCTTTTTAATCTCTGATTAAGGTTCTCGGCATTGAAAAATCTTCGTAAACTAAATCACACTTGTATATGTTGACATTTAAGAGATATACAGTCAAGAAAATCAAGACCAATGGTGATATATATATACGGATTAGACAACAAAATATAAACTCTCAAAAAATGCCTACAATTTAAAATGTGTTTAGTGACGGCATCAAATTCCAAATTGATGGAGAAAAGGTTTGGTGGCAAGAAAAGCTGCTTCCAGGAAGTTGTCAAGTGTTTTCGCTCAACAATTCCATTCTTGGGTGGTTGGTTTGGCCCTTGTTCCTGTCACTCGAATCCTAGCCTGGTATATTCCATTTTAGTTTTACACCATTGTGAACCTTACGCCTTTTTTAATCTCTGATCGAGGTTCTCGACATTGAAAAATCTTCGTAAACTAAATCACACGTGTATATGTTGACATTTAAGTGATATACAGTCAAGAAAATCTAGATCAATTGTGATATATATGCGGATTAGATACCAAAAAATAAACACTCAAAAAATGGCTACGATTTAAGGAATGTGTTTATTTATGGCATCAGATTCCTAATTGATGGAGAAAGGTCTGGTGGCTAGAAAAGCTGCTTCCAGGAGGTTGTCAAGTGTTTTCGCTTGACGATTCCATTCTTGGGTGGTTGGTTTGGCCCTTGTTCATGTAACTCGAATCCTAGCCCAGTATATCCCATTTTAGTTTTACACCATTGTGAACCTTACGCCTTTTTTACTCTCTGATCGAGGTTCTCGGCATTAAAAAATCTTAGTAAACTAAATCACACGTGTATATGTTGATATTTAAGAGATATACAGTCAAGAAAATCAAGAGCAATGGTGATATGTATGCGGATTAGACACCAAAAAATAAACACTCAGAAAATACCTACAATTTAAGGAATGTGTTTAGTGATGGTATCAGATTTCTAATTGATGGAGAAAGGTCTGGTGGCAAGAAAAACTGCTTCCAGGAGGTTGTCAAGTGTTTTCTCTCGACGATTCCATTCTTGGGTGGTTGGTTTGGCCCTTGTTCTTGTAACTCGAATCCTAGCCCGGTATATCTCATTTTAGTTTTACACCATTGTGAACCTTACGACTTTTTTACTCTCTGATCGAGGTTCTCGGCATTGAAAAATCTCCGTAAACTAAATCACACGTGTATATGTTGACATTTAAGAGATATAGAGTCAAGAAAATCAAGAGCAGTGGTGATATATATGCGGATTAGACACCAAAAAATAAACACTAAAGAGTGGCTACAATTTAAGGAATGTGTTTAGTGACGGCATCAGATTCCTACTTGATGGAGAAAGGTCTGGTGGCAAGAAAAGTTGCTTCCAGGAGGTTGTTAAGTGTTTTCGCTCGACGATTCCATTCTTGGGTGGTTGCTTTGGCCCATGTTCCTGTAACTCGAATCCTTGTCGGGTCATCCCATTTTAGTTTTACACCATTGTGAACCTTACGCCTTTTTAATCTCTGATTAAGGTTCTCGGCATTGAAAAATCTTCGTAAACTAAATCACACTTGTATATGTTGACATTTAAGAGATATACAGTCAAGAAAATCAAGAGCAATGGTGATATATATATACGGATTAGACAACAAAATATAAACTCTCAAAAAATGCCTACAATTTAAAATGTGTTTAGTGACGGCATCAAATTCCAAATTGATGGAGAAAAGGTTTGGTGGCAAGAAAAGCTGCTTCCAGGAGGTTGTCAAGTGTTTTCGCTCAACGATTCCATTCTTGGGTGGTTGGTTTGGCCCTTGTTCCTGTCACTCGAATCCTATCCTGGTATATTCCATTTTAGTTTTACCCCATTGTGAACCTTACGCCTTTTTTACTCTCTGATCGAGGTTCTCGGCATTGAAAAATCTTCGTAAACTAAATCACACGTGTATATGTTGACATTTAAGTGATATACAGTCAAGAAAATCTAGAGCAATTGTGATATATATGCGGATTAGATACCAAAAAATAAACACTCAAAAAATGGCTACGATTTAAGGAATGTGTTTATTTATGGCATCAGATTCCTAATTGATGGAGAAAGGTCTGGTGGCTAGAAAAGCTGCTTCCAGGAGGTTGTCAAGTGTTTTCGATTGACGATTCCATTCTTGGGTGGTTGGTTTGGCCCTTGTTCATGTAACTCGAATCCTAGCCCAGTATATCCCATTTTAGTTTTACACCATTGTGAACCTTACGCCTTTTTTACTCTCTGATCGAGGTTCTCGGCATTAAAAAATCTTAGTAAACTAAATCACACGTGTATATGTTGACATTTAAGAGATATACAGTCAAGAAAATCAAGAGCAATGGTGATATGTATGCGGATTAGACACCAAAAAATAAACACTCAGAAAATGCCTACAATTTAAGGAATGTGTTTAGTGATGGTATCAGATTCCTAATTGATGGAGAAAGGTCTGGTGGCAAGAAAAACTGCTTCCAGGAGGTTGTCAAGTGTTTTCGCTCGACGATTCCATTCTTGGGTGGTTGGTTTGGCCCTTGTTCTTGTAACTCGAATCCTAGCCCGGTATATCTCATTTTAGTTTTACACCATTGTGAACCTTACGCCTTTTTTACTCTCTGATCGAGGTTCTCGGCATTGAAAAATCTCCGTAAACTAAATCACACGTGTATATGTTGACATTTAAGAGATATAGAGTCAAGAAAATCAAGAGCAGTGGTGATATATATGCGGATTAGACACCAAAAAATAAACACTAAAAAGTGGCTACAATTTAAGGAATGTGTTTAGTGACGGCATCAGATTCCTACTTGATGGAGAAAGGTCTGGTGGCAAGAAAAGTTGCTTCCAGGAGGTTGTCAAGTGTTTTCGCTCGACGATTCCATTCTTGGGGGGTTGGTTTGGCCCTTGTTCCTGTAACTCGAATACTAGCCCGGTATATCCCATTTTTGTTTTACACCATTGTGAACCTTACGCTTTTTTTACTATCTGGTCGAGGTTCTCGGCATTCAAAAATCTAGGATACGTATTTCGTAGGAATTGCGTCTGTATTTTCCTACACATTTCCTCCGTATATATGCAAATTTGTTTTAAAAATAACATATATGTGTATTACAAAAAAAATCCATTCCGTGAGTAATCTGTCGGAATTTCCAACACACTTCCTACGGAATTAATTTAGAAATAACATATATTTTTATTAAAAAATAAAACTTTTTGTTTTAATGTAACAACCCTCATTAAAAGGTCCAATTTATTTTATTATTTTATCCAATAGGAAACCTAATTGAGACACCCAAGTGATTCTGCACAAACCCTACAAATTTCAGAACAATCAGAATCAGGATCAGGGCCCCTAAAACTCAGGGGGGGCATTCCCTACTCGACGATTATCTTTATATCTCGTTGTCAAAATTGAATTTTAATATTTCGTCGACTCAGCAGGCCTACACCAGGACGTGGCAAACCTATTGTGAAAAAGTATCCCTTACGGACCGTAAGGGATAAGTCTTACGGTCCGTAAGCATGACAAAATTCGTGTATAAATAGCAGGCATTGGGACTTGATTCTGTGCGTTCGTTCGACAAAGAAATTCGTAATATACGCTGAGTTATAGCAGAAACACTATCAAAACACACACGATTCACGAAGTGCTGCCGCAAACAGGGTATTAACTCGATCGCTGCTACAATTCAATGTCCGATCGATTGAAACTATCCGATGGATGTTTTAGTACTATCCTTTGTCATTCGTTGTGAATCCGATGGATGTTTAAGTAATTATACTTTGTCATTCGTTGTGATTCCGAGGGATGTTTAAGTGATTGCACTTTGTCATTCGTTGCGAGAGTTTTTATCTCGTGAGTTATCGTAAATGCTGTATTAGTTACTTACCTAGTTTGTATGCACTAGGTTACAAGGCTAATCAGTAGGCTAAGCTCTGCATGTATAAATCAGCAATATATCAAGGCTTATCTGTAGACTAAACTTTGCCCGTAGAAATCTGCAATGTGAGTCCATTCTCTTTTCTCATCATTTTATCACCTTTTTGTGATACAATTATATTTACAAATGCTTTTCCAGAATCCTAAAAGTTTACCAGTTATACTTACAGTGATTAAATTTTTATATTCTATAATAACTGTCGGGATGGGAGATTTTATACATTATTTACTATTAGCCAGAAAGTTAGCCAATAATAGCATGACCACAATCACAATGGGAATTATGCCCCAGTAGCCATAGCCTATAACTAATATTATTTTAATATTAAATCGTTAATAAATTTAATGTATGTTTGAAATAAATCTAAAGGGTGTATACCATAATAAAATAGTCAAGTATAATATATTCTACTATACTAAGATTATATTTTAGTCTTAGTCACGTTAATATATTAAATAATGACATTACAATTATTTAATTAATTAACATATTATATTTGATAAGTTATAGTAGTTTGACATAAAATGATATATGTCATTTTCTGGGTTAAATGGTTTTGTACCATAAGTAATATATTTGACAAAGTAATGTCACGGGACACAACTAAGTCCAGAGTCACTAGTTGAGAGAATGATCAACAGTGACATGTCCAAAAGCACTTGTTGAGAGAATGATCAACAGTGTTATGATTAGAATCACTAGTTGAAAAAATGATCAACAGTGATATGACCAGAGTCATTAGTTGAAAGAATGATCAACAGTGATATGACCACCGTCACAGGAATCGCCTAGTGACAGATAAATTAAATAATAGTAAAATATAATTACTTAATAAATTCCTTATTGGACGAAAGTGAGCCAATGAGTGATATGACTATTGTCACATCGGAACTGCCACCATGTGACAAATACTGATTGAGTTGGGTAAATATAAATAAATATAAAAACCTTAATGCTGTAAGGTATAACAATATATTTTATAAAAATGGAATGAACTCACTCAGTATTTCCGCTGACAAAACCTTTTTCAAACATGTTTCAGGTAATTACAGTAGATTGGAATAAGAGTTGGATACAGCACTGAAAGGCTTCAAGAAGTGGCTTATTTTATTAATTAAATCAAATTAAGAAATATTGTTTTATGTAATCAAAATTTATCTTTATTAAAGCTACCATTGTAAAACATGGGTGTATTCCATCCATTTAATAAATAAAAATCCGGTGTTTTCTAAAGTCTGATATTTTTCCTAACTCATGGTCCTGATGAAATTTCCGCTGCAATATTTTATAATCACCGGTATCACTGGGCTGTTCGCGGCTTCCGATTCCGTCCAGGGTGGGTCGGGGGTCGTGACATTTAATATCGTTTATTTTATTTATTATAAATATTTTTTATGATAAATTGGATTTCTACGCATTTCCTACTAATAATTAAAATGAAAACGAATTTCGTTGGAATTGGGTCAATATTTTCCTATACATTTCCTACGGATATATATAAATGTGTTTTGAAAATAACATATATGTGTATTACAAAAAAAGTTATCCATTCCGTGATTAATCTGTCGGAACTTCCAACATACATCCTACGGAATCAATTTAGAAATAACCAATGTTTTAAATACCCGTATGAACCGGCCTGTTATACCGGTTAAACCGGATATCGGACACGAGTTAAGTACGATAAAGGCCTGTAAAACCCGAATATGGTATGCCTTATGTACCGGCTGTAAATCTGGTTCTACCGGTTCAAACCGTTGAACCAGTTTGCTTGCAATAGCTGAAGATTTGATTTCTTAATTTTAATAAAATACGATATTAAAGTAATATTGATCTTCCATATTTATGGTAATTAACCTAATGCCTTCTATTCCAATATTTCATCGTTGTTGAAACTGTTACTCACCTTGTACAATGCAATATTGTTTATAACTAATAAAAATATTTTTAAAATGCTTTATAGTTTACAATAAAAATAGTTGTTTTTAGATAAAACTATAAACGGTTACATAAATCCTAGTGGAAATTGTATTGTTTTTTTAGATGAATTTGTATTTTATGAAATTTATAGGGTTAACTAGTAACCCGGTTCAACCGCCCGATACAACCCGGTTGAACCATTTTAGAGCCTAACCCGGTATGACTTAAAAACCGGTTTTTAAAACATTGGAAATAACATATATTCTTATTAAATAATAAAATTTATATTTTAATATCATTAATTTTGTTTATTATGAATATTTTTTTACGATAAATTGGATTCCTACGCATTTCCTACTAATCGTTAAGATAAAAACGAATTCCGTCGGAAATCCGTGGGAAATTTCTGGCACGTTTCCTACGCATAACAATTTGTGGCTTTTTTGTCAAAAAACTAAGACCCTTTCTTGTTCGTCGAAATTTCGCGGGAAAAGTATCGGCATTTTCAATCGTAGGAAATGTGTAGGAAATTTTGGTAGGAATAGTAGCAGTTTTCTAGTAGTGATTTCTAGAAAATAAAAATATGTATTCTACTCTAATGCAACCAAATATATCAGTCCATGCTATGAAGGGGTGGCTATGTTTGTAACTTTCTTATGTTAAATATATGTACCGAGTGACATATATACGGATGGTTACGCCCAGGGGCGGACCTAAGTGAAGAAGGCTTGGGTGGACGGGCACTCCCCTTAAAAATAGTGTATTTAATAGGCATAAAATCTCAATTACATCACTTGAAAGTTTGGTTGAACCACTCATTCGTACCCTTAAAATATAGTTCTTGAGTCCGCCACTGGTTACGCCATAGAAAGACAAGTTCACAAAAAATATTCTAAGTATTAAGAATCTTGAATCAAGTTTGTTCACATCTTAATGTATTACATATGGAAGAGTATTAAATCAAATATGTTTATGCTTAATTACGTTTTGTGTTTACTTTGGAACTAGATTAACGAGTATGCGAGTGATTTTTGTTGCATTTGTGTGTGTTTATTGATTGAACATGAAGTGTAAATTTCCGTATGAGAGTTTCAAACTTAATCACCGTGTAATATTAACGGGTGTTAGCTCGATCTAGAGAGTACGTACGTGCGTGTATTTAATTATTTATTAATTCTAACCTGTGAATTATTCTAATAATTTTGGTCAAACTTTTATAATAAAAGCATAGAAATGCTACATAAAGTTGGATACAAATACGTACCATGAAAGCATAAAATAATTCAGATCACCACAAAACAAGATAATACCTTTGGTTGGGCTCAATTTGAAGCTTCAATGCACACAATTTTCAAGATTAATGATCTCCCTCACTTTCCATCCGAAATCCTAAGCTTCAATGTACCAATTTTCAAGATTAATGATCTCCCTCACTTTCCATCCGAAATCCTAGCAAACCTCTCTAATGAGTTTTGACCAAATTCTCTCTCTCCACCAAACTTGAAAATGCATGCTATGTGTTTTTTTATTTTTAAAAAATTATTCTAACTAGAATTACGACTCGCCGCAATGCGGCGGGGATTCTTTAGTTATAACTAAGTCGATTTAGGACGCGCACGTTATGTTGAACCTGTCAAATGGGAAAAAATAAACGAGATGTAAAAACGTTCACCCACACACACACGTTGCGTCTGTTAACTCGCAAAATTTAGAACGAAACGTAAAAACGTTAAACCAAAGACGATGTTGCGATGTGTGAAGTCACAAAATTTAGAACGAAGCATAAAGCGAAAAAATTGCGGAAAATGAAAACTATAAAGGACTAAAGTTGAAAGTAAAAAATAGTTGTGAGGATAGATTACAAAAGATAAAGAGTTTTGTGTTAAAAGTAAAAAAAAACAAATAGTTTTGGATTAAAAATAATTTATAAAATTCTTTTGGGTGAAAAGTAAATAAAACATTTTTTTTAAAACCCCCTACAACCAAGGTTACAACAACCATATGCATAACCATTTTTTTGTTTGAAAAACCCTCCAAAGCCAAGATTACAACACATAAGTAAAAAAAATCAAAGTGGTTAAATCGCAAAAGATGGAAACTTTTGAAGAAGTGAAAAATCAAATTAATCAAAGGGGTTAAATTGTCTAAGATGGAAACTTTTGAATTAGAAGTGAAAAATCAAATTAATCAAAGGGGTTAAATTACCAAAGATTAAAACTTTAAACTTAAATTGTCAACGATTAAAACTTTAGGGTTAAAAAGGAAACAAAGATTAAAACTTTAAACTTAAATTGTCAAAGATTAAAACTTTAGGGTTAAAAAGGAAAATTCTTTTTTTTTTTTTAAACTCCCTAATCAAAGGTTACAACACATATATGCATATATATATCTTGCTTCTTTATAGGTTAATAATACACAAGTTAACGTTGAAATTTATCAAATTATACTGTGTAGCCAATAAAAAATAGACAAGTCTAAAATCAGCAAATAAGGAGATGCCAAACAGTATTCGTCGATTAAGACTTAAACGTACAAGGTGAAGTACAAAGGAATTCACATGATAGCCAATCAGATTAAAACACGTGTAATGCATTGGCTAAATTAGTAGGCAACTAGGATTAGCCTGTAACACCCTACGTCTTCGTACTTTCCATAATTAGAAAGCGTTGTTTGTATTTATATTTTTGGAAGTCTTGTGTTCTTGTAATCGTTCTTTCGTTGTAATTGTTGTAAAATCCGAGACTTGGATCATAATAAGATTCGTATTTCTTTACATTCATGTTATACACGTTTCATACATGTTCATACGTTCGAATTAATTAAACATTTGATACTTTATTCATATTCATGCAAAATACGTTAAACTTGCAAACACGTGACTTATATGCTCAACTTATGGAATACAACGCTAAATCTCGACAAACATACTTGTTTATACTTATTTTATAATTGTTTTATGATTAAATTACATCTCATACCCTTACATATGGTCCTTTATACTTAAAATACCCTAAAACAATTTAAAACGTCAAAATATGGAAGTATTGGGACCAATGTTGTCAAAAATCAAACTAAAATCACAAAATTGGAGGCTCGCCGGCCACGACCCCCTCCTCCTTGCTCAGTCGCGCCTCGCGAGGGTACCAAATCCATAGAAACCACCAGCAGTTACGGGATTGGGCATTTTGGTGTGTTTTGTTTGTGTTTCTTGTATTTATATCACCTAACTACTTCACCTAATTAACCCTAATTCATTTCATATAAAACCCAAGCCTCCTCCACACATTTTCACTTTGCAAACTCACTTAAACACCCTCTAATCACTCCAAATTCAGCTGGAAAATCAGTAGAAAAGGCAGATTCGTTTCAAGTTACAAAAGTGAGTATAAGTTCACTTCTACTTCATATTTTTCATTGATTCTTCCTCATTTGCACTTGGAACAACCTTAGGTGTGTTTCCACAGATTCTCCATAGAAAACCAAGGCTGGAACATCAACCAAAAAAGGTGAAAAGTGCAAGGAAACTTTTCGTTTTGATTAAACACTTATTAAACTAACTTGAACTTGAGATTTCTCAACACATTCCTATGTCCTTATGCCACTAATCAAGACCATGATTATGTGAGCTTAAAAACAAGGTTGTGACATGTAAATCCAGAGGTTTAATCCTCAAAAAAGTTTCTGTTTTAATAGGGTTTTAATCCACAAGTGATGAACAAGTATTAAACTTGAAGTTGTGTGATTATATGGTTAGCTTGGGCTATCCTACTTGCAAATCCACACATCACTTGATGTTTTCCATATTAGATAGAGTTTATTTCATTCCTTAATGTATATTCATGACCTTCCTTGTTGTCTATAACAACATGTGTAGTGGTGAATACCAAAGAGGTCCCTAAATGGAAGATTCATCTTCCTACCTCATGCATGACTTATATGATGTTCTTGTTATTGGACTAGGAACTTATGATATAAAATATATAACATATATAATATCCAAGTAGCCAAACATTTGATGATGATCTAGTGGTCACTTGTCAAAATGTTAAAGTTACATCATCTAAGACCTTAGTACTTGATGATTATTTTCTCATATGTCTACTTTTCATGTACTTTAAACTTCGAATCCCTAATCCTCCGTTAATATCCATACTCATACACCTATGTTTCTTCTTGTAGAAGGACTTGGTCCTTCATCCTAATCAACCAACCAACCCTCGTGGAATTTCCAAGTGGAAAGCTTGCAAAACCATAAGTATACTCGATCCCATTTTACTTTTAACCACTTTGGGTGCAACATGTATTTTATACAAAAACACGCAACACTTGAACTTGTTTTAATCACACTATATCCACGTTTGAACATGAAACTATATGATGCTTGTAAATCTCATATGCTATGTAAACTTTTGTGTCGATATATGCTCATTAACTTTGCTAGCCTACCTTAACAATTATAGCGCTATAGGATTGACGCACTGCCCATTAGTCTTGGGGTATTGTTAAGTTAAACATGTTAACCTCCCGCTAATCTCTTGGGAAAGGCAAATTTGCGTTGTATACTTGGGTTTGAACATATGGTTACACCGTTTCAGCATATTAGTAACTTGCATATTGTTATTCATGTTGGATATGAGCACGTTAAACATTTTTATCCTATTTTATGTTATGTAAAAAACTTGTATACTCGCCAACTTTTTTGTTGATCATATTTTAATACATGTTGTAGGTTGATAGACGAGATGATGCTAAGAGAAGAAACGAGATTTAGGTGGACTTAGAAACACATCTAGAATGAACAATTATTTTGATGTTATATTTTGAAACAATGTTGTTTATGTTTGAATCTTGTATGACATTTGTAGTATTGCCATGAAATTTAAATTAAATTATATTGTCACTTTAGTGTTATGACGTTTTGAGCAATTTGTTCGTCTCATCCCGATGTTTCCGCCATCGGTTGGGGTGTGCTAGCCGCTGGCTAATTTAGCCCCCCGTTTTTCTTCATCTGCCAATTAAATTTAGTACGCGCTTCACATGTGTATTTTTTATTGTTTTTTTTTTTGCGGATCCCATTGTATGCTTTTTTTTTTTGCTAAATTTTAGTCGTCTTAGCCGGCAGATCATGTTTGTCGTCGTTTGATTGGCTCGTTCCGTTTTGCTTATTTTTAATGACTTAATATGCATGTCTATTATGTTAACTTTTAAGATCAACTTGTCGATTTTAATAATATTTCCCATTTTATTTTACTATCAAGGAAATTACAATATTGTTGTTATTAGTAAAAACAAATTAGTTTCTGTAATGGTAATATTAAATATAATGTTATATGTTGATAGGGATGTAACACCCCAAAATATGCAATTTATTTATGCTACCTTAAATGTCAAATTTTATAAAATTAACTAAGTTAAAATAATGTGATGTTAGTTTAGAAAGAATGGAAGTTAGTATGTTAATATAAAGCAATTAGAATTAGAAGGGCTGAACTTGTAAATAATGAATGGAAATTATTAATTAGGAAATTAAAACATAAAACACACTGTGTGTGTTCTCTGGGAATCGACCAGAGCCAAAGGAGGGCCAAGAGAAAACCCTAAGTTTACAAATTCTCAAAATCAGAAGGAAATTAAGAGTTCTAATGGATACATGAACCCTAAGTCGAGTAATCTAAGCTTATTCAACCATTGGTAAGTCGAAATTTCTGTTTTGATGTTTTGTAGAAAGTGGGTTTCAACCCAATCTTGAAGTAAATGTGAATAATTATGTAGTTATGAGTTAGGATTGCACAATAGAACAAGGAATATGTTTGATTCTACATAGTTGGATGATTTGAAGCATAAACCCACTTGAATTAGAGACATAATGAAGAACATGAATGAAATTTATATGCAAATTATTGTAATGGGAAATATGAGAATTGTTATTGATGAATTAGTGATAGTTAAAAACAGATTGGAATGATTATTGTGGGAAATATTGGTTGTTTTTAATGATCTAAGAATGAACTAGTAGAACCATGCTTTGAACACTTGTACCTTATGCTTCGATCATATTATGCACACCAAGTGTTTGACTAAATGCCTCAATGTTGGTGCATATGTCTGTCGACTTCGTCTTGTATCGAGTCTTGTATTTAGATTGATAGACCAGGACACATTATTCGATAGAAACGGGAAACAGGGACGAACAAGCAGGTTCACACGAACTGGCCAGTTCGTGCGAACTGGCTAGTCCAATTCGTGCGACCTGGATGTGCTTGGTTCGTGCGACTTGGTTCCACTATAAATTGGTGTCTTGAGATTTCATTTGTAACTTCTGATTCCGATAGCGAAGCTCTGCTGAAGTGTCTCCACCATTGTAAAACGTTGTGAAATCAATACACGAGATAGTTAAAGTGATTCTAGTGTGTATTCAGCTGAAATAACTTCGATACGTCTGATTCTGCCTTTCGTATTGGGCGAGATCTCTTCTGAACGACTCGTTTGGTCGTCTCCAACGATCCTACACTCAATAAAGATGTTAGCCTTGTAAGTCATAAACTTTATGTGAATTGAATGTGTTTATGAAGTATGAGTAAATTGTATGATGTTTTATCAATTGGTGTGTGTAATTGGGTATGAGACATAAATTAAAAGAATGAATGGTTATGTATAGGTGTTAAGGAAGAGAGTTTAAGTCAAGCGAAGCAACAAGGGAATCAAGACCGAGGTACGCTATTTGTACAATTCATGATTTTATTATATTGTTGTGTTTAACATTAGATGTGTCGAATTGAATCGTGTATGAAAGTAGTACTTGTGTGGAGCCTTTTATGAACGGGTCGAATGATGAGAATGTAAGAATAGAAAGAATGGTATGAAGTTCCATTTGGAACATACTTGTGTGAAAGAATGAAAGTTTGTAGTAATTTACAAGTTTGCGGATGTCATAATGGTTACAAGTCGGTAAGTTGGATTCTTGAGTTAAAGGAAAGAATTTTAGTGCTAATAAGTTTACTTTGTTGTGGCGATGTAGGTAAATCACAAGTTTAGCTTTCAAGCTTCGCTCGGTTCGAACACACTTCAAGGCCCGTATCATGTTCCGCTACTTTTGTAAAGATGACAATGTTTAATACTATGGTTGCTTTGTTTATAACTAGTAGTTAAAACTTAGTTCTTGCTATGTATTTTGAACTTAATGATTTTCGTATGTGTGTCAAAGTTGTTTGATGGTATTTATTATGTCCTTTAAAAAGTGTCGTGTTAAACATATATTTTGAATGTGAAAAACAGGGGACCGCTCGTTTTACGAACGGGTCATGCCCAAATTTCGTTAGATAATGCATGACATTATTTAAATAATTTAAAAGAAAAATAAGGGCGTTACAAGGGATAGGTTAAAATGAAAACCACCATCAGTTGCGAAAACCGTAAGAACCATTTTTCCACCATTGATATTTTGAGATGTATAGCTGAGATTAAAAGTGATTAAAAACAATATTAAATTCTTTTTATCTTATTATATTTTTAATATTTTAATGTCAAAAGGGTAATTTACTCTTTTTTGTCTTATTGTATTTTTTTATTACTTTTTTTTGTCTTATTGTATTAATTGTTTTTTATTAAATTCAGATTTTTTTATTAAAAACATTTAAAAAAATATGGATAATTTTATCCTATCACGCGGGTCTAAAAAGTCATGAAGTGTAATATACTATAATGAAAATGCAAGCAATGGTGGGGGGAAGCCATTTAAGAAACAAACCCTTCAGGGTATGTAGAAATGGTAGTTGAGAAGTTTTCTCAAACTCGAAATGAAAGGGAGAACCTTTCATCACTCTATTTGGATGCTATCCAATTACACTTAAATATGGGGGGTGACTTGCATTTGAATGTGAAAGATTTGGCAATAAGGATTTTAGCAATCCTAATATATAGTGCAAACGCATGACTACGTGGAGTACACAATGGTTATATGGAGTCAATCAAGTAGACTGGACTCGAATGCCAATTGGTTAGATTTAAAATCTAGTAAGATGTCAATTATGACATACCAAAGGCATAATAGAAACGTGTTTAGCCATGAATTGATTTCATGTCATTCTAAAGACAAGGTAAATAACTAGATTCAAGTTGAGATCACGAGTTATAAGTCTTACGAATTGACTAAAGGCAAAACTGACTAGCGATTGAAGAACACGTTAGAACAACTGATCTCAATTTAAATTATCATCGTTGACTTAGCTAAGTTAAAAGATAATTTTGGATCCAACAACTAGTGGGTTGAAAAGAGATCAAGTTGTGAAATGAGACTAAAGCCCATGGAAAAGGGACATGAGGGAAACCTAACCTAGTTGACTGGAGATCCCAAGATCTAGGTTCAAATGGACAACTTAATCATGAACCGAAGGGTAGTCCCTGTGGGGGCATATCTAATATATATGTTCATATATCCACCTAAAACTATAAAAGGGAGTTTAAATACGTCCGAGTCCATTCCTATAATATTCAGTGACATTGTTGTGAGGCTAAGCATAACATATGGTTAATTGATTTGTGAAAATCATAGTAAGCCATAATGCTTTTAATGATTCAAATGAATCACCTATGTGAGAGAGAAGTAGGTTCGTTTCGAATAGCATTGTGGGGTGCGCAATCCTACAGTTCTCACAAAACTAGGCTAGTGTTCCAGGACCATAATAGGACACGATAATGAGGGGATAGCCCGGCTAGGGAAAGTATTGTGTGAATATATATTATCGTTTACACAAATGGGGGGTTGTTCAAGGACATCACGTCTACAAAACCCTAGTAGGCTAAGTATGTTTCACAAAGGAAGGTTCAAAGGCAAAACCTACCTATCCTGCAATACTCGACTGTCGAGGTTTTATCGGGGAATTTTGGGTGTTTTAATCGATCTCCGTTCATGTCTGGGATTGTTGGAAATTTAGTGAAAATGAGTTTTCACTAAATATTTTGGATATCAATAATATTTATATATGTGTTGTATAATTAATTATTTATGGGTTTGTGTTCAAACTATGTCCAAATAGAGCTAAGATGAATGAGATATCGAAGCTTGAAGTTGTTTGTTTGGAACAAACAAAGATGAGAAAAATGGATTGAGATTTATCACCTTGTCCCACATAGGTGGGATGACAAAACTTAAAGTGGTATATAAGGAGGAGCACTCCTTGTAAATTGTTTCCTTAAAGGTAAACACTAGTGAGGACCCAAAAGGTGCATCACACCTGCACATATACGTGCGTGACGTGGACTATAGGCCCAATGTGGTGCACTTTGAATTTCGCAAACCGCCTTTGTATTTTTGCCCATGAGCGCGTGGTCAGATACATGGCAGGTCCGCTTATGGCACAGGCGGATGCCATAGCGCACATCATTGGTCAAGAATGTGGTCGGTCCGCTTATGGCGCACTAGTGGGTGACGTAGGCAGATGATGTGGCGCAGACCTCTGAGGCGCGCGAAGAGTAGTGCAAGGGCGCCCAAGTGTGAATGGCGCAAGGCCTGGTGCATAGCGGATTCCGAAGACGCACATGCCCACTTAGCGTGACGCTGGGGCTAGCGAGCCGGAACAACCGCACAAATTTGCAATAGTAATTGGGCAAACTGGTATGCGTTCCGTGCGCATACGCGGGTTCCATACAGTGTGGCACATGGACTGGAGAGCCACTTCAGGCACGCGTGCATGTCTGCAGCGGTAATAGAGCAATTGGGAAGACCTGGTCAAACTAGCTGTTACAACTCGTTTAATTCGTGTCATGAATGAAAATGACATCTTACTAGATTTTAAAGAGAGAAGAGCGTTCTCTAAATTGTTCCATGGGAATTCATAGTAAAGAGACAAAAAAATTCATCTTTGTTCCATGGAAATTTAGAGAAGAGCGTTCTCTAAATTGTTTTACACAACTTCAATTTTTCTACTTTAAGAACACCATGTTACCCGGTGCTATCTCGGGCATGAGATTCATCTCCGGCAGTACACATACTATTCCGGTTGTTGTACCGTGGGAGACAGAACCGTCTGAGAGGAGGCGCGGAATCTGTTTGAAGGGCCCCGTGTCAAACACGATCCTCAACCAAAACTTTCAACGATATTTTGCTTGCCTTGCAGTGGAGTTTCGAACAATAAGGTGTTGTTGAAGTTCTTCCAAAGACATCGACTTGAATCAAGATTGGTACAATGTATTTGTATTTTATTTATTTTTTCATATAGCTTTGTAACCGGATTGTACTATCATATTTCCTACGAATAACGAGAGTCTCGTTATTATATATTTTAATAAAAGTGAGCCTAGTTCCTACACATAACTCGTCAACTTTTAGGCTAAAGGACACCGCATAAAAAAATGTATTAACATAAATGACAAAACTTGTAATTTACTTTAAATATAAACATCTTTTTAAAATGTTAAAAACAAATATTAGTACTTTGGAAACATACAATTTTGGATTGTAAAATATAGCTGAAAGTTTGTAACTACATTTTATTGAACTTTGTTCATAAATAAGACTTTTAGTTAAAATTAGTTGAACCAAATTCTATCATAAGCTTATGGTAGTGTTTGGTTTAGCTTTTTGAAACAACTTAATGACTAGTCAATAAGTCAAAATAATATTTAGACAAGTGAAAAGGATTGTTTGAAACAACTTTTTTGTATACGGGTGGGCGGTGAGGTTTGCAGGGAGTTGATCGGGGAGGGGGAGTCACCGAACGGTGACCACACCACGATGATGAAGGGTTTCGGTGAGTGGGTATGCGGTAACCAAAATCGGTGTGTAGTCACTTATGATTGAGTGGGTTGATTGAGAGGAGAGAGAGGAGAGAAGATCACTCAACCAATCAAGTTTTTTTTTAATTGAGGGGTGTTTGACCATACCTAGTGATTGAGTGTAAAATGGGGAGTTGACATGGCATAATATTATTGGGTAGAGAATCAATCAAACACCTTAGAGTGATTAACCATACCCCTCACTCTAAGGTGGAAAACTTATTTTAAAAAGCCAAGGTTTCCTATTGACTTTTTCACCTTATACAAAAAAGTTGTTTCAAAAGGTTTTTTCACTTTATTTAAACATTATTTTGACTTATTGGCTTAAAAAAAACTAATAAGAAAATAAGTTGTTTCAAAAAGCTAAGCCAAACACCCAAATGTGAATCCAATTCGATTTTCATATTAAACTATAGAAAACTTCAAGCTCAAAAAAATAACCTGAAAAGGTAAAACCCGACTTGTTCTAACACCCTATCGCCTGCGCAAAACTAAAACATGTTTACTTGAAAACGGAACAAAGAATATAAAAAATGGTTGTAGTTCCAATATGCCCACTAGACGCACATGGAGGATGATCCCACATCATCGAGCCCCCATAGCTTATAAAATAAAAAAAGTTAATATAGGATATTTCCAAATATGCCCCACCGACATGTACATGATAAGACTACCCACCCGAATTCCCATGTCCCTATAACTAAACTAGTGTTTTTAAATATGTATTGCATTATATAGCCTAGTAATATTTTGAAAATGGTTGAAGCTCAAGCAACCTCGGTTGTAAAGTTGTGGCCCTATATTCATTTTTTACTCGCTCCCTATGTTCATCTAAGTCTCCCTTGGTCTCATGCCCTAAAACGCCTCGAAGTCGCTCCCAGTTTAGTATCACTGATGAAAGCAATCGTAACATCAACCACCACTGGTTTCACAACCCACCAAGCAACACCACCATTCGCTATCACTCAATCCTCATCTGTCACATTTCCTTGCTTCTCCTGATCTCACAACAATGCCTCTCGACTTGTGTCTCGTTCCTGCTAAACTATACCTTTCCAGTTTCGTTCGAATCATTCACCACACAAATCGTAACCACCATTATACATGTGAACCACTATCGAGTTTCTATATATACAACTATAGTCATAACTTGTAACTTGAAACTTAAATTTTGGGTTTAGTTTGAAATTTTGTCAACTTGATAAAAATAGATAGAATGAATTTTGAGATTTGGTTAAAAATTAGAACCCGAATACACTATAAATTGAATAACGTATGTTTCAAATTAGATATGGCAATGGACCGAGTTTGAGATGGGTTTAGGCAATCCTAACCCCAACCCTGATTAGTTAATCTTGTCTCAAAACCCGTCGGTTTTTATCGGGACGTAATTACCAGTCTAGTATTGAGTAAACTCATTACTTAAAAAATTACCTATTGGATATACCCGTCCCAAAACCTGTCAGTTATCTATCAAGTAACTATTAATCAATTACATTTAACATTATCACTATTAAAACATATCAAATAAATACAATATATATATATATACACACACAAAAAAAAATATCAAAACTAATATAAAAAAATTACTTAAATGCACAAATGACAAAAATAGTGTATATCAAAAATTGATATATCACATATATACATATTTGAAAAAGAAATTATATTGGGGTAAACACACATACTTTATCGGGTAATCAGGTAGAGCAAACGGGTATATCATCAAATCTCAAACACGTCTTAAACCCGCAAAAAAAAAAAAAGAAACTAACTAATCCTAAACCCAGTCTCATACCCGATTATCCGACCACCAACTCATTTCAAATATGCCGCTTTTAGGTTTACCCATCATATTCGAATTCGATTGCCATCTCTAGTTTCAAACATCCAAAATTTTATTTTTTAATGTTAATAAAGGATAATAGTTAACATCATGTGAACATTTACTATTCATAAGATTCTATTTTTAATATATGTATAATATAATATAACGTATAATGTAATGTTTACTAAATTATTTAACACTATAATAAAATATCTATATGATGGTCATTACGAGGGTATCTGTTATTCTGTCGCCCCTTACTCATTTCCTACATATACAAAACACAACTTGAGGAAAAAGTGTCAGGCAGCTTGTCTGGAACTTCCCTATTGGACCAGCCCGTTTTTAATTTAATTTTATTCTCAGTTTAAAATTACGCTTTCGTCCTTTTTTAAAATTACGTTTTTGCCCCCAGCTCAAAATAAAACTATAACTTTGCCCCTACCTTAAAATTACGCTTTTGCCCTTGGTTCAAAAACTCACTTTTAATTTTGTTCCCAGTTTAAAATTACGGTTTCGCCCTCCGTTTAAACATATACAAAACACAACTTGAGGGAATAGTGCTAGACAGCTTGCCTGACACTTCCCTATTGGACCAGCCCGTTTTTAATTTAATTTTATTCTCTGTTTAAAATTACGCTTTCGTCCTTTGTTTAAAATTACGTTTTTGCCCCAGCTCAAAATAAAATTATAACTTTGCCTCTAGCTTAAAATTACGTTTTTGTCATCGGTTCAAAAACTCACTTTTAATTTTGTTCCCAGTTTAAAATTACGGTTTCGCCCTCCGTTTAAACATATACAAAACACAACTTGAGGGAATAGTGCCAGGCAGCTTGCCTGGCACTTCCCTATTGGACCAGCCCGTTTTTAATTTAATTTTATTCTCAGTTTAAAATTACGCTTTCGTCATTTGTTTAAAATTACGTTTTTGCCCCCAGCTCAAAATAAAACTATAATTTTGCCCCTACCTTAAAATTACGCTTTTGCCCTCGGTTCAAAAACTCACTTTTAATTTTGTTCCCAGTTTAAAATTATGGTTTCGCCCTCCGTTTAAAATTACGTTTTTTTCCCACAGTTCAAAATTTGTCTGGCACTTCCCTATTGGACCAGCCCAGTTTTAATTTAATTTTATTCACAGTTTAAAATTACCCTTCCGTCCTTTGTTTAAAATTACGTTTTTACCCCAGCTCAAAATAAAATTATAATTTTGCCGCTAGCTTAAAATTACGCTTTTGCCCTCGGTTCAAAAACTCACTTTTAATTTTGTTCCTAGTTTAAAATTACGTTTTCGCCCTCCGTTTAAAATTACGTTTTTGCCCCAGCTCAAAATAAAATGTTGTTTTTTCCTCTAGCTCAAAATTACGATTCTGCCCCCAGCTCAAAATTACGCTTTTGCCCACCGTTCAAAATGAAATTATGTTTTTCCCCCTACCTCAAAATTATGATTTTGCTCTCAGTTCAAAATATAATTACGATTTTGCCTCCAGTTCAAAATATAATTACGATTTTGCCTTCTGTACAGACATACATGTTATGAGAGAGAAAATATTCGGCTTATTGCCCCGCAACGCGGGCGTGGCAAAAACTAGTTTATATACATTGCTCTACTCATCTGTAACAATAGTAAAATGAAGATCAATTGTGACGTCTGTAACAAACAAGAAGCAACCGTATTTTGCCCCGCCGACGACGCCGCTCTGTGCGCCGCCTGCGACCACCGCGTCCACCACGCCAACACCCTCGCCGGAAAACACCCCCGTTTCCCCCTCCTCCTCCCCCCTTCCCCTAAAGATTCCCCACTCTGTGACATCTGTCAGGTAATAAAAACAACATCTAATACTAGTTAATAATTCTAATCATTTATTTCGTTTCAAAAATTAAATTTGATTCAATTTCACAGGACCAGAAAGCTCTCTTGTTTTGTCAACAAGACAGAGCAATACTCTGTAAAGATTGTGATGCTGCAATTCATAAAGTCAACGAGCATACAATGAATCACTGCCGGTTTCTTCTCACCGGCGTTAAGCTTTCTACGGTGGCGTTATCACCCACTGCCGGAAACGGCGTCGTTCCCGACCAAAACTCCATGTCTCGAGATCAAGAACCGGTTACTGTTAAGAAGCATGTTGATGTCTCTGCTCCAGCCGTAAATCAAACACAAGAGATTACAACGTATGTAGCTCCGAAGTCAAACGGGTCGGGTCATGGATATACAGCGGCAAGTAGCATATCGGACTACTTGATTGAGACGCTACCCGGTTGGCACGTTGAGGATTTTCTTGATTCTCCTACTTTTTTTCCCAAGGTTTGTGATATATTTCTTTTGGAGCTGCAGAATTTTAACTACAGAAAAAAAAAAAAAAAAAAAAAAAAAAAACTATGAAAACGTGATAGGAGTAGTTTACTAGTTTAGAATTGTAATACCACCCGTAGCGGTGAACAAAAATAATGCCCCCACCATGTGGCATTATCCGACACGTGACATCCTAGTCAGCGTTGGGCATTATAGCAAAAGTGGCGTAGTGAGGCATTATTCCAATAACCCCCATGCAAAAGGATTATAAAAAAAGAAAAAAAAAAACTAAATTCTTATTGGGTAGTCAAACCCTTGGACCCCACCATGTGGCCACATGCATTTAACCTTCTTCCCCCATGCAGCGTTTTATTAAAAATGCCAAAACCAAATTTCAGAAATTTTTTTGAAAAATAACGCCTAGTGTAATGGTAGGTTGGGCGTTTTCGGG
Organism: Helianthus tuberosus; assembly: GCA_030545235.1. Taxonomy (NCBI): domain Eukaryota; kingdom Viridiplantae; phylum Streptophyta; class Magnoliopsida; order Asterales; family Asteraceae; genus Helianthus; species Helianthus tuberosus. The sequence goes on from CM060403.1 coordinate 176,153,814, forward strand.
CGTTTTTTTTGAATTTTTTTTAAAAAAACGCCCCACTACATATGGACTAAGTGTAAACTAGTGTAGATATAATATTGAGATAAATGTGATTTTAGTTCATTTGTTTTGGGTTATTTTCTCAGTTTACTCCAAATGTTTTATTTTTCATTTTTTGATACAAAAAGGTTTCACCGTTATCATTTTAGTCTACAGGGTTAACTTCATATTTTTTCTATTAACGATGACCAAATTGCCGTTATAGTTAACAAAAAATGACTGAATTCCCCTTCTCGTTAACAGAAAAAATGGATGAAGTTAACTCAGTGAACTAAAATGGCAACGGTGAAACCTTTTTGGACCCACGGACGAAAAATGAAACATTTGAACTAAACTTACAAAATGGTCCAAACCACAGGGACTAAAATGACATTTAACTCTATAACATTTATCCTTAAAAAAGGGTAGTTATTTAGGAATTTTCTTATGGTATTACAAATGAGAATATATTGTTAATCGTGATTTCGTGAGATGGAGGCAAGATCTATGTTCGTCACACTTTTTCAGATCAGAGTTTTTAATTGAGATATTACTGGCGACATTTTTAAAAGTTAAATAAGCCATGAAATTCGAGATTAGTAATTATTTAGGAATTTTCTTATCAAAATACAAATGGAAAACTTAATTATGGGACAAAGGTGTGAGATTTTAGTGGGTATGTTTGTTTGTTTAATATGATAACTGGGAAATTTATAGGTTGATGAGGATGATCAGTTGGCAATGTTTTGGGATAATGAGCTTCTAAAGGGAAGCATGAATGGTTGCCTATCACCGGAAACAATGGGGATATGGGTTCCACAAGCGCCGCCACCAGCAGCTCCTCCTCCATCGTTAGCACCACCACAACCACTGCTTCTTGATCCTTATCAGATTCAATATATGGATTTTGGAAGTGATCAAATGGTGAGTGGGTCATCACCTTTTTTTGCTCCAATTAACCACAATAAGATCACAAGATCAAAGGGGAAAAGGGAATCGGACGATGGTAATTGCTTCACTGTTCCTCAGATCAGCACGCCGATGACGGGGGCCTTCAAGAGATCAAGAACAATGAGATAATAAACTCATCATGGTTTCTTTTGTGATTGCATCATTTTTTTTTGTTTATTTCTAAGTGAGTTTTGCTTCTTTGATAATTTAGCAAGAAAATAATTCCCCTAAACAAAAGGGTCTTGTAGTTCCTGAATAGACACGAAACTAAAGCAACTATTTTTCTTGTGTTATGCATCATAGTTATTTTTCATGGTTTGGCTGGAGATGGTAAAAAACCACAGTTGAAAAATAGTAAATAATATTAGCATATCTACTTTATGACTTGCTTATCATGAAGAAAAAATCTATTATATCGCATAGTTTATGGTATGCGACTATGAGTCGCGTATAATTCTACTAATAATGAGTGTACCATTTACTACATGTCTAATCTACAATAATACAAATCACGTAGAACTTAAAATTATGAAGCGAGTTGGTACATTTATAAATTCGTCTTACTTGAAGCAACGTTAGACTAGATGAGGTCATCTTATTCCTACACACCTAAAATCTTATATCCACACCTTTTCACTCTATCTTTATTTATCTATCTATATATATAGAGAGAGATAGAGGGGATGATGTGTGAAAATTAACACATTTTTTATTGCATTTGGTACTACAATAAGTAATGGGTCGTATTATTGGCATACCTTGGGGGATTAAATCGACACCCTCAATACGCATCGTATAGGTCTATACGATGCGTATTGGGGTGGGTTCAAACTTCTATGTCTGCCAAAGGCTGCCATTGTCCCCTACCAAAAAGTAATACGCATCGTATAGGCCTATACGATGCGTACTGAGGGTGTCGATTTAATTTTTTTAATTTTTGCAAGGTAACTTCTTGTCACGCGGTAGCTTTCCGTCACGCGAACGAAGAAGCAGCACTTTGGACATTTGTTGGTCTTCAAACATCTAGGAAACATCATTTGAGAATACCCCTGAACTTATCGAAGCTGTAGAATGAGATCCTCCACTGTTGGATTATCATCTTTCAACCCCATTTTCCCTAGATTTATCGATTATGTTTTTTCAACAGGGATTTAATGCAATGATTCCTCTCAATTGAATAGACTGACACTTACTTCACAGGACTCACTTGAAAAACCGAGATAACAGCTCTGGTTTCATCAGCGGCATTTGGAACAGGAGAGTTGAAAAAACTGCAATTGGAATTGATCTTGGAACAACATACTCTTGTTATCATATTCTTAGTTCAATACCAACTCATCTTTAGTAGTGTTTGTTTGAGAACCTGATTCAGATACACAACGGTTCTCCAATTCCAGATCAACAAGCAAATACACAACGGTTCTCTAATTCCAGATCAGCAAGCACTAAATTAACAACGGTTCTCCAATTCTAGATCAATAATGTAAGGAGAAGCGTTGAGATAACGGACATCCATCAAGCTCAAAAAGAAAACTTGTGTTTCCCATAGTCACAAACGATTGCGGTTTGTATTTCGCATAGCAACCGTTTCCGTAGTAAAAAACGGTTGCGGTTTGCACATTCAATCTTCAATACTTCATTAAAATACCACTAGTAGAAGAACCCGACACGTCTTCATGTTACGGAGAATGTTCTCGAAATTGAAGGAAAAGGAGTAAAAAAGATGAATTAAGGCGTGCATTGTTTAAATCCGAATCAGTTGTTAGGGTTTCGTTTCTTCATGCTCCAACTAAACCCTTGAATCCCAATGCTTCTCTAAAAATATTCATTGCACATTCAATATTCACAGTTGCATTTGGAACAAGAAGTCCAACAATCCGTTTATTATCTGTTGTTGTCTAAACAATATGAAAGCACGTAACGAATTTGACAACTGTTGCAGTTTGCAGATTCAACGGTTTGATCACTAGAACTATTTGTGTATGCATTCTTTTGGTAGTTAATAAAATGAAAGCTATCAACGCGGGGATGGGTACAGAACCCGACATATCTTCCTGAATCTGAAAGTTAACTTTGACTTATAAAACCCACTAGCAAAATAGGCGCTTTTATCATGTTAGGGAGAATGTTCTCGAAATTGAAGGGAAAGGAAAAATGGTTGCTGATGTTTTTCAGTATTCGGATTTTGTTGGTTTGTTTCCAGCTAGGGTTTAGAATGGTATCTTTGCTTCGTCCACTAGAACTATTTGTGTATGCATTCTTTGCTATAACAGGATGGATGTGACACACACAGATAGATAAATATCTGATTGTTTCAGATTGCTATGAATGCACACAACGAATTTGACAATTGTGACAGCTTATTAAAAGTATAAATCACCTCCAATCATTTCCTGGTCAAATCACACACTATAAAGTTTAAACTTAACGTGTGTTGCAGTTTGGAAAGATGACCGAATAGAGATCTGAATAACAAACTGTGGAGAACTTGTTTGCGTTATCCATCAACATAAGCTAAAATACTCTAAAATTAACAAGGCGGTCTCTTTGTTGCGTACTGATTATTGAAAAGATTTGTTGAAATCGAAGAAAAGAGTAAAAAAGATGAATTGAGGCGTACATTAGGAACAAGAAGTCCAACAATCCGTTCATTATCTGTTGTCTAAAACAACATGAATGCACGCAACGAATTTGACAACTGTGGAGCGTGATCAACTACTTTGGGTATATTCGAAACCAACTAAAATACGTTGGGTATATTCGAAACCAACTAAAATACATTAAAATACGCTAAAATTACGTTACAATACGTTAAAATACGATAAAATACCCTAAAATACGTTAAAATACGCTAACTTACGTTACAATACGTTAAAATACACTAAAATACCTAAAATACGTTAAAATACGCTAACTTACGTTACAATACGTTAAAATACGCTAAAATACCCTAAAATACGCTAACTTACGTTACAATACGTTAAAATACGCTAAAATACGTAAAAATACCCTAAAATAGGTTAAAATAAGCTAAAATACGTTAGAATACGCTCAAATACGTCAAAAATACTATTAAATACGCAATAACATGTTAGAATACGTCAAAATACGCAAAAATACGTCAAAGTACGCGACTAACGATATTTACACACACGTATACATATAACACGGCACTATGGAGTCCAAGTGGATTTCAAACAAAATTGTACGTAATCATGGAATACGATATTCGCACGCAACGACTTATGTTGAAGGTATACGTCATAAAACGACAAAATATGCGAAAGTTCGGCAAAAAACGAGACGTATACGCGTCGAAACGAGGGAAACACGATAAAACTAAATTTGAAATAATTCCCAATACGATCGTATAGGCCTATGTCGTATCGTATATCAGCTTAATACGCATCGTATAGGCCTATATGATGCATATTAAACTTTGTAATTTTCTCAAAAATACCCCTGAATTTATCAGAAAAACAGGGGTATTTCAGTACCACCACTTGCTTTCAAAAATACCCCTATATAGGCCTATACGATGCGTATTGAACTATAAATTTCTCAAAAATGTTTTTTAAATCAAGGGTTCCATCATTACCACCACTTGTTTTTAACGGGGATGTAATGCAATGATTACTCTTAATTGAATAGACAGACGCTTGCTTCATATGACTCACTTGAATCGTCTCGGAAGTACTGAACAACAGAAATAAAAGCTTCGGTTTCATCAGCTGCATCGTTTACCGTGGAATGCATCCTTATTTTTGTAAATCGCACAAACAAGCATGCCTTGAACGAGTCTATAATACTCGTAATCCTCAACCGGCTTTGAAACCCGACGGAATCTACGAAGAAACTGTTCGATTTCACGGTGAGTGGAGAAATAGCGACAGAGAAACTGTTTGACAGAAACTGTTCGATTTCACTTGCTTCATAGGACTCACTTGAATCAAACAGGCATGCCTCAAACACTTAACATTTTTAAAAGTTTTCAATAAAATTTTATTCTGCTGTGAATTTGTTCTCTATGAAATGTCTCACTTAACAAGAGAAGCAACTAAAAAAGTGGTGAACGGCATTTAACGTACACACCACATTCGAAGATCCTTGCATTAGACACAATTTGTTGGAATTTGTGGATTTCGGTTGGTTCAGATCTATATCCGGTCATCTTTCCTCTCAATTAAATAGACAGACACTTGCTTCATAGGACTCACTTGAATCAAACAGGCATGCCTCAAACACTTAACATTTTTACAAGTTTTCAACAAAATTTCATTCTGCTGTGAACTTGTTCTCTGTGAAATGTCTCACTTAACAAGAGAAGCAGCTAAAAAAGCGGTGAACGGTATTTAACGTACACATCGCATTCGAAGATCCTTGCATTAGACACAATTTGTTGGAATTTGTGGATTTCGGTTGGTTCAGATCTCTATTCGGTCATCTTTCCTCTCAATTGAATAGACAGACACTTGCTTCATAGGACTCACTTGAATCAAACAGGCATTCCTCAAACACTTAACATTTTTACAAGTTTTCAATAAAATTTCATTCTGCTGTGAACTTGTTCTCTATGAAATGTCTCACTTAACAAGAGAAGCAACAAAAAAAGCGGTGAACGGTATTTAACGTACACACCGCATTCGAAGATCCTTGCATTAGACACAATTTGTTGGAATTTGTGGATATCGGTTTGTTTAGATCTCTATTCGGTCATCTTTCCTCTCAATTGATATAACAACTCTAAATTAAACCGACACTCTCCCGAATATTTTTCCGACACCCTAATATATTTTAAAATATTCTAATATGTCCTAGAATACACCCCATACATGAAAACGGGCCCCGAATACCCTAAATATTATTAAAAATAATTAAAAATTAATATTTGGGTCTGTCGCGGGCCGCGTAAACCTCTTAAGGGTCTTACGCGGGCCGCTAGAGATCAAAGGTGTGGCGCAGCCCAGTGATGACACATGTCATCATCGTGGCAGGTCTAGTCGATGACCCGGATCAGCTACAGCGTTGACTAGAGTTGACGCGGGCCGCGTAGACCTTTGTCTACTCTTACGCGGGCCGCGTAAAAGTTGAATTCAGCCCCTATATAAGAATGCATCGGGCCTTCAGTCGATTTCGTTCAAAACTTTCTTTCTTTCTCTCAATATTACATAGTATACACTATACTCGGGTATAATACCCCCTAAATAGCAAAGTTCTGCTCCGTTGTAAGTATCATAACCCCTGGATACGTATTAGATACTCTCCCCGATTGATCTAGGGTTCCGTAACGGCTGTCGTGGTTCTGCCCGACGTAGTCGTTGGAATGCCGTCTCGGGGAGGGTATTACTAATGTTAAAATGGGTTATTATACTAACACGTGTGCTTTTGTGTAAATTATAGATAATTCCCAGGGAACCCTTACAGAAAATCTAAGACAGCAATGTGAGTTGATCCGCTTTTTGTAAACCTTTTGTTAACTGTTTTTACAAAACCTCATACAATTAAATGTATATTAAAGCAGTTATTGAGTATTTGTAAGAATACAATTATCATGGGTATGTTGGGGTTTTGTATACAAAATTTGTTACCACCTGGTCAAGGAGTAACATTTCCACAAGTCGGGTCTGACAGTACCATGGATGTTAACTGATATAACTTGGAAACAAATGTAATTGCGAGATCGCCCTCAATACTGTACAATGGGTTTTTATTTAAACTTGATTAAACTGGGATTCACTCACCAGTATTTCCCACTGACAAATGTTTTTAAAACGCGTTTCAGGTAACAAAATGTGAAAACCAAATAGAAGCCAGCTGGACAGCACTGAAGGCTTGGAAAAGTGGCAATAAAGTTACCTAAAATAAAATAGATGTTTTTATTTAATAAAATAGGATGTATTCCTATGAAAATGTGTGTACTGCAAACTTGGGTTTTATCCCATGTGTTTAGTATTATGAAAATGTGGTATTTCACTCTGATCAAATATTTCCTAAATACGATCCTGATGAAAATTTCCGCTGCCAAATTAGACAATACGCGATACCACCGAAACTGGCTCGCGGCCGCCCGTTCCCGGGGATTTGGGATCGGGGGTTGCGACAGAAGGTGGTATCAGAGCTAAGCCACTGATTCAGCCACAGAAGTGTTCTGCTAACATCAAAATTCAAATTGTTAGGAAATAAATTATGGAAATACGTGCATAATTGTATTTCTTGTTATGTGTTATTTGACTATTTGTTAATTTACAGTATGAGCGACCAAGGACCATCAGACGTGTATCGTCAATTGTCTGGTTCGCCTAGAAGCGAAGGCACCTCCTCTTCTCAGCTTGCCCTCTCAGGGTACTCTGCTGATACGGAAGAAGGAATATTCGTGTTTAAGGCTCAGTCTGAAGAGCCATTCCCTCAGAAAAAGAGAGGATGGTTCAGTCGAGGGGCACATGAGCGTACAAAGCGTATGAAAAAGTTACAAGACCAGAGAGCACTAGCAGCAGCTAAAAGAGAAACCGATGCCTATGCCCAGGATATGATTAATAGGGGTATAGCCAACATCCACATCTGAGCAACCACTACAGCTGACCCTAACCTGGAACAAATGATAGCACCCCAACCACAACCACCAATTCCTGACCAACCAATGGAAATAGAAAACCCTGAAAATCAAGGAGAAATGCATGACTTCAATCCGGAAGAAATACCTAGGGTACCTGCACCAAACCCCTTAGACCCAAATTACGACCCATGGTGGGATGACAATAGGGACTATGTGCAACGTTACCCGATACAGGAAGATATGCCCATGCCAAACATAGGAGCCTACCCAGGTTTGGATCCTTTAGATCCCTATTATCACGATGTATTCATTAGGGAGATTTTAGAGAATCCTTACCAATTTCAGGCCCCTACACCCCCGTACCAGGAACCCGCACCCCAGATTCCAAACCCAGTCCTAGAACCTGCACCCCCAATGAGTGCAGAAAACGTACAAGAACTTAGGACATTTGGTGAGAAAATTTTAGAAAGTAGTGAAAGAATACGACATGTGGGAGAGCGACTCGTCTGGAAGTACGACGAGCGCAATATGGATTTCTGGATGAATCCATATCCATGAATGTGAGAATGGAAACGGTAGTAATAGTAATAATAATATAATAACAAAATAATAATAAAATATGTGTGTACGGATGCCTACTACTATTAGTGTAATTTTATTTCAGTTGGTATTGTAATTTTTATTTCAGTACTAGTGTGTAATAGATGCATAGTATATGAAAATAGAGTAAGTCGCAATGATCGACGCTTTTGACCAAAATGCGTGTCATGTGATTGACTATATTGAATATTATTTTGTGATATTAATACGTGGTAAATATTTAAAATTCAGATGGTCGACGAAGGAAATCAAGAAAATCTGAATAACGATAACCAGAGTAACATTAACTTGATTAATGAGAATCCGAGCATCAATAATAATGGAAACCAAGTGGATAATAGTGCTATCCAACACATAGTGGCACAAGGAATTATAGATGCAATGCCATTTATTATTCAAACTGTTAAGGATGCTGATAATAAAAGTAAACATAGCAGTAAGCGACCAATTGAACCAGAACACAGCGTAAACAATGGACCCGTACTTCAAGTACCCATTCCCAAAAAAAGAAGAACCATGCCTTATGGTTGTTCTTACAAAGAATTCTGGTCCTGCAAACCAATAGAATTCTCGGGCAATGAAGGACCCATTGCAACTCTGCGCTGGATAGAAAAGACTGAGGCTGTTTTAAAAATAAGCAAGTGTGCTGAAGAAGACAAGATAATGTTTGCTTCTAATTTATTTAAGAATTCAGCCTTAGAATGGTGGAACACTATCCTCCAGTCAAGATGAAGTGATAGGGTATACAACATGGAATGGGAGGAATTTAAAAATATGGTAGAAAGGAAATTCTGCCCTCCCAATGAAAAGGAACATATAGCAAATAAGTTTCTAAACCTAAGAATGACCGGGGTAGATAGTAAGGGTTATACTACCACATTCTTTGAATATGCTAGAATAGTACCAACCCTTGCATCACCTGAACCGGTATTAATCTCCCGTTACATCTGGGGATTAATTGGAGAGATTAGACATGTAGTCAAGGCAGCTAGACCTCAAACCATAGAAGAAGCTGTAGAACTAGCCAATACCTTGACAGATGAGTTAATCCGTACTAGAGAAGAAGACTAGAGGAGAAACCTAGCCCAAAGGCTTACCCAAGAATTCCGTTATGGGAATTCCAACCATAGGAACATAGGTTCTACCTCTGTACCATTCTGCAAAGTCTGCAAGAAAAAGCATTCAGGAAATTGCTTCACTCACTGCAATTTCTGCAAGGCACCAGGACACAAGGAAGAAGATTGCAGGAGAAAATCCAGTAATGGACTATGCTTCAACTGTGGAGAAAAAAGTCACATAAAGCCTAACTGTCCAAAACTAGCTCCAGCTGCGAACAACAAGAACACTAAAAATGCTAGAGCATTTGTTCTGACTGCAGATGAAGCCAAAATGATTCCAGACGTCATAGCTGGTACGTTTTTAGTTAATGATGTTTTTGCTAAAGTATTATTTGACTCTGGTGCAAACCAAAGTTTTATTAATACTTCATTTTGCAAACTTCTTAATCAACCATTAACTAAACTCTCACAAGAATGTCTAGTCGAGACAGCAAATGGAGAAACAGTTAGGATTTCTGAAATCTTGCAGGGAGCAAGAATAGAATTTTTAAATCAAACGTTTATGGCAAATCTTTATCCCATGAATCTGGCAGGATTTGATATTGTATTAGGAATGGATTGGTTAATAGCCAGTATTTTATGTGATCAAAAGTCAATTCTAGTAAAATCACCAAAAGGTGAAAATATCACAATTAAAGGAGATAAACCCTGTAGATCCACAAAATTAATCTCTGTAATGAAAACTGCAAGCTATATAAGAAAAGGATCTATAGTGTATTTGATTTCCATAATCACTAACACTAAAAGAAAAGAACTAAAAGACATTCCAGTAGTGTCTCAGTTTTCAGATGTATTTCCAGAAGAATTACCAGGACTACCGCAAGACAGAGAAGTTGAATTCAGAATCCATCTGCTACCCGGAACAGCACCAATTGCCAAAGCACCATACCGTTTGGCACCCGCCGAAATGCAGGAACTAAAGAAACAGTTAGATGAATTATTAGAGAAGGGATTCATACAGCCAAGTTCGTCGCCGTGGGGAGCACCGATTTTATTCGTTAAAAAGAAGGACAGATCAATGCGTATGTGAATTGACTACCGTGAATTAAACAAGGTCACGATTAAGAACCGGTACCCATTACCGAGAATCGATGATCTGTTTGACCAATTGCAAGGAGCTCGATTTTTCTCCAAAATCGATTTAAGATTAGGATATCATCAATTAAAGGTACAGGAAGAGGACATTCCTAAAACCGCATTTAGAACCAGGTACGGTCATTATGAATTTACTGTCATGCCATTTGGTTTGACCAATGCCCCAGCCGCATTTATGGACATGATGAACCGAATATGTAAGCCATATTTGGATAAATTCATAATTGTCTTCATAGATGATATTCTAATTTACTCTAAGAATAAAGAGGAACATGCAAAGCATTTGCACGCACTTTTAAGTCTATTAAGAAAGGAAAAGCTTTACGCTAAATTTTCAAAGTGCGAGTATTGGTTAAAGCAGGTACAGTTTCTCGGACACTTAGTTAATCATGAAGGAATTCATGTGGATCCCACAAAAATCAAGGCAATTACTAAATGGAAAACCCCTGAGTCACCAACCGAGGTTAGAAGTTTCCTAGGATTGGCCGGATATTATTGATGTGTGCAAAATGCAACATGTAAATTACATCAATTGTGGCATAAAACTAACCCTTTTTTAGTACTAATGTTGGAAAAAGTGTGCTTTTGTCTTCCTTTTGTATTTTCAGGATTAAATGAGCCCAAATTAACAAAAGAAGCAAAAAGGCAGCTAAATCTAACATAAATACAAGAAAATGAACAAACGTGGCATGCCCGACCTCCCCGAAAGCATCTTCCCAAGCAAAACAAGAAAACAGAAGACTGAACACGCCCCGTGTTCACTGAACACGGGGGCGTGCCCAAGTGTCAGCATAAAAGACAAAGTTGTAGAAGCTTCCATCGCCCACCACGGGGCCGTGCTCAGCGGACACGGGGCCGTGGTCAACTATAAGATTCGCAGAATCCAAGCAAATCTTGATAGTAAAGATATGCTTCTGCACACGGGGTCGTGCCTAGCGGACACGGGGGCGTGGTCAACTAATGCAGCCAAACTGCAATTAATGAAGACAGAGAAGAGGATGGACACGGGGCCGTGCCCACTGGACACGGGGCCGTGCCCGAGCTTCTGTTCAGCCTATAAATAGGAGTGCTTAGCTCAAGTTCAAACCATCCCTTGGCACACCACCTCTCTCACACTTCACCCACCACCCACCACCACCATAACACCATCATCCATTGTCCATCATAGAGTGTGTGAGTCGTCTCGGGATCCAAGATTGATCGTAAGAGTTCTTGACAATCAAGGCCATGTTTGCCTAAGTCTCTTACATCACTTGGTGAAGACAAAGTGTCTAGTGTAATACTTTTTATTTCTAATCTTTTCGCACTTTTTACTTGGTTTTGTATTAATGACTTTAATAACTAGTTTCTTATGTTGAAGGTGATTTTTCCTTATCGTTCGTCCGTGGTGTCTTGGCGTTATTTTACTGTCTATATAAAATAAAAGATTTTCACCATTCATATCTCCACGGTCTATATGGAGGTATGTTGGCTACCTGGTCGGGGGTTAAGGGAACAGTTTGGTAAGAGTCTTTCCTTGTTCAGTGTATAGATCCTGCAAGGACCTAGGTCAAATGTAGTAGGACCTCCTTCAATACCCACCGGTATTGGATGGCGGGGGTCCAAACTCTTTGATCCCCTCATAAGTTAAGCTACTATTAATACTTTAACCCGGCTACTTAGGACTGTATCCCTGCTGACTCAGACTACTTAGCCGAGGGTAACGTCGCCTTCAAAAGAGGGGCCTACCATAATATGCATTAATAACTTAATTAATTATCTTTCAATAATCCAACCCTTTAAGATTGTATCCTTGCTGACTCAAACTACTGGGTTGAGGGTAACGTCACCTTCAAAAGAGGGGCCTACTACAATAACTAAGATAATCTCTTAAATAGTGCAAAAGTGCGGAAATAATCAAAGGTTACACTATACACGAGTCGGAGCCAAGTGATTCATCTTGTCTATCTGTTTTTATTTTTATTTTTCAGCATTTTAGTTAGTTTTTATTTTTCTAGTTTAAAACCTTTTTCTAACTTTTGATTTGATTAGACGTTGAGGGTAAACCGGTACTAAAAGCTCTTGTGTCCTTGGACGACCTCGGTATCTTGCCAACACTATACTATGCTCACGATGGGTGCACTTGCCCATATGTGTGTTTAGTGTTAATAAATATCGTGTTTTATAAATTTAAAACTTGGCTAAAAAGTGTTAAAAAGGGCTTAATATATACATTAAAAACTAATAACACTCACGCACATCAATTATAGAAGATTTATTCAAGATTTTTCTAAGATAGCCATTCTTTTAACTAAGTTAACCTGTAAATCCATTAAGTTTGAATGGGGACCAAAGCAAGAAAAAGCCTTTAGAATTCTTAAGCAAAGATTAACACATGCACCTATATTAGCGTTACCAGAAGGAACTGAAGACTTTGTAGTCTATTGTGACGCTTCTAAATTAGGTTATAGATGTGTGTTGATGCAACGCTAAAAGGTTATAGCTTACGCATCCAGACAACTTAAGAATCATGAAGAGAATTATTCAACCCATGATCTAGAATTAGGAGCTATAATTTTTGCTTTGAAAATTTGGAGACATTACCTTTATGGTAGTAAATTTACCATATTTACCGATCTTAAGAGTTTAAGATATGTTTTTGAGCAAAAAGAATTGAATATGAGACAAAGACGCTGGATGGAAATGATTAGTGATTATAATTGTGATATTCAGTATCATGAAGGATAAGCAAATGTAGTGGCAGATGCTTTAAGCCGAAAGTATCACGAAAAGCCAAAAAGGGTACGTTCTCTTAAATTAAATCTACAAGTAGATTTAAATGATCAAATTAGAAAAGCACAAGAATCAGTAATCAAGGATGATACTGAAAAATTAAAAGGAATGATTAAGGAATTAGAACAAGGAACAGATGGAATTTGGAGATTCCATAAAAAGAGAATGTGGATACCTAAATTAGGAAACATGCGTCATCGTATATTAGAAGAAGCCCATAAGTCTAAGTACACAATGCATCCAGGAAGTGATAAGATGTACCAGGATTTAAGAAACAATTTCTGGTGGATAGGAATGAAAAAGGACATAGCAGCCGATGTTTCTAAATGTTTAACATGTTCACAAGTCAAAGCTGAACATCAGAAACCCTCAGGTTTGTTACAGCAGCTAGAAATGCCAGTGTGGAAATGAGAATTAATAACAATGGATTTTGTTATTAAATTACCCAAAACAAAGAAAGGTAATGATACAATCTGGGTGATTGTAGATAGGCTAACCAAGTCAGCTCACTTCCTACCAATGAAGGAAACTTTTAGTATGGAACAATTAACTAAATTATATGTAAATGAAATAGTTTCATTACATGGAATACCTTTATCAATTGTTTCTGATAGAGATAGTCGTTTTACCTCTCATTTTTTGTCAAGTTTCCAAAAAGCCATGGGAACCAAGTTAAATCTAAGCACAGCTTATCATCCTCAAACGGACGGACAAAGCGAAAGGACAATTCAGACGATGGAAGACATGCTTAGAGCTTGTGTAATTGATTTAAGAGGTAATTGGGACGATCACTTACCTTTAATAGAATTTTCTTATAATAATAGTTATCACACAAGTATCAATGCTGCACCATTCGAAGCACTTTATGGACGAAAGTGCCGAACCCCAGTCTGTTGGGCAGAAATTGGGGAAAAGCAACTATCAGGACCTGAGATAGTGAAAGAAACAACTGACAAGATCATTCAAGTCAAGGAACGACTAAAAGCAGCACGTGATCGACAGAAGAGCTATACCGATAACCGACGCAAACCCCTGGAATTTCAAGTAGGAGATAAAGTATTGTTAAAGGTCTCACATTGGAAAGGAGTGGTAAGATTCATCAAAAGAGGAAAGCTAGGTCCCAGTTATATTGGACCTTTTAAGATTATTAGAAGAATAGGACCTGTAGCCTATCAGCTACAACTGCCAGAGGAAATGGTAGGAATACATGATGTATTTCATGTATCTAATCTCAAGAAATGCTTAGCTGATGAATCGTTGATGGTATCTCTTAAGGATATAGAGGTAAATGAACAACTCAAGTTTGTAGAAAAGGCCTCTACAGATTGAAGATAGGAAAATAAAAAATCTCAAGCACAAGAGATTAGTTCTGGTCAAAGTGAAGTGGGACTCCAAAAGAGGACCTGAGTATACATGGGAGCTTGAATCAGAAATGCAAAGGAAATATCCACACCTATTCCAGTAGATCTCGAGGACGAGCTCTAAAACAAGGTGGGGAAGATAAAACAACTCTAAATTAAGCCGACACTCTCCTGAATATTTTTCCGACACCCTAATATATTTTAAAATATCCTAATATGTCCTAGAATACACCCCATACGTGAAAACGGGCCCCGAATAACCTAAATATTATTAAAAATAATTAAAATTTAATATTTGGGTTTGTCGCGGGCCGCGTAAACCTCTTAAGGGTCTTACGCGGGCCGCTAGAGATCAAAGGTGTGGCGCAGCCCGGTGATGACACATGTCATCATCGTGGCAGGTCTAGTCGATAACCCGGATCAGCTACAGCGTTGACTAGAGTTGACGCGGGCCGTGTAGACCTTTGTCTACTCTTACGCGGGCCGCGTAAAAGTCGAATTCAGCCCCTATATAAGAATGCATCGGGCCTTCAGTCGATTTCGTTCAAAACTTTCTTTCTTTCTCTCAATATTACATAGTATACACTATACTCGGGTATAATACCCCCTAAATAGCAAAGTTCTGCTCCGTTGTAAGTATCATAACCCCTGGATACGTATTAGATACTCTCCCCGATTGATCTAGGGTTCCGTAACGGCTGTCGTGGTTCTGCCCGACGTAGTCGTTGGAATGCCGTCTCGGGAGGGTATTACTAATGTTAAAATGGGTTATTATACTAACACGTGTGCTTTTGTGTAAATTATAGATAATTCCCAGGGAACCCTTACAGAAAATCTAAGACAGCAATGTGAGTTGATCCGCTTTTTGTAAACCTTTTGTTAACTGTTTTTACAAAACCTCATACAATTAAATGTATATTAAAGCAGTTATTGAGTATTTGTAAGAATACAATTATCATGAGTATGTTGGGGTTTTGTATACAAAATTTGTTACCACATGGTCAAGGAGTAACATTTCCACAAGTCTGGTCTGACAGTACCATGGATGTTAACTGATATAACTTAAAAACAAATGTAATTGCGAGATCGCCCTCAATACTGTACAATGGGTTTTTATTTAAACTTGATTAAACTGGGATTCACTCACCAGTATTTCCCACTGACAAATGTTTTTAAAACGCGTTTCAGGTAACAAAATGTGAAAGCCAAATAGAAGCCAGCTGGAGAGCACTTAAGGCTTGGAAAAGTGGCAATAAAGTTACCTAAAATAAAATAGATGTTTTTATTTAATAAAATAGGATGTATTCCTATGAAAATGTGTGTACTGCAAACTTGGGTTTTATCCCATGTGTTTAGTATTATGAAAATGTGGTATTTCACTCTGATCAAATATTTCCTAACTACGATCCTGATGAAAATTTACGCTGCCAAATTAGACAATACGCGATACCACCGAAACTGGCTCACGACCGCCCGTTCCCGGGGATTTGGGATCGGGGGTTGCGACAATTGAATAGACAGACACTTGCTTCATAGGACTCACTTGAATCAAACAGGCATGCCTTGAAGTACTGAATCAACAGAAATAATTGAAATAGCAGCTTCAGAATCTATTAACCCACAATTTGTTGGAATTTGTAGACAGACACTTGCTTCATAGGACTCACTTGAATCCTCTCAGAAGTACTGAACAACAGAAGGATGAGATATCGGCAGTTAGCTCGAAGAAGTTTCTCTCAATCTGGTGTTCCAATAGATTCTCCCTTTTATCATGTGTCATACGTTACGAGATTCTTCGAGAATTAGAAAAGGAGAAAATACGGAACGACAAGGGTAGTATGAGTCTGAGTCCATTGTGGTTCGTGTCATGTTTGTATTTCCCATAGCCACCATTTTCGTAGTATAAAACGGTTGCGGTTTTGCACATTCAATCTTCATTGCTTCATTATAATTAATAAGGCGGTCTCAATTGAAGATGTAATTGCAAGACTGCTTGTCGGGCTTCCAATGCTTACACAGGGTGATAAACAACGCTGATATTGAACAGATTATTGAACCAACTACTCGAAATCCCTTTCGTTTCTCGAAATTAAACGGATTATTGAACCAAGAAAGTCATTGGACTGTCGCAGATGAAGTCAAATGTGATCAAACTTGGACATCAGATGTAAATCTTGAAGAAAGATCCGTGGGCCCTATTGTCGGATCTGTGACTCCATGGAAGATGTGATTAAGGTAAGCGTGTCGTGTCATGTGTCATAAAACGGAACATAATCCCAGATTGTCTAAAGAAGCGCTTTTATCATGTGTGATCCAGAGGTCGGTCTCGGGTGGGCATAAGATCTGTGGGCCCTATTGTCGGATCTGTGACTCCATGGAATATGTGACTAAGGTAAGCGTGCCGTATCATGTGTCATAAAATAATCCCAGATTGTCTAAAGAAGCGCTTTTATCATGTGTCATATTAGAGTAGTATGAGTCTGAGTCCATTGTGGTTCGTGAATGTTTCGAATCATCATAGAAGACGTATCGGGTGAGTTGTGGATGATTTATAGGAGGAGGTTATGAAACGAATATATGTTTATACGAATTTAAAGGACAATACTGACAGAGGTGCTGGTCTTTTCTCCCACTGTGCAAACTTGAAAAATCTCACCATAACACATCTAATATGACACATGATAAAAGCGCTTCTTTAGACAATCTGGGATTATATTCCGCAAATTGGGAACCACATATTCGTGTGTAAAAGCTTGGAAAGATGACCGAATAGAGATCTGTATACACCCTTGGTATTTGTTTACCACATGACACATGATAAAAGCGCTTCTTTAGACAAACTGAGATTATGTTCCGCAAATTGGGAACCACATAGTAGACTGGTGGACTTGAATGGTTTTAATAATACTTGAAAATGGAAATAATCGTGTCAAGATCTTTATCTATCATATCATCGACCAACTGCTCGAAATCCCTTTCGTTTCTCGGGTTCGCATTCTACACAACACAACAAAAAATAAATTCAAAAAAACAATGGCCTGATACGCATCGTATAGGCCTATACGATGGGTATCAAGCCCGTCGCCAGACATAACCTGCATCTGTCAGTCTGCCATGTCTTTTACTTTATTTCAATACGCGTCGTATAGGCCTATACGATGCGTATTGAATTGAAAAAGTGTGCAGATAGACAGGGGGTGTGCCATTAGAAAACCCCTAACTAATACCAGGTTTCTGTACAATGATATGATTGATGGCATAGGAATTTATATAATTCATATTAAGTTAGCATTTACAACTTGGGTAGTAATTCATCGAACTGTTTGTGAATCGTTCGGTGAGAACTAAAAAGTTTGTTTACGTTTTTTCGTTTAACAAATGAATAAACATGAATAAGGATTTTTGTTCGATTAATTAATTAACGAACACAACCAAAGATCGGGTTGCTTGTTTGCGTTCGTGAACTTTTAGTAACATTTGTTTACGTGTGTTCATGGTTAGGTTTTTTCAAATTTTTTACTTTTAATATTTAGTTTGTGACCCTTGTACTTAAATTAGAAACCCTATCCATTTGAAGCTTAAAGCTTGTATCTCACTAAAAACTTAGTTATTTGAAACTTAGATTTTTGAAACATTATTTTTGAATAATTATGTCTAATTTGTTTTGGGATAATTATCTTTATAATTATTATTTAAGGTGCCTAAGGGTATAGGGTGTTGTCATGATATTTAAGACCACTATTACCCTCCATGTTAGCGTTATGTCATTTCACTCTCATCCACTATCCTATATGGTGTGGTCATGACCCAAACCATCACCCTATTCTTTTTAAAATTTATTTTGTGTAAAATATATTTAACTAATTAAGGAAAGGGATGTGCATGGTTGTCATGGTTTAATCTATGTGAACCATAGTGGTTCCCTCAGGGGTGGTGCAGCACATCATCCACCATCCTAGGTGGCAATCCATCCACCATCTTAGGTGGCAATCCATGACCCATCCATGCCCCTCATACCCCTTAGCCTAACAAGGTGATAAGTCAAATGTTTGGGATTGATAATGTTGTTTTTTTTATATTTTTTAAATGGTGTATGTCTGTTTATGTTTATTTGTTTTAGGGGGTGTTCGTGAACAAGTTCAATTTCTTAGTGAACTAACACAAACATGATCTTTTTGTTTAGTTTTGTGTTTGTAAACAAATTTAATGCTAAACGAATGAACATGTCAAAGCTTCGTTTGATTTGGTTTGATTAATTTACAACGATAAACATTATAAAAGATACTAATGTCTAATTCATGACCCAACAACACCTTTGCATAATAAAGTTTTAAAAATAAAATTGTTTATATTTGATGACAAACATAAAACATTCACTTATGTAACTAGTAGCGCCTTTCTCTAACGAGGTCTATGTTAGGATCGGGTTGCAAACAGCCAAACACACAATTAATTGCATAAAAGTAAAGAACACAAGGATTTACGGCCTAGCTGACCTACGTTCATGATCTGCAACCACGTTATAGTATTATTGCTTTATGCTCTTGTGATGATAAATTGCAAGTAAAAGATAATCTATTTATAATTACAATATTTATAATTACAAACTTGTTTTTATAACTTATTCCCCTAGTAAATGGGCTATTAGTTAAATGAAACGGCCAAACATGTCTCCAGTCTTTAAATGAATTAGAATAAATTGTCTAAATCGTCTTTAAGGTTTGGCATGTTTGCCAGTTTCATTCAAAACAACTTTTTTTATGCCATATTACCATTCACGTTTGTCATTTTCTACCATTTTCATCCAAACCTCTAACTGGGTTTTTTTTCTAGTTAACTTTTAAATAAAAAAATAAAAAACTAATTATAAATCCTATCAAACCCACCCCCACGCCATTCTCCCTCTCTCTACACCTAAACCTCTTCACACTGTCTCTCTCCAAACCTCTCTCTCTCTAAATCTGATCAGATCCTCACGACATCACCCCAGAACCATCGTGTACTGCCGCAGCCGGAGACCTTTATTGACCCTTGACGACCATCGCACATCGTCATTCCGATGTAAACCCAGTCGCCGCAGCCTTGACCACCGTTGCCAGCACCCTCAACATGGGCGTAGCATAGTGGGGGCCGGGGGCGCCCGACCTCCCGAACTTTTCGCTCAGTAGTGTCTGGTATGTAGTTTTTGTATAGAATTTTTTAAGTAACTACGTTTTCGAACCCCCGGTTTTATAATTGTTTAGGTATAATTTTAGGTCCGGTGATTTCCGACCCCCCGGTCGGAAATCTCAAACTTCGCCACTGACCCTCAACACCGCCCTCCGCCGTCATCGAAAAGGAAATTTTGTTTCCGGTGAAGAGATGTTGAATATGAAGTGGACGTGCTCCGGTGTGTGTATTTTAGTGATGTTTTTTGTGGATTTTGGTAGGTGACTGTTAAATTTTGGTTATATGTTTTTGTTTTGGTGTTGTTTGAGTTTAAATTCAGCTATTGGTATGTAAGATTTAAGTTAGATATTTTGTGAATTATGATATTGATTTTGGCATGTGATGGTTGGAATTTCGGTGAGGGTGTCGTGATGGTGGTGGGCTGGTGGTTATGGGTGGTGGTGGCCGGAAGTAGAGGTGGTGGTGAAAATGGGATTACGGTGGTGGCGTTGGTTTGGGCTTCGATCGGTGGTGTTGGTGGGGTGGTGATGGGTGATGACTGAGTGGTGGTCTGGTGGTGAGGGGTTGTGGTGGTGCCGGTGTTGGTGGGCTGGTGAAGGTGGTGACTGAGTGGTGGTGTGGCAGTGATGGAGTGGTGGGGTGGTGTGGTGATTATGTGTGTGCATTAACAGCATGTTGATGTGTGCAAAATGCAACATATAAATTACATCAAATGTGGCATAAAACTAACCCTTTTTAGTACTAATGTTGGAAAAAGTGTGTTTTTTGTCTTCCTTTTGTATTTTCAGGATTAAATGAGCTCAAATGAACAAAAGAAGCAAAAAGGCAGCTAAATCTAACATAAATACAAGAAAAGAAAAAAAACGTGGCATGCCCGACCCCTCGACAGCATCTCCTATGAAAGAACAAGAGAACAGAAGGCTGAACACGCCCCGTGCTCACTGAGCACGGGGGCGTGCCCAAGTGTCTGCAGAAAAGACAAAGTTGTAGAAGCTTCTATCACCCACCACGGGGGCGTGTCCAGTGGACACGGGGCCGTGGTCAACTCTAAGATTCGCAGAATCTAGGAAAATCTTGATAGTACAGATACACTTCTGCACACGGGATCGTGCCCAGCGGACACGGGGGCGTGGTCAACTAATGCAGACAAACTGCAATTAATGAAGAAAGAGAAGATGGGTGGACACGGGGCCGTGTCCGGGCTTCTGTGCAGGCTATAAATAGGGGTGCTTGGCTCATTTGCAAACCATCCCTTGGCAAACAACCTCTCTCACACTTCACCCACCCACCACCACCACCACCATCACAACCCACATCCACCACCATCATCCATCATCCATCATAGAGTGTGTGAGTAGTCTCAAGATCCAAGATTGATCGTAAGAGTTCTTGACAATCAAATGCCATGTTTGCCTAAGACAAGTGTTTAGTGTAATACTTTTTATTTTTAATCTTTTCGCACTTTTTATTTGGTTATGTATTAATGACTTTAATAACTAGTTTCTTATGTTGAAGGTGACTCTTCTTTATCATTTGTCCGTGGTGTCTTGGCATTATTTTATTGTCTATATAAAATAAAAGATTTTCACAATTCATATCTCCACGGTCTATATGGAGATATGTTGGCTACCTGGTCGGGGGTTAAGGGAATGGTTTGGTAAGAGTCTTGCCTTGTTCAGTGTATAGATCCTGCAAGGACCTGTGTCAACTTTAGTAGGACCTCCTTCAATACCCACTGGTATTGGATGGCGGGGGTCCGAACTCCTTGATCCCCTCATATGTAAACTACTACTAAAACTTTAACCCGGCAATTTAGGATTGTATCCCTGCTGACTCAAACTACTTAGCCGAGGGTAAAGTCACCTTCCAAAGAGGGGCCCACCACATTACGCATTAATAACTTAATTAATTATCTTTAAATAATCCAACCCTTTAGGATTGTATCCTTGCTGACTCAAACTACTGGGTTGAGGGTAACGTCACCTTTAAAAGAGGGTGACTCAAACGCTCAAACTAAGATAATCTCTTAAAAAGTGCAAAAGTGCGGAAATAATCAAAGGTTACACTAAATGCAAGTCGGATCCAAGTGATTCATCTCTATCTGTTTTTATTTTTTATTTTTATTTTCAGCATTTTTAGTTTTTATTTTCTAGTTTTAAACCTTTTTCTAAAACTTTTGATTTGATGACGATGAGGATAAACCAGTACTAAAAGCTCTTGTGTCCTTTGACGACCTCGGTATCTTGCCAACACTATATTACGCTCACGATGGGTGCAGTTGCCCATATGTGTGTTTGGTGTTAGTAAAATATCGTGTTTTATAAATTTAAAACTTGAATAACGTGTAAAAGGGGCTAAAAATATACATAAAAATCTATACCACCACTCGCACATCAAGTTTTTGGAGCCGTTGCTGGGGACACAAGGATTTTAAGAAAGTTAGGAATCAACGGCCTAATCGTTTTTTTTTCTTATTTTTCTGTTTTTTTTAGGATTTTTATAAATTTTTAGCTTTTGCAGAGCTCAGCACGGGTCGTGCCTGGTCGGACACGGGCCGTGCCTGGTCGGACACGGGCCGTGCCCAGCATTGTTACTGCCAGTTTTTATTTTCCTAGTTACAGAGAGTTGAGCACGGGGCCGCGTTGAGCTCCCCAGTAACAGGGATCCGGAAAACAATCATTGTATCTTCGACCACGGGCCGTGTTCATTTGAGCACGTGGCCGTGGTGAAACTTCTGACCAACGTTCTTTTTGTTTTTATTGCAGACTTGGAACCCAGGCGCCACATCTGAACTTTCCACGCAGTGTATGAGCTCTAGTTCTAGTAGAGACATAAAAGAACCTCTAGACGAACCCGAACGCTTTCTAAGAAAAAGACTTAAAGCTAAAAATAAGAGAAAGTTATGGGAACCCACTTCCAATGGCGGACCAACGTACCCTCATGGATTACCTACGTCCCACCATAGGTAATCTCGGCGCCGCTATCAATGCACCGAATGTCGAAGTCAACAACTTAGAACTTCGGCCGCATTTGATACAAATGCTTTAAAACTCCGCAACCTTCCATGGGCTTGCGTACGAGGATCCCCATCTACATATTACTAACTTCTTAGAAATATGTGATACCTTTCAGATCAATGGAGCATCAAATGACGCCATCCGCCTTTGAATGTTTCTGTCACACCCCAACCGATGGCGGAAACATCGGGGCATGGCACTGAGCGAAACAGATTGTCCAGAAGTTTCCATAACAATTATCATTACTATTCAATTTAAAATAACATGTCTGTAACACCTCGAAAATTCACGTCCTATAATGTGTTGACACGTGTCATAAAGTTTGAACGTGTGAAAGAATGTTATAAAAGGACTAAAGTTGACAAACATGGAAAGTATGTGATTATACGGGTTCTAAGTGTCAACAGTGAATAAATATACTTCATAATGACCCTACATGATGTTTATAACATCAAACGAATAAATCATGGATCATACGAAGCTAAAAGTGAGAGATTACAAACTACAGGGGTTAAAAGTGTCAACATGTTAAAGGTATACCTCTGAGTGACCTTTTGACAAACCCGAAGCTTTGTAAATGTAAATTATGCTCACTAGAATGCGCGATATAAATTTCATAAGGTTTCGTTATCATATGAGAAAATTATGATCAAATTCGTGTGCGAAGGGTTAAAGTGTTAACGTTGAAAGTTAAGACTTTTCGGGTTAATCGGAAGTGTACAAGGACTTGGCAAAGTGGGTATAAGTCCTAAAGTCTATGTGGGTATAGTATAAGGGGTCAAAATGCAAGTTAAAAGCCTAATTACCCTTTCAATTTAACCAAAGGTCAACTTGCAAAACAAAAGAAATAAAAAATCAGATTTAGCAGGCCAGGCGGCCCGCTTTGGGTTTGGTTAAACGGGCCGCGGGCCGCGTCCGAGGCCCAGATACAGAAAACGGGGACAGGCCCCTGTATTCGCGGAAAATCGTCTTTAAACCGAATTTTTCACATGGTGGGCGACCCCTAACTGTACTAGAGCACTAGGGACATGTGTATGGTAGTTGTGGTGAGTGCTAGACTTGGTTGTCAATCACTTATGGTGAGTGATTTCACTATAAAAGGCCATGTAGTGCAACATTCATTCTCACACCTTCATCTGCATTTGTGGATCATTTCTGGAGCTATCAAGCAGCCTCAAGTGATCATATCTCGTGCATAGGACTCTTGTAAGTCTGCTAGTTCTTGTTTAGTTGAGTTTAGCTTGGTTAATTAGCTAAAAGTCAAACCGTCGTAATTACGGTTTGACTTCGAGATTAGTCAATAATGGCTCAGTCATATCTCAAATTAAAAGTGGTTATAAGTTGGTATTTATGTGGGTAATAAAACCTCAAAAGGGTTTCCACTGATCACCACTCTAACCAGGTTAAAAGTCGGGTCAAACATATAATTAAAAAGTCAACAGGATTCTTAAATTGCAATTTATGCATAATTAGCTATCTAGAACATATATAACCTGTTTGATCATTGTTATAACTTAGTAATTAGTGTAAGAACATGTCCAAACATGTTCAACCCGACTATTTCCTGTTTAGACCCGGTTCGGAACCGAAAGTCACATAGTTTGACTTTCACTTTGACTTTCAGTTCTGACCCGTTAAGGCATGTTTTAGAAATGCCTCAGAGCTTTAATTGGGCTAGGTTACATGTTAGAACAACCCTCTGTAATTATACACTTTGGTTCATTAGTTATCCAATTAATATGCATGTTTCCGTTAATTGCTCATATGTTGACCGTTATGCCCTTATTACCTTAAAACGTGATTTATGAAAATGTAAAAGTGTAGAAACCTTAGTTACTGATAAATAAACTTGTATGCAAAGTTTGACATCAGTTTGACTTGTAGATTAAGAGTTATGCTCATTATCGCAAAACTAATGCTTTATGTTAATAAAACGGCGTAATTAGCGTATAGCCTAGTTAAGCCTAATTTTTTATATCAAACTTAATACCCACTGATGTAATATATTATTTTGGGAATTTTAAAGATTTTTAATTAATTTTAGGCTGAGCATAACTCATAGTCGTAGGCTTAATCCGGTAATTGTCGGTTTTGCCCTTACGGGCCATAAAATGAGTTTTACACATCTAAACGACTCCAAACCTTTTGCTACTGATCACATATGATAAATAAATTATTTTAAGCCTTCTGGAAATATAAAGTTATCAGATTTAAGTACCGAACCCGGTAATGGCCTTTAATCGCCTTAATTAGCGTTTTCAACGCATAGTATGTTTTAAAATCATATTGAACATACCCGGGTTGATACCTACTGATATATGAGGCAAATTATAATATTTTAACAGTAAGAAAAGGTTGATAAACTCAGACTTCAGTTTTGAGCTTTACGGCTTATGTGAAATTACCAAAATACCCCTACGGGGCATAGTTTGGTTAAAAATGATAAATTTCACATGCATGCTTTAACCTACTGATATAACTTAGAAAATTGATTATATTTTCTGATTACATCAGACCTGTAACTCAGGTTGTTACTTAAGCGCTTTTATAAACTTTTAAATGACCAAACTACCCCTACGGGGCCTAGTTTGTGTTTAAACACGTTTCGGGCATAATGAAAGACACCTTACTGATGTCACAACATATTTGAGACATAATTAACTTAGGAAACCTGTATATAGCTCTCATGACTACCCGTCACGCTTATTACGCGTACGGTTCGGTTTATGTAACAAGTTTACATAAATTAGCCGAAACGGGTCAAACCTTAACGGTTTTATCTCAAAATCCAGAATGTGAATAATAAACCCATATTAAACAAGTCTTCAAACTTTTCGGGTCTGAATCACATTCTATCCGGTCTTCGCTTAATCGTGCGTACGAACCGTATCTTGAAACTAGCTGGTCTAAGCTTAAGCTTAATAAAAGGCCCGTTAGAATTCTAATAGGTTATTATAAACCTTCGTTCCAGATTAGGAGGACCAGTAAAAGCTACGTGCATTTTTGCTTGTTGTGATTAATACTTACTCAGGTAAATACTTTTAACTTATTTTCCCTATACGGGCTTGGGTTACGGTATATAGCATACCGCTTGATCGGGCATCAAATCTCCACCGTCAAAGTGGGTAGTTGAATAATTTGATCGGCTCGTTTAAACAGTCTTGTTTACTTTACAGCCTTTGGGGGGTTAATGACCATGTCCCGGATATCCTTGGCATCATCTTACGAGATGGCCACGACCTGAGCACGGGGTGTAGGCGTACACCTGTCAGTGTATAACTCAATTATGTGGTGTGTCTATTGATCTTTAACCCGGACAAGATCCGGGCTACTGAACGCATAAGTAACATGTAATTCATTCACAAGATTATAATATTAAATAATTCTCCCAAGTTATAAAAATGTTTATGCCATGTGCATCCAAACCAATTTTAAACCATTTTCCAAAATGAGTCAGTTGATTGTATTTACCAGTGTAAACTGACGTATTTTCCCAAAAAGACTGAATGCAGGTACTAAACGAAATTGGCTGGATTGTCTCCTAAGCATCAATAAAAAGTCTCGCAAGCTTAGGATGCCTGAAGTCTGTTGAACCATTAATATTATTTTGTTTCGATCCTACTGTGGATAAACTTCCGGATATTGTTACATTGATAAACAATATTAAATTCGGTTGTATCATATTTTAAAATTTGCTTCCACTGTGCATAATAATATTGTGTTGTTTGACTATTACGTTGCCAACCACGTCACGATACTCCCCCACCGGGTCCACCGGTGACACGTGGAAATCGGGGTGTGACAGGTTGGTATTAGAGCCAACTCTGAGTGAATTAAACACTAGCCTTTTGTGTTTAATCTCAGTTACACAATTGCACATTTCTAAACCTTCGAGTCTAGACTTATAACATAGGACAAATTCCACCTTATTCGGTTTTTGTTTTGTCCTTTAAAATTTTATATTTGTTATTTGTTATCTCATGCTTTATTGACAGGAATATCAAAATGCCTCCAAGATTTTTCCGAAGACGAGGACGAGGAAAGGGGCCAGTCACCGCCCCCAATGACAACGAAGCTGGACCGTCCAATGTACGAGCTCCATCTGCTACGGAGAGCGCCGATCCACGTCAGAACAGGAGGAACCTGTTCGAGCCGGCGAGACGATCCATTTCGCACAGCTCTACACCTCCGGTCCAAAATTCAAATGGACCGCATTCGGAAGACGAACCCAACAACCCTCTGCCTTCCTTCATACCGCTGCAGAGGTCTTTGTCCCATCATTCCTATGGAGACCCTACACCTGTTTTTCGGGGACAGTTTAACCCGGTAGGATTCATACCAGAACCCGTGGGTTTCAACCCACTAGGGCCAGACGATCACTTCTCCGGTGATAATGCGGATGACATGGACGAGGATACGGACCCCGTCATGCCAGCAAGTGGCACTCCAAACCATCCGATTGAGATCTCCGACGGATCGTCTTTTCACGGATCACCCTACGGTGGTCCAGACAGTTTCCAAGCCCTGTTTAATCAGCACGAGTGGTACTATACACCTTCTCACCACTCGTCGTCTCATGGGCAGCAACAGCAGCAGCAGCAACAGCAGCAGCATCATCAAGATTCCTCTGAGGATCACCGATTCGTGGCAGTTACGCCACCACCTCCACCGCCACCAGTTCAGCCGGCACCTCCTCAACCGCCAAGGCGTAGGAGAACCGGTGCCCGCATATCGGCACGAGCAGGGGACTTCCATTTCAGTTCCCCACGTCAGTCAAGTGCCAGCCACTACCCGCCACATCAGGAGGACCCACAAATGGGTGGACCTTCCAACCTCGCGATGCCGCAGCCGCCGCCAATGGGTTTTGACAACCCAATCCCAGCTTATACAGGTTCCATGGCATACAACCCGTTCGAGCCGCCAGTCCACCACAACTATGGGTATGCAGAGGCCGACCCCTACTTGGTGGCAACTAACTACAATGCCCTGCACCCAGAAGGACAATACGGAGCTCCATGGGGAGTTGGGTACCCAACACAAGGGTACCAGATACCACCTAGGCCTATCATACGGACTCAGTCGCAGCCGCCTAGGTTCTCCCCACCTGAGCATGAGGAACTCCTTCAGAGGCTGGATCAGGTGGAACGGGAAGTGCACAGGGACCGTAGGGAGAGACGGACTTTCTTCCAAGGATTGGCAGGATTGATCAAAGGGAAGAACAAGAAGGACCATTGAATCCTTCCATTTTCTGTATAAGCCCCTGCGTGGGTGTATTTGGTTGTTAAGCCCCTATGTGGGTATGTGTGTTGGTATGTTTGGTTGTGTAAGTCCCTACGTGGACAATTATGTTGTTAAGCCCCTATGTGGGTATGTATGTGTGATGATTTGACCCCTACGTGGGTCTGTTTTCCGTTCACCCCTGCGTGGGTATGATGTTTATTTGTTAAAGTCCCTGCGTGGACTGGTTTGTTTGCTTAAAGCCCCTGCGTGGGCAAGTACTTGTTTGACCCCTGCGAGGGTAAGTTGTTATTTGAAAAGACCCGTTTAGGGCAGTGTATAATAATTTGAATAAATCAATGGAATGTTTGTTTTATAAATTTCATGTTTGCCATTTTGCGCATAAATAATTTATAAATGAAATAAATAAATTAAAATCATTCCTTTAATTTAATCTGCCTATGAAATTATTTAATTAAGAATCTTAAAGTGTGAAACCTAGCCTCGTGTCAAATATAAGGCCGGGCCAAGATGGTAAGACCTGTTTAAAAGATTCAAATCCCTATTAACATCTTAAAACATGTTAACACTCCTGGCAGAAGTGATTCGTTAAAATCACATGTCATTCTTATATGTATAAGGATTCTTTAGAAGATTCCAAACCCAATTATATGATCTCTGGATCATGGGTTAAGAGCATCAATTAAGATGATCATATTTTACCATACGTAGTAATATGATGCCTACGGGCCCAGCTCACTTCCATATGAGCCAAAAGACAGAGGTAGCTATGACTCCCTGTCTGATAAGGGTAATGAACTAGGTTCAAACCTTAAAAGTCTTGATTCTCTGAAATCATAGCTTACAATTTAAATTGTCCATGTGACTAAGTCCTATGTGCTAATATATATTGTTATTGTTTATAATTAGGATAAATTTAATTGAAATCCTAAATCAATACGATTAATAAGTTAACCAAATATGGTCTCTGTTTACCATGGTTAACGAGTCACCCTAAGGGGTAATTCCATAATAAACTCCCAAATAAAATATTGTTCTTGTTTTCTGCAACAGTTCAATTCAAATGGCTGACTCAGATGAAATAAATAGCCATCCGGTAGAGCAAAATGAGAACGCCCAGATTACGTTAACGGGTGCTGAATTAAAAGCGATCATTGACGGCGCTGTTACACAGGCTTTGGAAAGGCAGTATGAAGAATATAGTGGTACTCAAAGTAGGACCCACTCTGCATCACATTCAAAGCCCAGGACACATTCAGAGGCTCATAGCAAGCCTCCTCCCAAAAAGAATGGACCCAAGAAAGATGGTGATGACCGTCAATCCACCAACCATCAAAGTGTCCCATCTCAGCAATTAATACTGCATCAAGAACCCCGTAACAAGGGTTGCTCCTATAAGTACTTCGTGTCCTGTAAGCCCAGGGATTTTACTGGGGAAAAAGGAGCCGTCGACTGTATGACTTGGCTGGACGAGATGGACACGGTGGTAGATATCAGCGGGTGCGCTGAAAGGGATGTAGTTAAGTTTGTGTCACAGTCCTTCAAGGGTGAAGCGTTAGCATGGTGGAGATCTCTGATTGAGGCCACCGGAAAAATCCCATTGTATAATATGTCGTGGGATCAATTTGTCACCCTAACCAAGGATAACTACTGCCCTCAACATGAGGTGGAGAAGATAGAATCTGACTTTCTATCGTTGGTGATGACGAACCTGGACTGTCAAGCTTACCTGACAAGCTTCAATACGCTGTCCCGGTTGGTTCCTTACCTGGTAACCCCGGAGCCAAAAAGAATCGCTCGCTTTATCGGTGGTTTAGCCCCCGAGATCAAGGCAAGCGTAAAAGCTTCTCGGCCAGCTACCTTCAGGTCTGTAACTGACATTTCCTTATCCCTCACTCTGGATGCGGTCAGGCAGAGATCGCTGAGGAATAAGGAGGCCGAGAAGAGGAAGCGTGAAGATGATGGTTCACGAAAGACGAACAAGAAGCACCGTGGGAGCGGTGACAACAAGAAAGGGTCGGAGGCGAGAAAGGATGGGCATAATTCTGGTGAAAAGCCCAAGTGTAAAATTTGCAAGAAGCAGCACTATGGAAAGTGCAGACTGGATTCGAACTCTCAGACTCAGTCAAAACCCTTTGCTTGTGGAATTTGCAAGTCCACGGATCACAAAACCCTGGATTGCAAGAAGATAAAAGATGCAACGTGCTACCGTTGCAATGAAAAGGGGCACATCAAGACCAACTGCCCAAAGTACAACAAGAAGCCTGAAGAGGCTAAGAAGACTAATGCCAGAGTCTTCAGAATGGACGCGAAAGAGGCTGTGCAAGACGATAATGTCATAACAGGTACTTTCCTTGTAAATGATGTCTTTGCAAGAGTACTTTTTGATTCAGGCGCAGATAAGTCTTTCGTAGATCATAAGTTTTGTAAATTGTTGAATTTACCCGTCAAAACCTTAAGCGTAAACTATGAGGTAGAGTTAGCAGATGGTACTATAGAAACCGTCTCTACTGTGTTAGATGGATGTGTTATATCCATTAAGAACCATTCTTTTCCTCTGTCTCTACTTCCCTTTAAGTTGGCTGGTTTTGACATAGTTCTGGGTATGGACTGGTTATCTCATAACCAGGCCCAAATTGTCTATAACCAGAAACAAGTGGTAATAAAGATTCCGTCTGGTGAATCACTTACCATTCGGGGAGATACCCAGTATGGGCTGCCGGAGCAGGTGACTATGCTCAAGGCTTCCAAGTGTTTGAAGAAGGGGTGTGTCATCTACATGGCGCAAGTGATTATTGATGAGCCCAAACCGAAGATAGAAGACATCCCTGTCATTTCTGAATACCCAGAAGTGTTTCCAGAAGATCTGCCCGGTCTACCACCAGATAGACAAGTCGAATTCAGAATCGATATCATCCCCGGAGCGGCACCAGTTGCTAGAGCACCATACAGATTGGCACCCACAAAAATGAAGGAGTTGCGGACGCAGCTAGATGAATTGCTGGCTAAAGGTTTCATTAGACCTAGTTCATCTCCTTGGGGAGCGCCAATCTTGTTTGTCAAGAAGAAGGATGGGTCGATGCGTCTGTGCATCGACTATCGCGAGCTTAATAAAGTCACGATCAAGAATAGGTATCCTTTGCCCAGAATCGACGATTTGTTCGATCAGCTTCAAGGGGCAAGTTATTTCTCGAAGATTGATTTGAGGTCAGGCTACCATCAATTGAAGGTCAAAGATGAAGACGTTCACAAGACTGCATTTAGGACTCGTTACGGTCACTACGAGTTCCTAGTGATGCCTTTTGGGCTCACTAATGCACCAGCCGCGTTCATGGATCTCATGAATCGCGTCTGCAAGCCTTACTTGGATAAATTTGTCATCGTTTTCATCGACGACATTCTTATTTATTCTAAGAACCAAGCTGACCATGAGAAACACCTTCGTTGTATTCTCAAACTTCTACATCAGGAGAAGCTCTACGCCAAATTCTCTAAGTGTGAATTTTGGCTACGAGAAGTCCAATTTCTTGGACACGTGGTTAGTGAGCGTGGTATCCAGGTGGATCCCGCTAAGGTTGAAGCCGTAATGAACTGGCAAGAGCCAAAGACGCCTACAAAAATTCGTAGCTTCCTGGGATTGGCAGGATATTACAGGCGTTTCATTGAAAACTTTTCAAGGATTGCTGCACCCCTAACCTCCTTAACTAAGAAGAAGGTTAAGTTTGTTTGGGGCCCTAAGCAACAAGAATCCTTTGATATTCTGAAGCAAAAGTTGAGCAACGCCCCGGTACTGACACTGCCAGATGGAATTGAAGACTTTGTGGTTTATTGTGATGCTTCGCACACTGGCATGAGGTGTGTGCTTATGCAGAAAGGAAAAGTTATTGCCTATGCTTCAAGACAATTGAAAGTGCATGAAAAAAATTACACCACCCATGACTTGGAGCTGGGTGTCGTTGTATTCGCACTAAAGCTTTGGAGGCACTATCTTTATGGTGTCAAATGTGTGATTTATTCTGATCACAAGAGCCTCCAACATCTGTTTAATCAGAAGGAATTAAACATGAGGCAACGCCGTTGGATGGAAACTTTAAATGATTATGATTGTGAAATCAAATACCATCCCGGCAAGGCGAATGTAGTCGCCGATGCCTTGAGTCGGAAGGAAAGGGTTAAGCCTATCCGAATTAACGCCAAGCGTATGGAGATAAAGAATAATTTGATGGAAAGGTTGTTAGCTGCACAGAAAGAAGCTGTGTTGGAAGCTAACTATCCTAAGGAAAAGTTAGGAGTAACTGAGGAGCAGTTAACTCTTAGCAAGGACGGAATTTTACGATTAAACGGACGAATATGGGTTCCAAATTATGGAGGACTTCGAGATGTCATCCTCCAGGAAGCCCATAGTTCCAAATACTCCGTTCATCCTGGAGCTGATAAGATGTACCAGGATTTAAAGGCAAATTATTGGTGGATAGGCTTGAAAAAGTCTGTAGCCGCCCATGTAGCAAAATGCTTGACATGTGCGCAAGTCAAAGCCGAGCATCAGAAACCGTCAGGTTTGCTACAACAGCCTGAACTTCCTACGTGGAAGTGGGAAATGGTAACTATGGATTTTATTACCAAGTTACCCAAGACAAGGAAAGGAAATGATACGATATGGGTTATAGTTAACCGACTGACTAAGTCAGCTCATTTCTTACCCATCAAGGAGACTTATAGCTCCGATATGTTAGCCCAGTTATACGTTGATAAGATTGTAGCCTTACATGGCATACCTGTAGCTATTATCTCTAATAGAGATACTAGGTACACGTCACATTTTTGGAAGAGCTTCCAGCAATCGTTGGGCACACGTTTGAACTTTAGTACGGCTTACCATCCTCAGACAGACGGTCAGAGTGAGCGTACTATTCAAACGTTGGAAGACATGCTACGTGCATGTGCGATCGATTTGGGTGGTAGTTGGGATAAGAACCTACCGTTAATCGAATTCTCCTACAACAATAGCTACCACACCAGCATCAAGGCTGCGCCTTTTAAGGCATTATACGGTAGAAAGTGTAGATCGCCCGTTTGTTGGGCGGAAGTTGGAGATGTCCAGTTATCTGGACCAGAGATCGTGTTCGAAACGACGGACAAGATTGTCCAGATTCGTGACCGTCTCAAAGCTGCCCGGGATAGGCAGAAGAGTTACGCTGATCCAAATCGTAAGGATGTTCACTTCGAAGTAGGTGACAAAGTCCTACTTAAAGTGTCGCCTTGGAAGGGAGTGATGCGTTTTGGTAAGAAAGGCAAGCTAAGCCCGAGATACATAGGACCTTTCGAGGTTATCGAACGTGTCGGGTCAGTTGCCTATAAGTTGAACTTACCGGAAGAGCTCAGTGGAATTCACAATGTGTTCCACATCTGCAATCTGAAGAAGTGCTTCGCTGATGAATCACTGGTTATACCACATACAGATGTGCATATAGATGAGAGCTTAAAGTTTGTGGAAAAACCTTTGTCGATCGAAGATCGACAGGTAAGGAAGCTTCGAAGGAAGCATATACCTTTTGTGAAAGTCAAATGGGATGCCCGTAGAGGTCCCGAATTCACGTGGGAGGTTGAATCCACAATGAAAGAAAAGTACCCTTACTTGTTTCAGTAAATATCGGGTCGAGATTTATTTTAAGGGGGTGAGGATGTAACACATCGAAAATTCACGTCCTATAATGTGTTGACACGTGTCATAAAGTTTGAACGTGTGAAAGAATGTTATAAAAGGACTAAAGTTGACAAACATGGAAAGTATGTGATTATACGGGTTCTAAGTGTCAACAGTGAATAAATATACTTCATAATGACCCTACATGATGTTTATAACATCAAACGAATAAATCATGGATCATAAGAAGCTAAAAGTGAGAGATTACAAACTACAGGGGTTAAAAGTGTTAACATGTTAAAGGTATACCTCTGAGTGACCTTTTGACAAACCCGAAGCTTTGTAAATGTAAATTATGCTCACTAGAATGCGCGATATAAATTTCATAAGGTTTCGTTATCATATGAGAAAATTATGATCAAATTCGTGTGCGAAGGGTTAAAGTGTTAACGTTGAAAGTTAAGACTTTTCGGGTTAATCGGAAGTGTACAAGGACTTGGCAAAGTGGGTATAAGTCCTAAAGTCTATGTGGGTATAGTATAAGGGGTCAAAATGAAAGTTAAAAGCCTAATTACCCTTTCAATTTATCCAAAGGTCAACTTGCAAAACAAAAGAAATCAAAAATCAGATTTAGCAGGCCAGGCGGCCCGCTTTGGGTTTGGTTAAACGGGACGTGGGCCGCGTCCGAGGCCCAGATACAGAAAACGGGGACAGGTCCCTGTATTCGCGGAAAATCGTCTTTAAACCGATTTTTTCACATGGTGGGCGACCCCTAACTGTACTAGAGCACTAGGGACATGTGTATGGTAGTTGTGGTGAGTGCTAGACTTGGTTGTCAATCACTTATGGTGAGTGATTTCACTATAAAAGGCCATGTAGTGCAACATTCATTCTCACACCTTCATCTGCATTTGTGGATCATTTCTGGAGCTATCAAGCAGCCTCAAGTGATCATATCTCGTGCATAGGACTCTTGTAAGTCTGCTAGTTCTTGTTTAGTTGAGTTTAGCTTGGTTAATTAGCTAAAAGTCAAACCGTCGTAATTACGGTTTGACTTCGAGATTAGTCAATAATGGCTCAGTCATATCTCAAATTAAAAGTGGTTATAAGTTGGTATTTATGTGGGTAATAAAACCTCAAAAGGGTTTCCCCTGATCACCACTCTAACCAGGTTAAAAGTCGGGTCAAACATATAATTAAAAAGTCAACAGGATTCTTAAATTGCAATTTATGCATAATTAGCTATCTAGAACATATATAACCTGTTTGATCATTGTTATAACTTAGTAATTAGTGTAAGAACATGTCCAAACATGTTCAACCCGACTATTTCCTGTTTAGACCCGGTTCGGAACCGAAAGTCACATAGTTTGACTTTCACTTTGACTTTCAGTTCTGACCCGTTAAGGCATGTTTTAGAAATGCCTCAGAGCTTTAATTGGGCTAGGTTACATGTTAGAACAACCCTCTGTAATTATACACTTTGGTTCATTAGTTATCCAATTAATATGCATGTTTCCGTTAATTGCTCATATGTTGACCGTTATGCCCTTATTACCTTAAAACGTGATTTATGAAAATGTAAAAGTGTAGAAACCTTAGTTACTGATAAATAAACTTGTATGCAAAGTTTGACATCAGTTTGACTTGTAGATTAAGAGTTATGCTCATTATCGCAAAACTAATGCTTTATGTTAATAAAACGGCGTAATTAGCGTATAGCCTAGTTAAGCCTAATTTTTATATCAAACTTAATACCCACTGATGTAATATATTATTTTGGGAATTTTAAAGATTTTTAATTAATTTTAGGCTGAGCATAACTCATAGTCGTAGGCTTAATCCGATAATTGTCGGTTTTGCCCTTACGGGCCATAAAATGAGTTTTACACATCTAAACGACTCCAAACCTTTTACTACTGATCACATATGATAAATAAATTATTTTAAGCCTTCTGGAAATATAAAGTTATCAGATTTAAGTACCGAACCCGGTAATGGCCTTTAATCGCCTTAATTAGCGTTTTCAACGCATAGTATGTTTTAAAATCATATTGAACATACCCGGGTTGATACCTACTGATATATGAGGCAAATTATAATATTTTAACAGTAAGAAAAGGTTGATAAACTCAAACTTCAGTTTTGAGCTTTACGGCTTATGTGAAATTACCAAAATACCCCTACGGGGCATAGTTTGGTTAAAAATGATAAATTTCACATGCATGCTTTAACCTACTGATATAACTTAGCAAATTGAGTATATTTGCTGATTACATCAGACCTGTAACTCAGGTTGTTACTTAAGCGCTTTTATAAACTTTTAAATGACCAAACTACCCCTACGGGGCCTAGTTTGTGTTTAAACACGTTTCGGGCATAATGAAAGACACCTTACTGATGTCACAACATATTTGAGACATAATTAACTTAGGAAACCTGTATATAGCTCTCATGACTACCCGTCACGCTTATTACGCGTACGGTTCGGTTTATGTAACAAGTTTACATAAATTAGCCGAAACGGGTCAAACCTTAACGGTTTTATCTCAAAATCCAGAATGTGAATAATAATCCCATATTAAACAAGTCTTCAAACTTGTCGGGTCTGAATCACATTCTATCCGGTCTTCGCTTAATCGTGCGTACGAACCGTATCTTGAAACTAGCTGGTCTAAGCTTAAGCTTAATAAAAGGCCCGTTAGAATTCTAATAGGTTATTATAAACCTTCGTTCCAGATTAGGAGGACCAGTAAAAGCTACGTGCATTTTTGCTTGTTGTGATTAATACTTACTCAGGTAAATACTTTTAACTTATTTTCCCTATACGGGCTTGGGTTACGGTATATAGCATACCGCTTGATCGGGCATCAAATCTCCACCGTCAAAGTGGGTAATTGAATAATTTGATTGGCTCGTTTAAACAGTCTTGTTTACTTTACAGCCTTTGGGGGGTTAATGACCATGTCCCGGATATCCTTGGCATCATCTTACGAGATGGCCACGACCTGAGCACGGGGTGTAGGCGTACACCTGTCAGTGTATAACTCAATTATGTGGTGTGTCTATTGATCTTTAACCCGGACAAGATCCGGGCTACTGAACGCATAAGTAACATGTAATTCGTTCACAAGATTATAATATTAAATAATTCTCCCAAGTTATAAAAATGTTTATGCCATGTGCATCCAAACCAATTTTAAACCATTTTCCAAAATGAGTCAGTTGATTGTATTTACCAGTGTAAACTGACGTATTTTCCCAAAAAGACTGAATGCAGGTACTAAACGAAATTGGCTGGATTGCCTCCTAAGCATCAATAAAAAGTCTCGCAAGCTTAGGATGCCTGAAGTCTGTTGAACCATTAATATTATTTTGTTTCGATCCTACTGTGGATAAACTTCCGGATATTGTTACATTGATAAACAATATTAAATTCAGTTGTATCATATTTTAAAATTTGCTTCCGCTGTGCATAATAATATTGTGTTGTTTGACTATTACGTTACCAACCACGTCACGATACTCCCCCACCGGGTCCACCGGTGACACGTGGAAATCGGGGTGTGACAATGTCCCATACCATGTCTCAAACAGCAAACAAATTATTACAAATAAAGTCTAGGCAAATCATTCTGTTTCGACAACTCAGATTTAAATAGAGCAATTGATTATCTGCTTCTAGAGACCCTTGATTCAATTACTACAGACAACTATTTGTTGGGCTCTAAAGCTTTATTCTAGCTTCAACTTCCTATCATGTGTGCATCCTAAGCACCTGTCACATACGTTAAAATAAAGTCAATACATATAATGTAAAGGTGAGCATACAAGTCTGATAATAGCATATAGAGTTCGAATTCGTTTACGCATAACCAGCACGTACACATGGAGAAATGAAGCACGTTAGTTATCGACATATATCCATCGATACCAATGACTGCGGGTTGACTACCCGAGGAAGTTCGCAATACATGATTACCACCGTAATCCAAGCAAGTAATTGTCCTTAACAACCCCCGTGTGAACGGGTGCTGAGTCCAAACTATAGTACTATCGTTGCTTAGGCAGGTAGACAGCATTCCATGTGTAAACATAACAAACAAGCATTCATAAGCCACGTATAACATGCATTAACGGTTAGCGTTCAACTAGTATTGAGTAGTGTGTTTGATGTGATTTGAATAGTTGTAACGTATGTAACACCCAAAAGTGCATAAAGCAAAAAGGGATCGAGTATACTCACAGCGGTTGATGGATTGAAGGGAGCGCTTAGCGAGTAGGGTTAGCCTGAATAGTTTGATAGCACAATAATAAGCGACGCGTAAAACGGAAAACAAGTGTCGGAGGGTCGGACAGCTGTTCGATCGGATGGCAGTCCGATCGGACGGCTGGCCGTGCAAGAGACAATCCGATCGGACGGCTGGCCGATCGGTTGGCCGCCCGAGTGGGTTGTTTCTTCCACCGGAGATGTACGTGTTTGTGTATGAGGGTTTGACTTTTGAAGTTTTCGTTGTAGCATTTGAAAACATTGAAATATCTTTAACCTTCAGGTCGGTCGATCGGAAGGCTGTTCGATCGGCCGGCAACCCGATCGGTTAGGTATTTTTAGCAAGACGGGTTCTCAGCAGGGTGTCACCTGATCGGACGACTGTTCGATCAGGTGGCACTCCTAGTGCATCGAACATGTTGAAAAATCGATTAAGTGTTGAAGTATAGTATCTCATGATCCGAAGAGTAATCCGATCGGACAGTAGTCCGATCGAACAGCAGTTTGTTCAATACTAGTCCTCAAAATTAATTGATTAAGTGTGGAACCATGTGTTAACTGATCGGCTGGCTGTCCGTTCGGACAGCAGTCTGATCGGTCAGCATCCTGACCTGATCAGCCTATTCGTCTAACACTTGGTTGTTCTGATTGTTTGTCGTTTTATTGAGGTATTTTGACAACGAGTCGAACCATAGATCCCTCGTCCTTACTTAGTTCCCCTGGTCGGACAGGAATCACCCAAATCTGGCCGGTGAACTGTTCGGAACAGAGTTTAACGTTTAACCCGAAATCGGTTAACCTCGTGGATAGAACCCGGATCTCGAGCCATGCAACCACCGGAGTGATTTGTAAGCCGGCGCAGACTCCGTTTCTATCAGTTTGAAGGCATTGAGTGGAAAAGAGTTGAAAGAAAGTTGGAAAATCCATCTTTCAATCCTTTTCACCGTGTATATGTTTAGATCTATGAAAGATCTTTGTTTGTTTATGTGGAATCGGCTAGATCCATGTTATTCTTGGTGGATTGAGGCCAAAACATGAAGTTCTCTAAGAACCCATGATGACATCATCCTAGAACACTTGAATCCTGATGATTCCACGGTTAAAAGTTACGATTTGAAAGATAGAAAGGTGTAGGAGTGCATCTAGATCAAGAAAGTACAAGGTTTAGGACGAAATCTTACCGGAATCGAGAGAAATCTGAGAAAAGGATGAGCTAAGCGTGCTGGTCGGACAGAGGTTTCCAAAAGTGGAAAGGATGACAATGAAAGGGGTATTTATAGGATGCCAAATGAGGAAAGTGCTGGCTGATCGGTCAGGCAGCTCGATCGGACAGCCTGTCTGATCGAACAGCAGTCCGATCCGCTGGCTGTTCGATCGGCTGGTAGCCTGATCGACCAGTTGCACGTTTCGAGTGTTCGGTGCGACGATTTTTGATATTTCGATTTCGGTTGCGAGCGGTTCGATACGATAGGGTTTCCTAGTCAAATTACTTTTAATCCCAACCACTCATATCTCGTACTATCCCTTCTCCACTAATTATCATAGTTCGATTGTGATTCGAATTCGATGTCGATTGAGTTCGATTGCATTTCGTGTTTCGATTGATTTCCACAACATACAAAATTAAACATGCGCAAGTAACACGTAAAGCACACACACACGTATAACAATATTCCAAATTCGTATTTCGAGTTGAGATTTGATTTGATGTCGATTGGATTAGTTAGCTTTATCGCATTGTTACTTCTTATAATTCACAGTCGTAGGTCGATTGAATAGCGATTAACATACGTCGATTTATTGTAATTATAGACACTTACTCCACATAATAGCTAAAACAAAAGAAATCTATTATTAGTCGGTTGCGCGAAATCGGTCGTTGACTTTGACCTTGACTTTGACTTTCGAAAACACGGGGTGTTACAGCAGTTCGTTCAATACTAGTCCTCAAAATTAATTGATTAAGTGTGGAACCATGTGTTAACCGATCGGCTGGCCAGTCGGTCGGCTGACTGTCCGATTGGCTGGCTGTCCGTTCGGACAGCAGTCCGATCGGTCAGCATCCTGACCTGATCAGCCTATTCTTCTAACACTTGGTTGTTCTGATTGTTTGTCGTTTTATTGAGGTATTTTGACAACGAGTCGAACCATAGATCCCTCGTCCTTACTTAGTTCCCCTGGTCGGACAGGAATCACCCAAATCCGGCCGGTGAACTGTTCGGAACAGAGTTTAACGTTTAACCCGAAATCGGTTAACCTCGTGGATAGAACCCGGATCTCGAGCCATGCAACCACCGGAGTGATTTGTAAGCCGGCGCAGGCTCCGTTTCTATCGGTTTGAAGGCATTGAGTGGAAAAGAGTTGAAAGAAAGTTGGAAAATCCATCTTTCAATCCTTTTCACCGTGTATATGTTTAGATCTATGAAAGCTTTGTTTGTTTATGTGGAATCG
This sequence comes from Helianthus tuberosus, assembly GCA_030545235.1. Lineage (NCBI taxonomy): Eukaryota > Viridiplantae > Streptophyta > Magnoliopsida > Asterales > Asteraceae > Helianthus > Helianthus tuberosus. Next base: position 176,194,068 of record CM060403.1, read on the forward strand.
GCTAGATCCAAGTTATTCTTGGTGGATTGAGGCCAAAACATGAAGTTCTCCAAGAACCCATGATGACATCATCCTAGAACACTTGAATCCTGATGATTCCACGGTTAAAAGTTACGATTTGAAAGATAGAAAGGTGTAGGAGTGCGTGTAGATCAAGAAAGTACAAGTTTTAGGACGAAATCTTACCGGAATCGAGAGGAATCTGAGAAAAGGATGAGCTAAGCGTGCTGGTCGGATAGAGGTTTCCAAAAGTGGAAAGGATGACAATGACAGGGGTATTTATAGGATGCCAAATGAGGAAAGTGCTGGCCGATCGGTCAGGCAGCTCGATCGGACAGCCTGTCCAATCGAACAGCTGTCCGATCGGCTGGTAGCCTGATCGATTAGTTGCACGTTTCGAGTGTTCGTGCGACGATTTTTTATATTTCGATTTCGGTTGCGAGCGGTTCAATACGATAGGGTTTCCTAGTCAAATTACTTTTAATCCCAACCACTCATATCTCGCACTATCCCTTCTCCACTAATTATCAGAGTTCGATTGTGATTCGAATTCGATGTCGATTGAGTTCGATTGCATTTCGTGTTTCGATTGATTTCCACAACATACAAAATTAAACATGCGCAGGTAACACGTAAGGCACACACACGTATAACAATATTCCAAATGCGTATTTCGAGTTGAGATTTGATTTTATGTCGATTGGATTAGTTAGCTTTATCGCATTGTTACTTCTTATAATTCACAGTCGTAGGTCGATTGAATAGCGATTAACATACGTCGATTTATTGTAATTATAGACACTTACTCCACATAATAGCTAAAACAAAAGAAATCTATTATTAGTCGGTTGCGCGAAATCGGTCGTTGACTTTGACCTTGACCTTGACTTTCAAAAACACGGGGTGTTACAGCCTCCCGTTGTTTAGGGAATTTCGTCCCGAAATTAGGCTGAAAGTTGTATACCACCGTGAATCACTTTTCTCTCTCTAGACTTTCTCTTTAAATAACTGCGGGTACTTCGCCTTCATGTCGCTTTCGAGTTCCCAAGTGAACTCGGCGCCTCGCTTGCCTTCCGATCGGACTTTCACAATAGGAATGCGCGAGCGTCTGAGCTGCTTGGTTTGGCGGTCCATGATTTCGACAGGCTTTTCCACGAAGTGTAATGTTTCATTTACTTGCATGTCATCGAGAGGTACAATTAGATCATGCTCAGCCAGACACTTTCGGAGGTTTGAAACGTGGAAAGTCGGGTGGACGTTACTAAGTTCTTCCGGTAGTTCGAGTCTGTAGGCGACTTTTCCGATCCTTTCCAGAATTTTAAAAGGTCCAACATATCGAGGCGCGAGCTTTCCTTTCTTGCCGAATCGGACCACACCCTTCCAAGGTGATACCTTTAGGAGTACGTAGTCACCAACGTCAAATTCAAGGGGCTTGCGTCGCCTATCGGCATAACTTTTCTGTCGATTCCGAGCTTTTACCAGGTTGTCTCGAATTTGGAAAATTATGTCTGTCATTTCTTGTAGTAGCTCAGGACCGGTTGATTGCGAATTACCGATCTCGTGCCATACAATGGGCGATCGACATCTTCTTCCGTATAAAGCCTCGAATGGTGCCATTTGAATGCTGGAATGATAGCTGTTGTTATACGAGAATTCGACTAATGGCAGGTATTTATCCCAATTACCACCGAAGTCTATGACACACGAACGGAGCATGTCTTCAAGGGTACGAATCGTTCTTTCAGTCTGACCGTCGGTCTGAGGGTGGAAAGCGGTACTTAGATTTAGCGATGTATCGAGTGCCGTTTGAAACGTTTCCCACAGTCGCGAGGTAAACCGAGCATCACGATCAGAGATGATGTCGCGAGGCGTACCATGATTACAAATGATCTCGTCGGTGTAGATTCGGGCTAATCGTTCTACCTTGTAGTCTTCCCGTATTGGCAAAAAGTGAGCAGATTTAGTCAAACGGACAACCACAACCCAAATGCTGTCGTGACCTGATGACGTGTGTGGTAGCTTTGTTATAAAGTCCATAGCTATACTCTCTCACTTCCACATGGGGATCGGTGGTTGTTCGAGTAAGCCAGAGGGTCTTTGATGTTCAGCCTTGACTCTTGCACATGTCAGGCATTTTCCAACGTAGAGAGCAATATCCCTCTTCATGCCCGGCCACCAGTACTTATAGCGAAGATCCTGGTACATTTTGTCGGCACCGGGATGAATAGAATACCAGGATTTGTGGGCTTCGTCCATCAAGATTTTTCGCAAATCGGTTCGCTTGGGAATCCAAATTTGGTCTAGAAAGTGGAATATCCCATTTGATTTGCTCACAAGCTGGGCTCCATCGTGGTAGATTCTTTCCTTCTTCAGTATGCGTTCGTTAAAACATGCATGCTGAGCTTCGCGAATGAGGGTTTCAAGATCGTGTTGGGCTTGAACATTATGAGTGCTAAGCAGATAACTCCGCCTGCTGAGTGCGTCGGCAACAACATTTGCTTTGCCTGGGTGATAACGAATCTCACAGTCGTAATCGTTGAGAAGTTCTACCCATCGGCGTTGACGCATATTAAGTTCCTTCTGATTAAAGATATGCAGTAGGCTCCTATGATCGGTGAAGATTGTACACTTGGTACCATACAGGTAGTGTCGCCAAATCTTTAATGCAAAAACAACTGCGCCTAGCTCGAGATCATGAGTTGTATAGTTCTTCTCGTGGATTTTGAGCTGACGAGATGCGTAAGCTATAACCTTATCCCGTTGCATGAGAACACAACCAAGACCAAGGTTGGAAGCATCACAGTAGACAATGAAATCGTCGTTTCCGCCGGGAAATGTGAGAACAGGAGCATTGCAAAGCTTATGCTTGAGGGTGCGAAAGGCAGATTCTTGTTCAGTTCCCCAAACAAAAGGCTTGTCTTTATGCGTGAGAGCGGTAAGTGGTACAGCGATCTTTGAGAATCCTTCGATGAATCGTCGATAGTAGCCCGCTAGTCCGAGAAAAGAATGAACTTCAGACGGGTTCTTAGGCGTAATCCAACTCTTAATAGCTTCAATCTTCGCAGGATCATCGTGAATACCTTGACTATTAACAATGTGTCCCAAAAACTGAACCTCCTCCAGCCAGAATTCACACTTGGAGAACTTGGCGTAGAGTTGATTCCCTTGGAGTAGCTCGAGAACCAAACGTAGCTGTTGCACGTGTTCGGTTTTCGATTTGGAATAGATCAAGACGTCGTCGATGAATATGATGACGAAACGGTCGAGATATGGTTTACACACGCGATTCATCAGATCCATGAAAACCGCAGGTGTGTTGGTTAAACCAAAGGGCATAACAACGAATTCGTAGTGGCTGTATCGAGTGTGAAACGCGGTTTTCGGTATATCCTCTTCTTGAATGCGTAGTTGGTGATAGCCTGAGCGTAGATCGATCTTTAAGAAGCACGTAGCGCCTTGTAGTTGGTCAAACAAATCATCGATGCGAGGTAGGGGATAGCGGTTCTTGATAGTTAGCTTATTCAATTCCCGATAGTCGATACACATCCTGAACGACCCATCCTTCTTTTTGACGAAAAGGACTGGCGCGCCCCAAGGAGAGGTGCTCGGGCGAATGAAGCCTTTCTCAAGTAATTCCTGGAGTTGGTTTGAGAGTTCGCGCATTTCGGATGGCGCGAGTCGGTAGGGAGCTTTGGCAGTAGAGTTGGCTCCAGGAATGAGGTCGATACGAAAGTCGATATCATGACTTGGCGGTAGTCCGGGAAGATCCTCTGGAAAAACATTAGGAAATTCTCGAACAACAGGAATGTCTTTCACTTCCTTCTTCTCTTTCTTTTCCTTCTCCGCTACTACAATGTTAGCCAAGAAAGCTCTGTATTCCTAGCGGAGATACTTGCTAGCTTGGACACATGACATGAGCTTGAGACCTTTCGAAGTAGTTTCACCGTAAACACACAATAAATCTCCATTCGCGAACGAGAATCGGATCATCTTGTCGAAGCACACAACTTCAGCATGGTTTTCGCAAAGAAAGTCCATGCCTACTATGACATCGAAACTTCCGAGTTGCATCGGAATAAGGTCGATTGGGAAGATGTGATTGTTGATCTCAAGAGTACAATCACGAAGAACAAAATTAACGGCGACGGTTCTTCTGGTAGCGACTTCCACATCAAACGTCGAGGAGAGTCAGGAGCGTTTACGACTAAGGAGCTTCTCGAATTCGAACGACACAAAGCAATTATCGGCTCCAGTATCAAACAAACATGAAGCATAAATACCATTCACAAGGAACGTACCATTGACACGTTGTTGTCGACTTAGGCTTGACGCATGTTGATGTTAAAAGTCCGTGTGCGTGCTGCTTGTTGTTGCTGTTGCTGCTGCTGAGGCTGCAGCTGCTGGGGCTCTTGTTTCACAACCCTGTTTGGGCACATGTTGGCGAAATGGTTAGGATCACCACATGCGAAGCAGGCTCTGGCGTTGACCGCGGGTGCCGGAGGAGCTTGTTGACCCTGAGGGGCAGTGAGCAGAGCTTGATGAGCAGGAGCTTGTCGAGCACGACAGTTGGTAGTAAAATGGCCGTACATATTGCAATGAGCACAAAACGGAAAGCTATGGTAGTCGGGTGGTGGTAGCTACAAGTAGGGCAAAGCGGGTGTGGCCCAGTGTATGCACGCTTTGCAGGCGGTGCATTAGCCACAGGCGCCGCTACTTGACGCTGTTGGGCTGGTACAGCTTGAATTGGTGCAGCAGTGATCGCACAGTTCTTGTTGCTGGAGTTGTTCTTTCTCTTGTTCTTTCTCTTGTTGCTCGATGAGGTAGTGGTTTCAGCAGTTGGTGCGGTGGTGGTAGCTTGATGCAGGTGCTTCGAAGTTTTATCCCAGACACCAGCCTTGACCCGCTTGTCGTTGATTTCAGTGGCCAGTAGGTAAGTCTCTTCGATCGTCGTAGTCTTAGCCGCTTGCACGAAATCGGCAACACAGTCAGGCAGGGCTCGGATATACTTCTTGATTGCCATATCTGGAGTCTTGACCTGATCGGGACAAATGATGCTGAGCTGTTTGAAGCGAGCAGTGAGTGCAGCATTTTCACCATCCTTTTGCTGTATGTGCCAAAATTCATCCTCTAGCTTCTGACGTTCGTGTGGAGGGCAGAATTCCTCCAGCATGACTTCCTTGAGCTCGTCCCACGACAGACCGTAGGCTGCATCGTTCCCTCTCTTGTTCCTCTCGGCCGTCCACTAGTCTAGTGCACGGGACTGGAAAACGCCGGTAGCATTCAGAGTACGGAGGTCATCGGGACAACCACTCTGTCGTACAGTGACCTCAATGGAGTCAAACCATTGAAATAGTGCAGTAGGACCTCCCTCGCCAGTGAATTCTGTTGGCCCACACGACTTGAACTGCTTGAAATTGAAGGCCTTGGTGGTAGCTTTAGGAGCTTCGGTTCTCGACTCCTTAGACGACTTGCTGGCGTTCTCGTAGACCTCACTCACAGCCTTTGCTACACTTTTAGCGATGATGGCAGCAAGGCATTTGTCTCTCTTTTCTTGACGAGAAAGTAAGGAATGATGGGATCCAGATGACGTTGTCTGCAACAGACATCGTCATAGGACTCAACACATTGCATTCGAATCTCACCTCACACGTCTACTACTTACTAAAGCTCAGGAACACGCATAATCACGTAAACACATAGACACGTAACCATGTAGAACACAGAACCACATAATCACATAAACACATGATCACGTAGAGCACAGAAACACATAACCACATACGCATGTAATCACAGAGGCGGTCAGAATACAGAAACCTATCATTTAAAGTATGCGATTCGTTCGAATATAACGGTCCCGTCTAGTACATCGATTAGCGTAGTATCGTGTATATCGTAGCATAAGGTCGTCCACAATTCAACGATTTATTAACGTTTTGGGATAGAAATGCAGTGCGAGTCGTATGTGTTGATCGAAGTGAAAGCAAAAATCGAGTGAATCTCCAAAATTTAAACACATAAACAGGTAAACACACATATAGCACATAAAATCGACGAATCATCAGAGTCGGCAGTTGCGGGCTCAGAATCGAAACACATAAAAATCGAGAAATAGATTGTCTGCGGCTAGTAGACTTCGACTAACCAAAGTGATTCGACTATTCGCAAGGATCCGTTGTGCACATTTAACCTTCAGGACTATGCTTTTACCTCGATTCTTGGGCGTTTGGCACACATCCCGTTAGTCATGTTGTGACTTCAGGTCATTGGAGTCCGTCGAGACTTTGGTGAGAGTTTATGAAATGAGCGGAACAAGTCGTCAAGGTTAGGGTCTCACCCCTGGCTTAACAACTTCGCTCCTGTTTTGATAAAATAGAGGAGATTGTTCATTAAAATATGGATTTCACTCCTGATTTGGCATAATTCTCCCCGTTTGTAGATAAAATGCGGGTTGTTCAAGCAACTTTAGTCGAGAGTTTGCGGTTTTCACACCTAATCTCGACTTAATTGCTTATTTATGGTTGAAAATTTCGAGTGCAGTGATAGTGTAGCGAGAATGGCGAGGAATAAGCTCGCACATAGTCCCTACTGGATATGCACAAGTCGGTCTGTTGGTTCTTAACTATAGACTAGGTATCTAAGACATCGACCCGGACAAGGTCGTGTCTTGCCTAATTCACTATAGTTATGGCTCTGATACCAATCTGTCACACCCCAACCGATGGCGGAAACATCGGGGCATGGCACTGAGCGAAACAAATTGTCCAGAAGTTTCCATAACAATTATCATTACTATTCAATTTAAAATAACATGTCCCATACCATGTCTCAAACAATAAACAAATTATTACAGATAAAGTCTAGGCAAATCATTCTGTTCCGACAACTCAGATTTAAATAGAGCAATTGTTTATCTGCTTCTAGAGACCCTTGATTCAATTACTACAGACAACTATTTGTTGGGCTCTAAAGCTTTATTCTAGCTTCAACTTCCTATCATGTGTGCATCCTAAGCACCGGTCACATACGTTAAAATAAAGTCAATACATATAATGTAAAGGTGAGCATACAAGTTTGATAATAGCATATAGAGTTCGAATTCATTTACGCATAACCAGCACGTACATATAGAGAAATGAAGCACGTTAGTTATCGACATAGATCCATCGATACCAATGACTGCGGGTTGACTGCCCGAGGCAGTTCGCAATACATGATTACCACCGTAATCCATGCAAGTAATTGTCCTTAACAACCCCCGTGTGAACGGGTGCTGAGTCCAAACTATAGTACTATCGTTGCTAAGGCAGGTAGACAGCATTCCATGTGTAAACATAACAAACAATTATTCATAAGCCATGTATAACATGCATTAACGGTTAGCGTTCAAATAGTATTGAGTAGTGTGTTTGATGTGATTTGAATAGTTGTAACGTATGTAACACCCAAAAGTGCATAAAGCAAAAAGGGATCGAGTATACTCACAGCGGTTCATGGATTGAAGGGAGCGCTTAGCGAGTAGGGTTAGCCTGAATAGTTTGATAGCACAATAATAAGCAACGCGTAAAACAGAAAACAAGTGTCGGAGGGTCGGACAGCTGTTCGATCGGGTGGCAGTCCGATCGGACGGCTGGCCGTGCAAGAGACAATCCGATCGGACGGCTGGCCGATCGGTTGGCCGCCCGAGCTAAGGCTTGGCTAAATACCCTCCCAGTTGGCTCGGTAAACACCTGGGATGAACTAGCCCAAAAGTTTCTATGTAAGTATTTCCCTCCAGCTAAAACGGCTAAATTAATGACTGAAATTAACACATGTTCACAAGAGGACGGGGAATCCTTATATGAAACTTGGGAAAGGTTCAAGGAGCTACTAAGAAACTGTCCTCATCACGGTCTTGCGGTATGGCAACAAGTATCCACTTTCTATAATGGGTTGTTGCCACACACAAGACAAACACTCGATTCTAGCTCCGGGGGACTTTTAGGTAATCGTCGCCCAAATGAAATTTATAATCAAATTGAGAAAATTGCTCAAACCAATTTTCAATGGCACACTCCCCGAGGCACGAAATCTATTGCCCCGGGCGCCTATAAGGTTGATGAAAGCACCTCCTTGCAAGCCCAAATCGAAGCCCTCTCCTCAAAAATCAAAAAGTTAGAAATGGCAAAAACGGCTTCGGTTATGGCTTGCGAGGGGTGTGGTGGGCCACATGAAAATTGGAGTTGTATGAAAGAAATAGATAATCAAACAGAATCGGTAAACTACATTGATAATAGACCTAGGCCGTCGGGTCCTCCAACGGGTACCTACAACCAAGGATGGCGTAACCACCCTAACCTTGGTTGGAGAGAAATCGACAATAGTAGTAACCAACGAACAAACTTTCAACAACCAAGAAACGAGTCACAAAATTTCTCTCAACAACAAGGGGGACAAGAAAGGCTTGAAGATACCGTATCTCGCCTTATCTCCGACACCGAAAAGAAAAACTCGGATCTATTTCAACAACTGAAATCGAATTTTAGAAATCAACAAGCTAGTATTCAAAACATTGAAAAACAATTAAATCAACTATCTCAAAATTTCTGCGAGAGACCACAAGGCGCATTACCAAGTAATACCGAAACTAACCCAAAGGCGCAAGTACATCTCATCATATTGAGAAACCATACCATGGGTCCCGAGGAGGCTCCATTACCTCCAACTGAAAAGAGCCGATCTAGCCAAACCACAACACCACCAACACCCCAACAAGAGATGGCTCCTCCGCCAAATCAAGAGCCTACCAAGAATCCTCCGGTTCCCTACCCCGTTCGGTTAATTCGCCAAAAGACCAATTAGCAATTCGCAAAGTTCGAAAATTTGCTAAAACAATTGCATGTTAATGTTCCATTTATCGAAGTCCTAACCCAAATGCCTAAATATTCAAAATTTATGAGGGACTTCCTCACTCACAAAAGGAAAATTGAATCATTGCAATTAGTTAATTTAAGCGAAGAATGCTCCGCCTTGTTACTCAACAAACTCCCGCAAAAAAAGATTGACCCTGGAAGCTTCACAATTCCTTGTTCGATTGGGGAATCTCCCATTCGCAATGCACTAGCCGACCTCGGGGCTAGCATCAACCTCATGCCCACATCAATGTTCAACCGACTCGGCCTAGGGAAAACAAGCCCTACAAAAATGAGCATACAACTCGTCGATAGGTCCGTCAAATATCCACAAGGTGTCGCTGAAAATCTATTGGTCAAAGTTGGCGAATTTGTCTTCCCGGCCGACTTGGTCATACTAGATATGGAGGAAGATACTGAAGTACCACTCATCTTAGGGAGGCCATTCCTAGTTATGGCCCACGCAGTGGTAGACATGAATGGTGGAATACTAACATTGAGGATTGGGGACAAGGAAATGAAGTTCGGAGTTGGAAAGAGAGTAGAGGACGATGACCTGGTCACTTACATAAAGGTCATAGACTCAAGTTTGGATGATGCTCTCCGACGGTGCAGCATGGGATGCAAAACATCCCACTTGGGTAACATATGACCAGGCTTTGGGTCTAGCCAAGGACCCTTATAAACGTGGCGCACCACGGAGGCATTCCGCGGAACTATCCTTAGTTTAGTTTAGATTAATTTTTATGTTTTCTAGTTTATTTTTAATTTTCAGGAATAAAACACACTCGGGATGGTGAAGGATACCAAGGGAAACTTGAACCAGCACCCTATGCCCAAAAACAGAGTCTCTCGCAAATTTTTCTTCATTACAGCTAGTTCGACACGGGCCGTGTCCAGCCAACACGGCCCCGTGCTGAACCGTCTGCAGAAAATAACCCAGTTCAGGTAACTGGACACGGGGCGTGTTCACTGAACATGCCCCCGTGCCGAGGCTTCTGTTTCTTTTTACTTATTTCTGTTACTGGCAACCTGAACACGGGGCCGTGCCCGGACACCACGGGCCCGTGTCCAGATGCCCAGTAACATTAAAATTTGTTTTTTAAACACACTTTTACACATTCAATCAACCTAAAAACTTATTTTTGGGACACATTGAGAACAATGTGAAATTTAAGTGTGGGGGGATGCTAAAACCTTGAATCTTGCAAGTCCTAATTACAAGCCTTACACAAAACTCTATTGGAACCGCCAAACACCCCAAATTTTTTCAAAAACTTTTCATTTTTTTTACTTGTCTTGGTTTAATTCGGGAATTACAAGTTCTAAAAATGTTATATTTTTACAAATTTACAACCGATAGCGTCGTGATAAAAAGAACCAACATATGAAAATTATGAAACGGCATGACAAATCTAGTTAAAATTTGATTATATATACTTGATCACATAAAAATCCATTCCCACAAAAAGTGAGTTTTGAGCCTTTATTGAGCATACAAATACACATCTTTAATCTAAATCCTCATTTTTCGTTTATTGTGTGAATAGCCGCTTGGTTCTTACGACTCTAGAACTTGCCATGACGATACATTCCCGGTCCTTACCAACTTAAACCCAAGTAAGTAAATGATGGAGGCATTAGGACTAACCCTTTTAATTTCAACACCATTATTTTTCTTTTTTTTTTTACCACCTAACCAAAATCCCTTAGTTAACCCCTTTGAGCCTAAACATTTTCATTTCTTAACCCAAAACAAACACCCTTTTACCCACCAAAACCCTTTTTCATTATAAACCCCTTTATTTTAGTAACAAAGCTCGGTTTTCTTATGACTTCCTTATTAAAAAAAATGAATGATGATGAAGCCAAAAGAAATAAACAAACAAGGTTATCAAAAAGAACTTTGTTTGAAGAAATGCTTCATTAAAATACAAAGTTATAAAAATAAAGTCTTACGAAAGCTCGGCTTGAAATTGACTCAGTTCTTAACGAGCCAGCTCGGCTCGGCTTGGTTTGTAAACGAGCCGAGCTCGAGCTTGGTCTGGCTCGGCTCGTGAGCTGGCTCGATAAGGTTTACATCCTTCATTTTTTTTGTCCCACATCGCTTAGAAAATCAAAACTAAGGGAGTGTTTCCCCTATAAAAGAAGGTAAAGACAATGTACAAAGTGAATTAACTATTTATACTTGCATATTTAGCCATATGGTTAAAATAAATGGCAATTATGGCCCATAGTCTATGAAGAAATTCATTTTTAAGATCTTTTTAAGTAGTAAATTTTGCGGTTTTTTGTAAGTTCGAGCTAGATCGAGCCGAGCCGAGCTAGCTCGAATTCTAATCTAGTCGACCTCGAGCCTCAAATCTCAGCTCGATTTGAAATTCGAGCTCGAGCCGAGCCAGCTCGAATCGAGTTCGAGCCGAGCCAGCTCGAATCGAGTTCGAGCCGAGCTCGAGCTGGGTCTAGCTCGGCTCGACTCGGCTCGTTTACAGCCCTACCTTTAACCCAAGCCTAACCCTTTCCCCCCAAAAGTCCTCTTGATATTTACAAAGGTGTATAGTTAAAAAGGAGGATGATTGATTGCTTGACAAGCTTATGGTAGAAGTAAGTTCCATGCCGCTCTCGAGTGTTTCACAAAAATACATTTTCGGCCGAGTGTTGAGTGATCCCTCGTGAGGTATGTGAACTTGTATATAAATGGAATTTTAAAGAGGCATGTTATGCCCTAATAAGTAATTTATCTTATGTAATGTTTTAAATAAATCATGACGAATAGGATTGTAAATAAATAAAAATAAAACCTAATAAAGAATCTTGGAATCCCGACACTCTATGACAAGCCCAAAAACCTTATCTTCTACCCATTCCATTTGGGAGTGTAAAGCCACATTATAAAGAGTTTTGCTTGAGGACAAGCAAAGATTCAAGTGTCGGGGTATTTGATGTGTGCAAAATGCAACATATAAATTACATCAAATGTAGCAAAAAACTAACCCTTTTTTAGTACTAATGTTGGAAAAAGTGTGTTTTTGTCTTTCTTTTGTATTTTCAGGATTAAATGAGCTCAAATGAACAAAAGAAGCAAAAAGGCAGCTAAATCTAACATAAATACAAGAAAAGAAAAAAAAAACATGGCATGCCCGACCACTCGACAGCATCCTCCCAAGAAAGAACAAGAGAACAGAAGGCTGAACACACCCGGTGCTCACTGAGCACGGGGGCGTGCCCAAGTGTCTGCAGAAAAGACAAAGTTGTAGAAGCTTCTATCACCCACCACGGGGGCGTGTCCAGTGGACACGGGGCCGTGGTCAACTCTAAGATTCGCAGAATCTAGGAAAATCTTGATAGTACAGATACGCTTCTGCACACGGGGTCGTGCCCAGCGGACACGGGGGCGTGGTCAACTAATGCAAACAAACGGCAATTAATGAAGAAAGAGAAGATGGGTGGACACGGGGCCGTGTCCGGGCTTCTGTGCAGGCTATAAATAGGGGTGCTTGGCTCATTTGCAAACCATCATTTGGCAAACCACCTCTCTCACACTTCACCCACCCACCACCACCATCACAACCCACATCCACCACCATCATCCATCATCCAACATAGAGTGTGTGAGTAGTCTCGGGATCCAAGATTGATCGTAAGAGTTCTTGACAATCAAATGCCATGTTTGCCTAAGTCTCTTACATCACTTGGTGAATACAAGTGTTTAGTGTAATACTTTTTATTTTTAATTTTTTCGCACTTTTTATTTGGTTATGTATTAATGACTTTAATAACTAGTTTCTTATGTTGAATGTGAGTCTTCCTTATCATTTGTCCGTGGTGTCTTGGCATTATTTTACTGTCTATATAAAATAAAAGATTTTCACAATTTATATCTCCACGGTCTATATGGAGATATGTTGGCTACCTGGTCGGGGGTTAAGGGAATGGTTTGGTAAGAGTATTGCCTTGTTCAGTGTATAGATCCTGCAAGGACCTGGGTCAACTTTATTTGGACCTCCTTCAATACCCACTGGTATTGGATGGCGGGGGTCCGAACTCCTTGATCCCCTCATATGTAAACTACTATTAAAACTTTAACCCGGCTATTTAGGATTGTATCTCTGCTGACTCAAACTACTTAGCCGAGGGTAACGTCACCTTTAAAAGAGGGGCCTACCACATTACGCATTAATAACTTAATTAATTATCTTTCAATAATCCAACCCTTTAGGATTGTATCCTTGCTGACTCAAACTACTGGGTTGAGGGTAACGTCACCTTCAAAAGAGGGGCCTACTACTATAACTAAGATAATCTCTTAAAAAGTGCAAAAGTGCGGAAATAATCAAAGGTTACACTAAATGCGAGTCGGATCCAAGTGATTCATCTTGTCTATCTGTTTTTATTTTTATTTTCAGCATTTTTAGTTTTTATTTTCTAGTTTAAAACATTTTTCTAAAACTTTTGATTTGATTAGACGTTGAGGATAAACCGGTACTAAAAGCTCATGTGTCGTTGGACGACCTCGGTATCTTGCCAACACTATATTACGCTCACGAGGAGTGCACTTGCCCATATGTGTGTTTAGTGTTAGTAAAATATCGTGTTTTATAAATTTAAAACTTGACTAACGTGTAAAAAGGGCTAAAAATATACATAAAAATCTATACCACCACACGCACATCACTTGTACCAACCTTTAATGTGTTGTACGTTAGCTAAAAGACAAAAGTGTTTCGCATCTTAACAGAAAAAAACAAACCTAGTTAGAGATTTGGATGAAAATGGCAAAAAAATGTCAAACATGAATGGCAATATGACACAAAAAAACTTGTTTTGGATGAAACTGACAAAAATGCCCAAACTTTAGAGACGATTTTAGCAATTTACTCAATTAATTAGCCACTTTTCTATCTTGTAAACCAGACTCTATTTACAAATTCTCATATGTAAATTTAATTTTCAAGAATAGAACAAGAAATCTCAACAAATTTATTTTTACTAGGATTTTCATATTAATTTTATTCTCAACAAATTTATTTTTACTAGGATTTTCATATTAATTTTATTCAATCCGTTTAAACCAAATGTTTTCAATAATGTAATTGCTTTTATTTTGTTTGCTTTTTACGTTATCTGTTTTCGACCTGAAATTTCTTTTCTAAATTTCCTTTTTTTTTTTTTGGAAAAGTGAACTTCATTAGACATGTTGAAACCCGAAACCAGGTGGCAACAAGACAATCAACTACATAATTACAAATTTACACCATTCATCCCAAGTTACAAATTTGTGTTTGGACCTATTTTTGAACCAAAGAAAGCTCACAGCCTTGATATCGCTAAACATGTCTTCAACTTTCGCCGCTTTATTCGAGAAAATCATCTCGTTCCTAGCTTTCCAAAGCCTCCAGCAAGCAATAATAACTATCCCCTGATACGCTTCTTTTTCCTTGGGGTCATTGGATTTTAATAATCCAAAGTTTCACCTGTTGACCGATAATAATCGTAACTTTAAAAATTCCCTCCAACGATCCCAACTTGTAAGAATTTGGCCTCTATTGATCCTTTTATAACATATAAGAATTTGGCCTCCTCAATATATTCAAGTACACATGTAGCCTCCTTAATTGAATTAAGTGCACTTACAGTTTGAAAATGATCGATGGGGGCCAAATTCTTACAAGTTGGGATCGTTAGATGGAATTTTTAGAGTTGAGATTATTATTAATCAACAGGTTAAACTTAAAATTATTAAAATCCAATAACCCTTTTCCTTGCCAAACCGTTGTGGTTGTGATTCTCCAAAATATCCCGAAATGAGAAGGAATAGAGAAAAGAGGTCTTGCACCACCTGCTGATTTTTTTTTGCCAAATAACCGTAGCCATGTATAAGGAATATTTTATGATGAATGATTGGAAAAAGATGATGAAAGACAGTGTGGCATACAATTAATGTAGCATGGTTTCATGTTGGATATGTTTATTTTTATGTGAATATATTCTACATGATCGATATTTTGAGAACGAGCATTGACTTTAATGTTGGCAAGAAAGAGAGGATAAAACAGGAATTTTTTTCTACGGGTTCAGAAGTTTTAAAAGGGACAAGCGATCGATGTCTGTCACTAAGTTTTGGGTTTTTCTACACCTAATAAAAAAATCAATTTAGAATGCAAATAATTTATAAAAAACATGCCGGGCTTGGCCGTTTTGGAACAATTGGGTTCCACTGAAAGTTAACGTTTTCGGTTGTCGTGTTTCTTTAGACCGCATTCCTTCAAAACGGGTCTTACCCATCGTGGAGTGATCGTCAGGGATGCCACTTGCTCCCATTGCGGGTTAAGGGAAGACAATGTTTTACATATTTTATGGGATTGTTTATTCGCCATATTGATTTGGTGGGCGATCCTTGCTTGGATAGAAGTCCCATTCCCGAACCATATTACCTCGGCTAAACAACTTTATACTTTAGCCGTGAACATGAAGGGGTCCAAGAAATGGAAGAAGACTATAGCGGCGATGATTATGCCGACCATGTGGGAGATTTGGAAAGCGCGAAACGAGAAGACTTTCAACAATCAAAACATTCATTTCAATCGAACGACGGACCTCATAAAAGAGAACTCCTTTCTTTGGATTAGAAGCATATCTTTGTTTTGTAATTTAAATTGGGATAGATGATGCGACTTTAATATTCGCGATATAATCTTGTAATTGTCGGGTTCAAGTTGCTTGTTGACCCGTTTCTTTTCTATATTTATATAGAAGATTCGCCGTTCAAATAAAAATATAAGACACTTGATGAGCTTAAAACTCGCACAGTTTAATACTTCTTGCTTCTCGTAAACTACAAAACACCTCACTTGATGTTGGAAATTTTGTGAAAATTGCTATTTTCACAAATACAGGAAATGTTTTTTTCCTATTTTTTTTACTAGAAATAAATATAAGAAACGAAGGAGATTTCATATATTTATTTGTGGGTTTGTGTTCTATGTTGGAAGAGTTTCGCAACGAACTAAACCGCGTCCAAAACGAAGCTAAGATGAATGATATATCGATGCTCAAAGTTTGGTGTTTGAAACATTGAATACTGAAATAATGGGAAAGTGGCACCTTATCCCACATAGGAATAGAGATGAAACTTAAAGAAGTATTTAAGTGGGAACACTCCATCCTTAATGTTTCATGGAAGCACACTCTAGTGTACTCCGCACCCTAACTCGCATGCGCGCGCGTGGCGTGGGCGATGGACGCAATGTGACGCTTTGATGGCGCACTTTACACTTCGAGTCGCCTTTGTATTTTTTACCGCATGAGCGTGGTGAAGCAAATGGGCTGCAAGGACCATGTGGCAGGTAAACCTTGGCGGATGATGTGGCAGACAGGCGCGTGGCTACACGGCGCATGACCATGTTGGTATGCGCGACTGTGTGGCGTGCTCGTACAGGTCACTGGTGACGTGGCGCACGCGCGCATGAGTGGTTCAGACCTGGGGCGCATGAAAGTGAGCCAAAGTGGCGCGCACGCACCAGAGTGTCTGTCATGTGCGCGTGCGCGACAGAAGCTTCCACACTTTAATGACAGAGCAGTTTCATTTCAGCATTTGAAATAGACGAGTCAATTAGGCGTTTTACAAAACATTTTAAAAATAAAACGCAACTAACAGGCTCGTTAGACAATTAGGCGTTTTACAAAACATTTTAAAAATAGGTTTATATAGAATAATTCGTGTCTAACACGCTCGTTAGAGAAATTAAACGTTTAGATAAAACGGTTAAACTTTGGTTTTCCCAAAATAACCGTTTTAACACGCCCGTTAGAATACTAAAGGTTCAGACTAAAACGTTTCAAGGTTTATTATTTTCAAATTAATTGTTTCTAACAAGCTCGTTAGAAAATTTCAACTTTTTCGAAAACATTATTTTTCAATGCTAGTCTTTTATAACACTCATCAGCAAATTTACACGATTTGACAAAACGTTTAATACCTTTGGTTTAACACACATATTAGATAATTTAAACTTTAGAGAAAACGTAGCAAGACATATAAAATAATCGTTTCAGCACTCATGTTATGGAACGCGACGTTTATAAAATATATACTTGTTAGAGGGAAACATCAAGTGATGGTTTTTGTTTCTGTAAGGTAAGATCTAAAAAAAAACCTAGTTCTTTGTCCTAAAAATCAGATAATATAATCCTAGTTCTTCCATAAATTAATCATGTCTTTTCTTCTAAACGATTGGATTGAAAATCCAATTTGAAAAGTAGTTGAAGAAAATGGTATGTTATCCGCATGTGAAAGATGCCACGGTCTAAAAACAATACTCATTTCAACCATTCAACTTCGAGTATCAGTATCCCATTCATCTTAGCTTCGATTTAGACTTTGTTTGTTTTGTTGTGAAACTCTCAAATACTAGAACAAAAACATGCAAATAATTATCTATATATATCCTATATAAATACAATTATTTAAGTCCAAATTTAGTGAAAAAACATTTTCACTAACATTTTTCCAACAAAAACAATAACCAAAACCTAACGGGAAACTTGAAACATTAGGAATGTGTTTTCAGTAGCGCTGTAAACGAACCGGACGAATACGAACAAGGTCTTGTCCGTTCATTAAGGAAATTAACATGTTCGCGAACTGTTCACGAACGCATACCGATCATAAGTTTTTGTTCGTGTTCGTTCGTTAAGGAAACTCAGTTTTTCACGAACAGTTCGTGAACACTGGTCTCGAACACAAACGAACGCAAGCAAATAAAAATGAACACAAACGAACATTTAAGTTGAAAATAAAAAAATAAAAATATTGTTAACCTTAAACATTGGATATAAGTAGTTAAATACAATCATCATATGATAAATCAAAACACAAAAAATCTACTACACTAACAAACGATGAATCAAGTTTAACTAACTTATACATAACTAGGGTTAAGGCCCGCCCGCGTTGCGGCACGATACATCGTAAACATTGAATGGATTAGTCCGATGTATTAACCATATGAAAACACACATTTCGACGTATCCAGTTGAACTCAATGTAACCTGTATAACCATTGTGATTGGATCAAACATAAAGTAAATCAAATTCACATCGAATAATCATAATGTATTATATGTGACCCAACTCATACAAAGAAAACGTAACGGGTATGAAGGAAAATATGCACATGTAATCGAAAGGGATTAATTAGAGCTTTCGAAAAAAAGGGTGAAAAATAAACCATAATTTGACTCCACTCGGTTCGAAACAAACTTTACGAAACATACACAAAATAAACACGAAAACATATTATATTTGAACTGAATCATTTCCCAAAAAAGTTTACGTCGAAACGTAGAACAACTTGAATTTATACCAAAACATACATAAAAATATGCATGTAAAAATGGTTTCTTTAAACAAAAACGTATTATATTTGCCTAACTCGTTTATAAAAAAAGTTTACGTCGGAATGTAGAATAAATCATATTTATAAATACCCGTACATAAAATATGCACGTAAAAATAGTTTTTAAGTAAAGGAAGTATAGGGGTAAACCGAAACAAAATATTAGTAAAAAAAATTAATAGGTTAAAACGTTCGTAAAACCGTGCCAAGTAGCACCAATGCCACAACGACATCGCCTCTCAACATCGTAAAAATAAAATAGATAAAATGGTAAATATTACACTGAACGAAAAACAGACTAAAATCGTTGAACCACAAACACCCGTTACAGTGTGTTAATGCGAAGAAATTAACCAGAAACGTAAAATGTAGAAAATAATAACTTAGTCGATCTAGAACCTGTCCGTTGCGGCAAACTTTTCAAAAGGAAAAAAATGGACGCGTTGCGACGGGTCTGTCAAATATGAAAAAAAATAGAGTAAAAAACGTTGAGCCTCACATGCATGCTATGACATGTTAACTCGCAAAATTTAGAACGAAACGTAAAACGAAAAACTTGCGAAAGATAAAAAGTACGGGGGACCAAAGTTGTAAATAATAAAGTGTTGTGCTAAATTATAAAAGATGAAAAACTTTGGGTTAAAGTAAAAAAATTAAAAGGGGTTAAAATACAAAATATGAAATGTTTTGGTTAGAAGTGAAAAATCAAGTTTATTTTGAAAAACTCCCCAAGCTTGGGGTACAACTCCTAATGCACAAAAAAGTTGCTTCTTTATAGTGTAATAATTAGAGTTAAATGCTTGGTTGGTCCCTGTGGTTTTCAAAAATTGCAGACTTGGTCCTAGTGGTTTACTAATTACACGCGTGGTCCTAAAACTTGTCAAAAATGCACTCGGATAGTCCCTAGCCCTAACATCAGTTAAATTTCTCAGTTAAGTCCATGTTAAATGACCAAAATACCCTTGCTTATTAACTCTCTTTATAATTTTTGTTTAGTTTTACTTTTGACTTGGTTAAACCCATCATCATCTTCATTACCTGATGGAGACGATGAAGATGTTGTTGAAAATTAGGGTTCGAGATTGGGGGAATTTGGAGTCGGCAAGAATCCATAGCGTCATCATCTTCATCACCATCATCATCTGCATCATCTTCATTACCTTAATCAACAGAAATCGGCATCATCCTTATCACCAAAAGCACCACCGCCTGTGCCTCCACCGCCGCTGCCGTGAGCGACGGCGTTACTGCCTGATTTTCCGGCGCCATGTTTTGACCGACGACGAGCACCCACAACACCCTCACTTCTCCTCCCCCTCTCACCACCGCACACCTCTGCCCTCTCTTCTTTTTCGGCGACTGCCGACATCCCCACAACCATAACCACCCTCCGACACCCCCCTGTGAATAGATGATGCTGAAGCTGATGATGACCGATGACGGCTGTGGAAGGCAATGGCAGTGGATTCCGGCGGCAGCAGCTACTCCAGCATCAGAGGTGGTACCGGCGGCTGGAATGACGACGGTGAAATGACGGCAGCGGCAGTGGATTCCGGTGGCTGGGCACCCCCTTGTCTCGAAGTCCCTTGATCAGTGTATGTTTATTTAAGACCTTTGTTTGGTGTAACTCTTTTTGTTTATTAGTTAAACTTTTATTTACGTATCTGATGGTTTTGAGTTTTTTGAGTGTGACTAACAATGGTTAACAATAACATGAAATAAAGTAAGTTTATCATTGATTTTGATTAGCGATTTATTATCTACAAGAGACAGAGACGGGGTGTAGGTTTGTGATGAAGATGATGATGATGGTGATGAAGATGACTTGGTTCTACTGATGAAGATGATGATGGGTTTAACTAAGTCAAAAGTAAAACTAAACAAAAATTATAAAGAGAGTTAATAAGCAAGGGTATTTTGGTCATTTAACATGGACTTAACTGAGAAATTTAACTGATGTTAGGGCTAGGGACCAACCGAGTGCATTTTTGACAAGTTTTGGGACCACGCGTGTAATTAGTAAACCACTGGGACCAAGTCTGCAATTTTTGAAAACCACAGGGACCAACCAAGCATTTAACTCTAATAATTATCCCCAAAAATGTCTTAAAATGTCCAAATTTTAGCTAACTTAGAAAAACAAAGTTTCAAGTTTTCAATATGTTTAGATAAAAGGTTTATTATTTATTATTTTTTTAATATAATCAAACGAACATGAACGAACGTAACCGAACATATTACCGAACGTTCATGAACGCAGTCGAACGAACTAGACATGTGTTTGTGTTCGTTCGCTAAGCTAACCGAACGGAATTTTTTTTTCCGTGTTCGTTCGTTAAGCTAATCGAACGAACGTAAACGAACTTCCCGCCGAACGGTTCACGAACTGTTCGCTGAACGTTCGGTTCATTTACAACCCTAGTTTTCAGGTAAAGGATGAATATCATATTAATTAAAAAAACTAGTTGATTTTTCGCCCGCACGTTGCGGCGGGGACCCAATGTCTGCAAAACGCGTGTCAGCAGCATATACCGAATATCAAAACATAAATAAAAATGACGTGGTAAGGATGGTCACTCCGTCCTAAAAAAGGCGATTTTAAATAACCTAATATATAATAATAAGACCCACACGTCCTACACGTTGAAAATTCGGTTGTTTTCAATTTAGTTATTACGGTGCTAACACGTTAAAATATGGATGAGCTCGGTACCGGTAACGGCACCGAAAGTACCGATCCGGAAAATCATCGAAATTAGGTACCGGCACAAAAAATGCTCGGTACAATACGGTATGGTATTTGAAGGTAAAAATCAATAAATACAGGTATAGTGCTAGACCGGTGTCGAACCGAAAGTAACGATTCTGAAAACGTCAAAAGGTGGGTACCAAATTGGTAACGAAAATGATTTGGTAATAGTAAATTTGGTACCGATACGATACCGGTTTGATTACAGGATTTATACGATTTGCTTATCAATAATCTAAATATCTAAGTTAATTTTACATACTACAATTCATTCACTAAAGAAAAAAGACAAAAAAGAAAGCAAAATAAGTTGTTGGGTATATAAAACCTCGTTCAAATGAATACAATTTACTTACTGTGTGTATGAAAAATAATCTAAACGGTGCAATTACTTGCATTGCTACATTGCTACAGGATTTGATGAGCTCGGTACCAACCGATACCGAAAATACCGTTACCGAAATCTCCAAAAGTGTGTACCGGTACCAAATATACCTGGTATGGTACGGTACGGCTCGGTACCGGTCGGTACTGGTACGGCACCGGTATTTGAGGGTAAAAATCGTTGAATACCGGTGCTAAACCGGTACCGAAAATACACCCGATTTGGTAAAAGCAGGTACCGGTACCCAATACTATTTGTTCATCCCTTAATGAAGCTACTGTTCATTCACTTCTAAAATTAATATATTGGTAATGGTAATGGTAATGGTAATAGACTCCTAAGGATTATGATGTTATGTAATACCAACCAAATTGTCCGAAAGCAATCCCTTTTCACATTGATCTTAATACATTATTATATTACATAAATCTTTGAAAAATAAGAAACAATATTTTGAATTCGTCAATATCTAAACATTGGGTGGAGTTATTGTAAAAAAGACCAAAAGTGTGAGAAAGGTAAGAAAGAATCTCAACCATTAGATCTAAATTAATTGAAAAGGGTAAGATTGTAAATGCATTAACAAATTCAAATATGGTAATCCTTGATTTAAGGATTTGGAGAGAGAAAATCCTTGATTTAAGGAATATAACCGTCCATAACATCATTCCTTTTAATTTTTTTTGTATCATTCACAGAATCAGAGCCATGTTCATGACATGGTGTTTTAAAAAAATTCATAGTTCAATTCATGGTGTTTTTACGAAAAAAATATAACACCATTCAGTAAACAAAAATATAACACCATTCAGTACACAAAATAACACCATTCAGTACAAGATATAACACCATTCAGTAAACAAAAAATAACACCATTCAGAAACAAAAAAAACACCATACAGAAACAAAATAATACCATTCAGAAACAAAAATAACACCATTCAGAAAAAAAAAAAAAAAAAAAAACCATCTAGTAAACAAAAAATAACATCATTCAATAAACAAATATAACACCATTCAGTCAATAATATAACACCATTCAGTACAAGAATATAACACCATTCAGTAAATAAATATAACACCATTCAGTAACAAAATAACACCATTCAGAAAAGAATAACACCATTCAGTAAAAAATAACACCATTTAGTAAAAAATAACACCATTCAGTAAAAAATAACACCATTCATAAAAGATAATAACTCCATTCAGAAAAAAAAAAAAAACACCATTCACAAAAAGATAAAAACACCTCTGCATCATCTTCTCCACTTCCGGCACCACCACTGCCGACCCGGCACCCACCATCGCCGCACCACCAGCGTCAGAGGGCCACAATCTTGGACGAAAATTACATCAGTTGAGGGACATCCAGATCCAAATCGAACAGAATCGCGCCTCATAAACTCGTGAAACAACAAATTATGAAACGATAATTAGGTTTAGGTTTTGTAAATGAGAACGTGGATCGATTGACGGTAAAATCTGGATTCTGGAGGTTTGTTACTTTTGAATTGGTTGTGATTTCAGGTTTTTAAGTTATTGTTCGATTAATTGGAGAGAGATCGGAATTATAGGAATTTTGATTTACAGTTTCCTATTTTGAATAGATATAAAGACTTTATTACCCCTATAATTTTCAATTCAGTCCAAATTAAGAAAAATATTTTACATTTTGGTCCCTATTGATCTCAACCATTAGATCAAAGTTGAGATTCTTTCTTACCTTTCTCACACTTTGGGCCTTTTTTACCGGATCCTTTACCTCTAAACATTATTGAAAATATTGATTTGTTAAATTTGTATTTGAGTTTTATTCTCTCGTGTCGGTTTTTGTAGGTGAGTCTGAAATCAAACTCTTAGTTATCAGAAATTAAAACAAGTGCATTTCAACCAAACAAGTTCATAAACCTGACCCAATAATACCCCCCGAAGTAGAGGTCACAAAATGACCGGTTAATTAACCGAAATCGTAACCGGTTAATAACTGATCTAGGAATAGCCAGTTAGTGGTTATTTTTAACCATAGGTTAGTAACCGGTTATTGATATTCAGCATAGGAATCAGTTATTAACCGGCAGACTGGTTAACCGAAAAATAACCGACAAATTAAAAAAAAAAAGCAAAAAAAAAATCCGGTTATTAAAATTAACCGGTTTCGATACATTTTTACACAGAAACCAGATGCTAGAACTATAAACGGGCTCAAGCCCGACTAGTGGCATTGGCCCATTGGTATTATAAAATTCGAGATTTTGATAAAGGGTTTTGAGAGGCCCAATATATTGCCCTAAAACCCTAAAAAAATCTATTTCCAGTCGTCGCACAACACACCTGCAAATCAATCAAATTCATTTTCAACAATGGGGAAGAAGAAGAAGTTCATCGACAAGAAGAAAGCCGCAACTTTCCAGTTGATCTCACGCGACTCCTCCGACCCAAATTACTCCGAAGACCCCTCCGGCGACCGAGTGTTCGTCAGGGTTGACGGCAACTCAGATAAACCCTTTTTCGACGATGATAACAACGGAATATTCGATGATGCTCCTGAAGATTACAGCGATGATGAATCCGGCGGTCAGGATCGGAGCTTTGAGAAGCAGATGACGGCGGGACGGTTGCCGGGTGGATCCTCGTTGCCTGATGATGTGAGGAGAGAGATATTGGAGTTAGGGTTTCCGGATGATGGGTATAATTATCTGTCTCATTTGAGGGAGATTAGGGTTACTGGTGGTGGGTCGTCGTTTTATCAGAATCCTAAGGCTAGACCGGACCAGTTACCTCGTGATGTCAAGGTTTGTTTAGTGTTTTATTTTACTTTACTTATTTCTTGTCAAAAACTATCTGTAAGTGGGCTGAATCTTTGTAACCTTAGCTAGCTAGGGATGTGCATAATTTGGTAGCTTATCGGTTAAAATAGGATGAGACTGGTTATGACTAAACTGACAGGATACGTAACTTATATATTTGTAAAATTGATTAGTGATTATGAATACAAATGGTTATTTCAACTGTAATTGTTCCATGTTTATAGGTTATGTTCTGTTCTGTTCACACTCTGTGTCTGCATATACACTCGGAATCTCTTTACCTCAAAACACCTTCCCTCTATTCCTTCGCTACCCCCAGCTTTTTTTTTCATTCCATCCTGTAATACATTAGCAATTCTCTATTTTGCCCTCTCCTGGTAAGCGTATCTTCTGCTCTCTAAAAGTTCACGATCACCGACCATCACAAACGAAGCTTCCCCGAATTATTATCCAGTTATATACCAGCCATCGGGAGTCCGCCGCTCATCAATGTTGCCGGTCGCTATTCGTGTATTATATGATTTCTGGTGATGTTTGTTACACGATCTCCGTTGACGAGATCGAAACGGCAAGCAGACAGTCAGACACCATTGATAAGTCGACCGATTGCTGGTGTTTGGGTGCTAGATAGCAAAACAATAAGATGTTCTTCAAAAATTCAGTGGCAAGGCTCGAAATTGTTTTTACATGAAACATCAGAAACCTTGTGTGAACTCAAGGAGAACAAATAATCTGATGCTGAAGTAGGCTCACACGCAAATTAGCAGCCCAATTATTGAAAAAACTTTGCCTCCATAGCTGGTTTTACTGGCAATGGTTTTCTTGTTGCTAGTATAAAATATCTATAGTTTTTTTTTATAACAAAGCAAGCTCACACGCAAATCAGCAACCCAAAGATTGAAAAACTCTTGCCTTCATCAAGTATAAGTAAGGTTGATTGGATAATGTCGTGATTTTATTAGTTAAAAAGGGATTTTGTTTCTTTATAGTATGAATTTATTATAAATTTTTATTGGAAATTGTTGTGAAAAAATGGTAAATTTTCTTTATTTTGCAGTAGGGGTATTTCTGTCTTTTTGACGAATTGTATTCCATTGCTTCGTCTTTTTTCGCCTATCAAACATCACAAATTAATGATTCATTCCATTCACATAAGACTAATCAAACATGATAATGATCCATTTCTTTCCTTTGTCCATTCCATTTATCTGTCCATTCCATTCCATCGTACATTCCATTACCTCATACCAAACCGACCCTTAAATTGATTTTTTGACTATGGATTATACTTGCATAAGTCAGTAAGGATTAGACTTGCACTTGCAAACATTCAGGAAGCTCTCCATTTGCAAACACCTACTTTTTTTTATGGTTTTGAAATGGTTGTTCTGTCAGGCTCATGAGGCCTAATCTTGGTGGTCTCTGTCTAGTGCGACAGGCTGATTGAGATGATCATGGTCTAGACTGGAACCGATTGAGCTATGACCAGATCACTTTGGTTCAAGATTTTTCATTCAGACGATCAAACAGTTTCGATCTTGGTCTGGTTCATGCTGGTTTGGTGTGAAGCACCTTAGAATAATCGATTCACATCTTTTTAGCTATGTTATCAAAGCACATATGCTTAGCCCGTAGCTTAGGAGCCGGGCGCTTGACAAGTTAGGGCTTTTTAAGCTATGTGCATTGCATAAATTACCATTTTAGAAGTTTTAGACCTGTTTCAGGCTTGTTTAGGGCGGCTAGTTTTAGGATGATTTAATGCATATTTAGGTTGATTCCAGCCTTATTTAGGGGTGCAGCGCATATTGTGTGTTGGGCTGCGTGTCAGCTTCTATGCACTTGAGGTGCTTGCTTTTGACAACATATCTTCTTAGAACTGTTTCTGGTAGCAGTTTTTTTTCTGTGAAGGCAGCTTTGTTGATTGGTGGATTGTTGACCTATCTGTTGTTTTCTGTGGTCTTTATTTAATCGATGAATCATATCTTTTTCTTATCTTTTGGTACATAAATTTAATTTAAGTTTGTGGTTAACCTTGTTTAATGTTATTTAAAGGCATATGATGCATCTAGAATCGATGTTTCCAAGGCAAACGATGAGGATTCTTACAAGAACTCAATCTACGGTGTTGCCGTCAAAACCGTTCCTGTGAGAATTCAAAAAGCGATTGATCCTGAAGTGGCTGCACTGCTAGATGATAGTGACCAATCGCGTTTTGGTTCAGATGTTGAAGACTTGGAAGAAGATTTTGTTATAAATGCAAATCTTCCAGATGAATCAGAAGATGTTGAACTCGATAACAAGTTAACTTCAACCGAAACATCAAACGCAAACAGCAAAGAAGATGATTATTATACGAAGCCCTCACAAGATAACATCCTTCACAACATTGCTAGTTCGGAAACTTTGGTTAATGCAAAGCCTAGAGAACGTCGACCTTTGGATGAACAGTTTGATATGGTGATATTTTCATTATTTCTGTATATTCTCATAGTTAATTAATATATAAAATTACTGATTGACTTTTTGTTTTTTTACAGCTTGAACTTCAGGAATACGGTACAGATGATGAATCTGAGTATGATAACGCCGGATCCGAAGATTACGAGTGTCACGACTCTCTTGCAGAAAAGCTAAACAACGTTCCTTTAGAAATAGATGGAAAATATAAACTTCTTTCAAACGACAAAAATATAGAAGAAGAGCCCGTTACACTAGAAACCGCAGCCGATCTGAGGCCTCGATGCATGCAATACGCTGAACAGTTTGAAAATGAAAACGAGAATGACAAAGAAGACGTGTTTCTAGAAGAAAGCAGCGATGAATCCGAAGGCTGGGATTGCGAGACTATTATAACTACCTACTCAAATCTTGATAACCACCCGGGGAAGATTGAAGCCCCGGGGGGAAGGAGAAAGAAGAAGCTGACTGAAACAGTCAACAAGGCGTTTGATACTCCGGCTCATGTAATCACTCTTAAAGGAAAAGAAATGCTCCCGGTTGACTTTTTGCCTCACGGCAGGACTTCTGTTTCGGATGTGAAAGATAAGAACAAACCGAAGAATGTGCCGCTTCCGAGGAAGAAACTTGGTCAAGAAACGAAGGAAGAAAAGAAAGAGCGAAAGGTATATTTATTTTGTTATTATTGTTTTAAGTTATTAAAGTTTGTTGACGTTTTATCGATGCAGGCTGCGGTGAAGGAAGAAAAACGAGAGGCGAGGCGCGCTAAAAAGGATTTAAAGGGGTTATACAAGAGTGAAGCTCAACAAGCTCAGAAAGTTGCTGCTTTTACTGGCCCCTCTTCCATTCATCTTATGTAATATGTATTTTGTTTTTCAGCTGCACTTTTTTTAATTTTGTACTTGTTTAAGATATAAAAGTTGAACAAGGCGCGAGTTACAAGCAAAATCTATATAGGTATGTGTAGATCAATGCATAAATATGAGTGATTCATTTTTTAAGGATAGAACTAGACTTGAAGAACATGATGTTGGCTTAGAACATCTCACGAATGCGCCTACTTGGTTTGTAATGCGTCAAAGATTGAAAACTAAAGAAGCTTGTGGAGTTGGGCGATTTAAGAAACAGAGAGATTATTAGAAACAAGTCGCTTGAAAATTTTTGCATTTCATGTTAAATTTACTCTAGCATTTCATGAAGCAATTGAGAAGTTGCATAAAAAAAGTGATGAAATTTTTTGGAAGCTTTAAGATGTTCGAAGCGTTTGACTCGGTTATGAAATAACATGCAAAACGTATAACAGATAAGCTTTTTTAGGGTTCTTTAAATATTATTCGGGTTTCCCTGCCATTAAATAACATTCATAAGGTGTGAGAAATATTGTGGAGATGGCATGTGTCTTCAATCTAAATTAATTTAAAAGGATAAATAAGCAATTTTTGTTGTAAAACTAGCCTAACAGCAAAGAATATAAGAGAACAATAGAGAGAAAGAGATTGATCTTATTGATTGAGGTGTCTAAAGAAGATGTACAAGATGGTATATATAATATAGAAAACTTGTGGAACAAGCCTAGTCTATTTTAGGTGTTGATAACCATAATAATAATAAATATATTCATAACACTCCCCCTTGGTTATCAACATAATATGCTTGATGCTGCCTCGTTAAAAACCTTGCTAGGAAAACCCGGTGGGACAAAACCATAGCTAAGGGAAAAAGAGTGCAGCGTGTAATGCGTATTATCTCCCCCTGATACTTCTGGATTAGGTATGTTGCCTCATTAAAAACCTTACTAAGAAAACCCAATGGGACAAAACTTAGTCAAGGGAAAAAGAGTGCAACTTGAATAAGTCTCCCACTCATTTTAACATATATCCTTTAAGTGACGTGTATCCATCTTCCTTGAAAGTCGAACAAAGCTCTTGTAGCCAATGATTTGTCGCTCGATCCCTTAATGTGCAATCCTTTATGTTGAGCAATGTTGTATAATCTTCTAACGAGACTTTAGGTGCCTCCTTTCAAAAAATATCATATGTCCACGACTGTGTTTTGTTACATTCCTGCATCTACAAGACTAACCAAACTTGTTTTGATGGGTTAGTAAAATATAATCAAATATCGTTTATACCTGAAATATTTCTTTGAACTCATTCCAATGTCTCTTCGCTTGACAAAGGTTATATTATGACAATAAGCTCAAGTGAAAGATATTTTAACCATACATAACTAGCAAAACATTTTAGCGCATACATGCATTTAATGATGGTACTTCTAGAATGAGAATCTCTACTTTGGTAGAAGATGATAATAGACATTTCTTATAACAAGTGACTTAAGAACCTTTCAAATACTTTAAGGTTCAAATATGTCCATACTAAAATATCCCAACATCATCTTTTAGATGTACTTGAGGGATTGATGATATATAATTACATATATACTCGAGCTGTGGTTCAAGTAATAATTAGACCGTGCCAAGGTCATTCAAAAATTCTCCCTCTAAAAGCTCGACAGTTTCTCTCGATGATGTGTATACATCATCACTGTAAACTGCGATTATAGTGAACTTTTAAAAGTAGAATGTTGATAAAACATGGCTAATTTAATCAAACTTATATCCCTCTTTATGCAAATATCTCGAGTTGTACAACACTCGACTCGAGTATTTTAGTCCATACATATTTTGTCAACTTCATATAGTATGTTCTTGAGGTTTTGACATCAATGCTTCTAGCATTATCAATCCATGAGGGAATTTGTTCCATCTTATCCAAATATGCACATGCTTTTACTCTTTAGAAGTTTTGCTACATAAAATTTGCCCATTTAACACATAGATATCTATATCATATGCAAAAATGTCATGAACACTTGCTTTTATCTCCAAAATCCATATTGTACCATGCGTGTACACTATTTATTGAGATGTCATAATCATCGGGTACAAGTTTTCTATGTATGTTTCTTGGTGCACAAGTATTACATCGTTAAGATGTTTCAATTAACCTTTTAAGCACTCAATTGCTTTAGAAACTCATCATGAGTTCCAACATGTAAAATAATCATAATCTATTCAAATCCGAATATGTATAAATGATCACATTGTTCTCGAGAACTTACTTTACATGGCTTACATAATTTAATCCTTTAGGACTTTCATGTACACTTTCAATATCAAGTGATACATAACATTCATAAGACGCATATCAATTCTCTCTTTATATTACCAGACTAATAAAATATTGGAAAATCATTACATCCACCACTAGAGAATGTGTCTCATTATAATCAATCATGGGTTTTTGCGAAAATCCTTGTGCACCATATTTTCCTTATCTCATTTAATTTGATTTTCACATGATTCGCATAAAAGCCCCATTGATGTCCAACATACTTTAAAAATTCAGTTGTATGGACTGTTGGTCCGAAAACTTTCCATTTCATTAGAGAATTTGAATCTGCCATACTTTGCGTCTTTCCATTTTGGCCAATCATTTATGTATTTTCATTCATAGGCAGATCTTAAATCTTGATCCTTGTCATTTCATCATTTCAAGCGCTATATTATATACAAAAGTATAACGACGTCGATTTTGTTTCGATTCCATACATATCTTAGACATGATACAACTTATCGAGATCTCTTTATTTTCAGGTACCTGAGGTTCTTCTTGAACCATCATGTCTACTGTCTCTTCAGGAGATCTTATTACTGTAACCTCGACTTGACCATCTTAATTACTTGCTCCAATTTTCGAGGAATTTTATTATTGGAATCAACTAGTCTACCACGCTTTAGGCGTGCAATAGACTCATTACAAAATATGTGGTTATCCTCTTGGGACACAAATATGACTGGAGCATAAGCAGTTGATTATGTGACTTACTTAGTCACTCTATTTAGGTCAGTGAACTTGTCTGGTAATTTGTTCTTTAATATTGGTAAATGAATTATCCTTTGAACTTCTGGTTCATCGTTTATACTATGAGGATCAAGATGACATGATAATTCATTCCAATTTTTACTTTCCAACTGCTTGTTATCTCCCCCTAATGTTGGGAACATTCAATCACTACAGTGAAAACCAATGAGCTGTAAGCAAATCTCTCCTCAATGGCTTTAAGTATTTAATCATAGATAATTATTTTTTTTTTACCCAACATATATTCTCAACCCTTTTAGAGGTCCCAGCATTGTGCTAATGGTGGATCAATATTATATATACCGCACAACCAAAATCTTAGAAATGACGTATTTGGTTCCTGACCAAAAACCAACTATAATGGGGGAAGTATGATGACATATTGGCTTGATGTGAATTAATGTTGTACATGTAAAATCACATGTACCCAAATACAAATATGAACTCTTGCTCTTATGATCATTGGCTTTGTAATCAATTGTGAACATTTAGTGATCGTCTCAACGAAACAATTCTTGTATAAACATAAGCTATATGAAGTTTAACATTTATTCCAATATCATTAATAACTTGGGAATTGAATTCACCTTTATTACCAAAATAAATATACCAATCTGGATTAATATGCTTGCTATCACATTAGCTAAGCCACAATCACACAAACTTCAGGTTGTGGATTTGATAACCATTTAGACGATGCATCGATTTAAAACACTAAATGGCATCAAGTTGGGATATGCATATCCTTTAATCACTTCCATAATATTTAGGGATTCTTACCCTACTTTGGTTGGTGAATCATTAATTTCCCATGAGAGCAAAGATGACAAGTTTAATTATTAGCAAGAATCTTTTGATTCTTCGTTAAGTTTCACAACATCATCGACTCGGTGTGGTCTAACCGGTCATGCCAACTAATTAAATAATTATGATCCATAAACTTCTGGTTTATGATCGTATATGTATTACTTACTCGTATGTAATACAAAACTTTAGATACGAGAAAATGTATTATAATTTTAAAGTTCAACCGATTATGTTAATAATCATGATCCATAACCTAGTGGCCTGTGATCATTTATGCTTTATACACACTTATGCTTACAAGATAGAATATACGAGATAATCATTTCAAACTATCATGTAATATCACTTTTATCATTTCCACACTTCATTCTCATATAATCACTCCCTTAATATTTCCACTTAAGGTGGTTGATCTCATTATCATCATCATCATCATGATCATTATTCTAAATATGTACATGATCATCATCTTTACACTGATAAATGTATAGTCACATTCGCTTCATGGAATGGGGTAGAATCAAAACAAGCTTCATAGCTTTCTATTATTCACTCAGTCACATGCATATGAAATCATCTCATACTTTTCATACTCACAAAATGATATTGCTACTTTAGGAGCATATCTCAGCTGTGACTAATGGAAAAAATATTATGTATTTTTTCTTAGAAATAATCTTCCCTTTGCTTAACACCAATTGAGAAGTAGTTAAACACCCGAGTCATATAAGATTTATCGCTCTAACATCTTACCATCTTTTGTAATTTGATGATGAAATTTCGAGAGTATGACACTTTGGATGTCATATCAAAACATATATATACTCTTACGATAGTTGCAGTGAAAGATAACTTTATGATTTTGATCTTTTCAATACTACCATGCATATAAATAAATGATAGCATACACAATAGATGATATACCATAAGGTCAAACCGAGATATATATATTTACATGACTGAGCCATATATGATTTCCTGGTCTAAAATCATATAACATTCTATAAACTGATAATAAGATTTAGGGAGTATGGCAGTTTGAGTGTCATGTCTAATCATATTATACTCTTTCGTGATTTATACTCAATATTTATTAATATTATCATATACAATATAAGGCATATCATAGAATTAAATTATACAAATACATGACATAATAACATGTCTCCATATAAATAGTTATTATAAAAATTTATCATATAGAATGCCTTATATTATGTATAAACTATCATGGTACAAACAGTCACTGGTATATCTTGTATATAAATATTTGTTACTCTACTAAATAAATATCTTGATCAAGTTTCTATAATGTTTTAATAAAAATTGTATATCCAGTTGATTAATATCAACTGAAACTTCTATAATATCACAATGTAAGTGTGTACATAAAGAAGAAGAGATTAATGATTCATATGATATTTTGTGAATAATCAAAATTGATAAATAATCAAGCTAGCAGGTCAATAGTCAAACAACAATAGTCAAATAATTCCAGTAGCTTCATAGCTTATTTGATTAAAATCATATAACTACATACTTATATTTATAACATATATTTGCAATTATCATATATGTATATCGATGGTGTTATAAACATGTGGCTCAAATAAAAGTGCCTGGTCATTAAACCATATCAATTCAATATACAATTTTATTCAAGATATCAACGATTTATCAGTTAACAAAGTAATTCTATGCTAAAATTAATAAAAGGATTTTTATCATATATTGAGTTACGAAATTTTAACCAAGTCAAATCCATTTTTCCTTCTCAGTTAAGAAAATTAAAACGAATTAGGTTTATTAACACTAAAGTATATATATGTAAACAAATAGAATTAGAGATACTTTAAATGTCATAAATACGACTATTACGGAATGAATTTATATACAGTTATACACATATGTTAGCCATGAAAAATCTAAATAAAACATTGATAATCGTATATGACATAATATTATAGAGACTATTAACACAACAATATTTTCATAGAATTCAAAACTTTTAACAAAGTATTATTTATTAGTTTCAATTAGCTAATAATTAAATAAATAAAATTGAATAATTGTGTACGTAAATAAACTATCAAACATGATTGAAATACTTGTATAGAATTAAATTACAGATTATTAAATATTGTCTCAATAATCTTTTTTACCAAAACTCCTTAATTAAATTACAGATTGTTTAACATCCTTAAAACTTTTAAATAACCAAGCAATAAAGTTTAGGGTCACCGTAATAATGGACGGTGTTCAAATCAAATTAATTTGTGTAGTTATCAATAATTAAATACGAACGGATGCTTGATTCAAGAAGGGAACAAATATTACCTCTAATCCTTTGCATACCGAAAGTTTTATCGACTTTGATACACTGCCGTTTCTTACTTGTTTCTTCATGTATGATCCAAGTCCAAAAGCAACTCGATTCAACTCCAAAAGCAACTCATGCTGATAACATGTTGTAAAACTAGCCTAATAGCAAAGAATATAAGAGAACAATAGAGAGAAAGAGATTGATCTTATTGATTGAGGTGTCTAAAGAAGATGTACAAGATGGTATATATAATATAGAAAACTTGTGGAACAAGCCTAGTCTATTTTAGGTGTTGATAACCATAATAATAATAAATATATTCATAACAATTTTCTTATTGATTCAATTAATTGATAACCTTCCATACCGCCACCCTTTATTATAGAAATACGAATTTGTATTGTTTTTTAAGATCCATTAAGATTATGTGAGTTATCGTTCATCAATTATAATTTCTGAAGATCACATAATGAAGGTTTTGTAGAGTGTTATATAGTGATGGTTGCTGAATGAAGGTTTTATACAGTGTTATAGTTTTATATTTTATGGTAGCAGTTCTATGATGGATGTATAGTGTTATAGTGTTATATTTTCTGGTAGCAGGTCTATGATGGATGTATAGTTATTTTGTAGGGTCTGAGGAGAGTGGAATGCAGACAAATCTTTCTTCTATCCATAAGGATAAAGAGACTTGCTTTTAGATAGACCCTCAACTCCAAAGCAAACACTGTTAGGCAGTAAATAGTATAGGGGTATTATGTGTCATTGTTAGGAAGTAGGAGGTGATAGTTGTAAATAATCATTATAACAGAGTTCGTTTAAGTAACGAACTAAACAACCGTAATGGGTAGCTAATGATTTTGAGAGTTATCTCTTCTTCTCTCTGTGATTTCTTCTTCTTCTTCTTCTTCTCTATCTTTGGCTCATTACTTCTTGATCACCATTTTGTATCGTAACAAACACATACAAACAACATGAGAAAATAAATAAGTAAACAAATCGAAAGAGAACTACCAATACCCGCAGTTTCGTGAAGGTATAAAATAGTGGGATATAAAAACATGTAAAGTAGACCAAAAACGTGGAACCACCTAAGACCCCGTGGCAACACACACTCGTATCTTCCACAAGCCCTTAACCTTAATTCTACGTACGTCTCCACGACCTCCTATCCTGGACCATATCCTTAAAGAGATGCAACTCTATCAGATCCTGCCTAACTCGATTGACCCAAGACTACTCCTCCCCTATACAGTTATGGTTTCTACTGGCTACTGCTCTAACGGGTGTCGTTGCTTGCCTCCTCTTCACATGCCCAAACCATCTCAACATTCCCTTATCTTATCTGACATACTAGTCACCCTTAATCTTTCCCGAAAATCTCATTTCTTATTCAGTTTAACCTTGTGTGTCCACACATGCATCTCGTCTCTGCCACTTCCACCAGTGTAAGGTAGAGGTGCACAAATTGGGCTCTGGGAGTCTGGGACTGTAACACCCTTGTTATTATTTAATGGTTTTCGTATAGTTTACGAAAACAAACATGTAATTATAATTACAAACACTTTGAAAAATACGGGTTTGTTTAAACTTTTACAATTTTAAAAATAATACAACCTAACATAATTGAGTTCGTCGTTTAAAAGTTACGGCGAAACAATGTGCGGAAGCTTTTAACTCTTCGTGATCGGATCTCCGTTGAGCTTGATCGTCCTCCGGTACTGTAAAATATACCTACATTTCATAAACCATGAAATGGTTAGTTATACGAGCTTATAACATGTTTAAAATCAAGTCTGAATATCAAAACGGACACAAAACAAGTTTTCGCCAGCATGTGATCTCTCGCCGGGCGCGACCCATTCCACCGCAGCTCTCGCGGGCCGTGACTCTCTATCGCGTGTCGCGCCAGGGATCAAGTCCTCCCTCGCGTGGCGCAAAGGTCACCAATTTCCAGCAGGTTTCGTTCTGGAACCTGCATTTTCCAACAATCTAAGTTTTTACGAAAATGGGCATAACTTTCATTCTACTTATCCGTTTTACATAATTCTTTTTCCTACGCGTCCATAATTTAATTCTCCATCACATGGAGTTAAAATCCGACATCCGGATTACAAATTTTCTAGATTTTAAGACCTCGGCCTTATTTTAACTATTGAACCTTTAGCAAAGCTTTTGACCCGTTTCATACTTTCATCAAGCCAACTAGTTTGTTACACCTAAATTACTACGGACATCATATATAAAAATGTTTTCTATCACACGAAGTTCAATTCACGGGTTATTATACATCGTTGACCCGTTTATACTTATGCGCTTATTTTTGACCCGTTAAGGGTATTTAAGCGCTTTAATGCATAAGCCACACTCATTCCCTTCTAACTTCATATTTTCACATTGCTTTTCGAGGGGTCTTCCACCACAACTACTATTGGGGTGGATTTTAGGTGTATCTATTGTTTATCCCAAATTTCCCCTTTCGGATTTTCAATTTACGGCAAAGGCCATTTTGATACATTTGACCCAAAAAGGCTTATGCCTATAACTTTTATACTTCTCTATAACTTACATGATCACGACATATGTTCTTAAACCATCCCTAAAGGTCGTTTGCCCGATTTACCCATCAATGGCATTTTTTTTTGTCAACTTTAGCCCCTCATTTTACGTCGAAGGACTTTCGCTACTCATTTGACCAAATTCGTATATTTAACTAAAATTTAGTTATGCGTACCTGGCTCGGATCAACATATTGACCCGTTTGATACCTTGCGTCCATAATATGCTAATTCAAAGCACCGCTAAATCATAAGCATTTTATCTTGTGCGCATAAGACTCGACAAGCACTTATTAGTCATTATTTGTCAAATGGTATCTACATTACCATTTGACCCGTTTGGTCTAAACGATTAAACACTTTGCGCTTATATTGGAATGGTATCTATTTACCATTTCATTAAATAACTCAATTCAGATTTCTCACATCTTTAGCTATGTCTCTTAAACCCTTTTTCTTACGCGTTTAGCCCGACGTGACTTATGTCGCTTGGTGTCGTTTTTACATTTCAACTTTTACCTATTTGTTCGTGATTAAATCACTGTTTCCCCTTTTTACTCGTTTAGGCTTACTTATAAAGTAGCCGTTCAAAAACCCATTTTATCTTAGTCTTTTCATGACTAGTTTACTGTTTCACCCCTTTTTACCATTAAACATGGTTCCTATCATTTATATTAGTTCCGAACCATATCTTTTCGCGTCGGAAACCATGTTTCGAATATTATCTTTATTGTATTCATAACTTATAGAATAAACACGTATTCTACAAAAAAGGTGTAAGTTTTACTTACCTCGCATCCAAACTACGTTTTTCCTTTCCTTCTTGATTCGTTTGACCCGCTACCTCATCAAGCTTCCACCTAGCTCGTTAGGCGTCAAACTATCATCATAATTCGTAAGACGGTTAGATTAGTCATTATCAATTATGACTACCCCACCTTACGGGTCTTATGTCGAATTTATGACTCGATCAAATCATTGGTTAGTTTGACTTCCTAAAAGTCAATTGATCTATCAACATATTCAAATGCACATTTGGTTCATGGAACTCACTTAAACATTTTCATCCGAACTCTTAACAATTCAAGCATCTATAACATGATTTTAATATCAATTTCTTCATATCATGCGAAAACCCATTTCAAGTCATGTATGAACAATTACTCAAACTTATAATTTGTTCAAGTATCTTGCTTTTATTATTCAATATGATGATTCTAAGCACAAATTTAACCTTAACTTCATCATATTATCAAAACCCACTTAGCTAGGTGTGGTAAGTCAACCAAACACCTAAATCATAACAATTTATTCTAAATCTTCACTTAGGGTTTGTTCCTAAGCAATCATACATCTCAAATTCAGCCATAACTTCTATGATTCATACATAATTCGCATCTTGTGATGTTAATAAATTTTCACAACTTCATCAACATCGAAAATTCGACATACCTT
The DNA here is from genome assembly GCA_030545235.1 of Helianthus tuberosus. Classification (NCBI taxonomy): domain Eukaryota; kingdom Viridiplantae; phylum Streptophyta; class Magnoliopsida; order Asterales; family Asteraceae; genus Helianthus; species Helianthus tuberosus. Next base: position 176,231,827 of record CM060403.1, read on the forward strand.
ATGATCCCCATGACTAGGTGATCGTTTCTATGTATTTATGTATCGATTTTGGGCTTGAATCAAGCTTCAGTTTGTTGAATTTATTGAACTAGGGTTTGCTCCATGGAGCTCTTCTCCTGATCGATCATACGCACACACTATGTGTGTGTGTGTTTTATTTTGTTTTAATAAATACACTTTTCCAATTATCTAACTTTGGTCCCTCATGTTTGGTTAATTATTAAGTAGGTTACAACCTACTTATTTCTAATCCATATTCCCTCTTATTAACTGGGTTAAACATCACTAGTTAACTTAGTGGGTTTGAGGAAGTTTATGACTAGGTTTATTTTAAGTCCCGTTAACTTGGGCCCTTTATCCACTTTATTTTCCTAAAAAGGATTTGTTCAACTTTTATTTAATATTAGGTTGATTTATTTAAATCCTAATATTTACCGGGTTACTTTTACCACTTACGGTACTTTACCCGTCTTTTAGTATTAACGTAGTTTGATTACCAAACCCGTTTTCGGGGTGTTACAAGTCTACCCCCTTAAAGAGGTTTCGTCTCCGAAACCTTTCTCACGTACTTTATTAGTTTAGATCATCTGAACCTTAGTTTCGGTGATCACTTGAGCATTACTCGCATATAATAATCTTACCAAAAAGTATGATAATGTGTTTTTGGTTTTAAGGCGTATGCGCCTTTCACGTGTAAGGCCTCGTAGGCCATTACTTTCAGCTTGTATTTGTTATTCTGGTCACTTATTTGACCGAGTTATCATCTGATTACTCGGTCGTATTTATTATTCAACATGTTTACTTCTAGCTAATTTTTATATTGACAAGCGCCTTGCATAAGTCGTAACACTATTTTGACTTTGAATGGTTTTTACCGGCTAGACTGATTTATCGCCGTCACTTTATACCCCGTCACTCGTGTATATCATATTGCCATCCCGGCCTTTTGCGTATTTCTGATTTCATATCTCGTAACGCACGTTACAACGTGGTTACATTCTATGTCACTTTTAGTGACCGTAATTACATCACATCTTGTTTAAGTTTATGTCGACTTTTCATTGTCGAAAATCTTTCTTTCGAATGTATCGTTTTACACCTATCGGTGTTAAAACCTATATCCTTTAATATTAACAATTTCCTAGTTCGTCTCATAATATTCATATTTGTTAAAACGTTGTTTCTTACCAAAACTGAATTTTAGTTTAACGTTTTTCATTTTAGCTTATGTCAATTACTCACATCAAGGAAATTGACAACCAATAATTTATTCCTTTCTGTTCTCGTTTTACGCGGGGAATCGTAACAAGTTCCCTCGCTTTACCTTATTGACCTGTAGGTTCTTTCACTTAGCCTCATAGGCTATTTCTTTAGATTTTCACCTTTTTAAGGTGAGACCCTAACAGTTCGTTTCTTTTTATTTCTGACCCAATGGTCTTTTTGGTCCCGTAGACCTCAACACTACTTTTAATCCGTAGGTTATGATGATCCCGTAGATCATCTTTTATTCGTGTCTTTATTCGATGTACATATATGTACATATTTTGGTGTCAAGGCACCCCTTGTTATTTCTGAAATCATTTATTTTCACTTTCGAATTTCAGTTGACCTTGACCATAGTCCAAGTCTTCATTCATTTACTTTCGGACTAATCTTCCGAATTTATGACTCCTTACGTCATTTACACGTCAGTTTGTTCTACACTTACCGTTTCTCGGTTCATACTTATATTTCTTTACAACCCATTACCCGGGTTCTTTTATCTTAGTGTTTTTAGCGCCTATAACCCCTTGCATAGGTTTATTAATATTTCGCGCTTTCATTTATTTGATTCACGTTACTTACATCGGAAAGCGTTATTCTTTATTTAACTCGTTCGTGTGAAATTTCATCACTTGTGAACGTCAAACTTCATTCTTTATTCAACTCGTTCAACTTTAAAATAGTTGAATGTAGTTATCAAAATTTCTGTTTGCAAATTCTCATCGTCTTTTAGTCATGACTCATTAGACATGCACATTTCGGTTTTTTTAATAACCTAAACCGGTTAACCGGTTGAGACAGTTATTGGGCCCAAAAAAAAAACCGGTTATGGTTAATAACCGACCGGTTAATAACCGGTTATTAACAACGAAAATCAGTACCCGATAATAACCGGCCGGTTACGAAAAACCGGTTAACTAGTGAACCGGTTAAAAAAAACCGGTTTTTTCGGTTAATTTATAAAACATGCATACTTTTAAAAAAACATGCATAAATTTTAAAAAAAATCTGCAGAATCATATATTAAAACTGCAGAAAGTTATAAAAACATGCAGAAAGTTATAAAAACATGCAGAATTATAAAAACATGCAGAATAACATGCAGAAAGTTATAAAAAACATGCAGAATTATATTAAAACTGCAGAAAGTTAAAAAAAAAGCTGCAGAATCATATGTAACATGCAGAATTTTATAAAAACATGCAGAAAGTTATAAAAACATGCAGAATTACATAAAAACTGCAGAAAGTTAAAAAAATGCTGCAGAATTATATAAAAACATGCAGATTTTTATAAAAACATGCAGAAACTTATACAAATCCTGCAGAATTATTTTAACCTGCAGAATTATATAAAAACATACAAAAAAGCTGCAGAATCATTTAAAAACATGCAGAATTATATAAAATCCTGCAGAAACATATTTTTTATAATTATATTAGTAGATCAAGTAACATTACATTAATAAACATGAAAATATCCAATACAATTTTCTTAACTAGTCTAGAATGAAGTTGTCGTCTTGTAGTTTTGTTTCGTCATTTCTTCGTTTCTTCGTTTAGTCGCTTCGGGGGCTATTAGAGCGTACGGATTCATCGTACATGAGTTCGTCATCGGAAAGTGGTTGCGCCCGTCCTTGAAAAACTTCAACATCATGTAATTGTTCTTCCACCTCAAGCTCGCCCTCAAGACTTGAAATATGTTGTATACGTTCCACGCCATCCAAGTAATCCTTCAAACAAATGCACATTTCCATCGCCTCCGGTGTAAGTCTTGTTCGTCGAATAGATAGTACCCTTCCACTAAGAGAAAAAACCGACTCCGAAGCTACCGTAGAAGCTTGGGAGCTTAGTAGATCACATGCCATGGCGGCTAAAACGGGATAATGCGGTTCTTGTATTTTCCACCAAGCCAAAACATCAAAGTTGTGAAACTCGTCGGGTGACAAGGTTGCTAAAAAATCGGTATATTTATACCTTCCGAGTTCACTATTTGATGCATCACCTCGAGAACGTTTACTATTTTCATTTCTTAAGGAATTATAGAAATTTAAGTCCGCATTTTTCTCGACGCCTTCGAGCTCGCCGCCATTTGTTGGTGTAACGATGACACATTACCATATCTTTGAGAGTAATGATCAAAAAGATTGTTTAAAGAAACGTCAAAACGTTTTAGTGCATTTCTTGTAAAATGTGGGTCGGCATCATTTAACTCCAAATCCGAACAAATATCCGAAATCATCATCTCAACACCCCGCAATTTTTGCACCTCGCCTTTTCTTTTCCATTCGACATCTCGCATAAATCAAAATTCACCCATAGTGTCGGGTCCCTATTCGTGGTCAAGATCTTCTTCACAAACAACTCGCTAGATGAACCAACAACGGTCGAAGCATCGCCACTCGAACTCGCCATTTGAAAGTTGAAACGTATTTTGTAAGTGTGTTTTTGAGCTAGAATTGAAGTGGGATTATACATATGCATTGATATCTTATTTATACACTTCAAAACTGGTCCCAAACGGTAATATTACCGTTGTTTTCTTTTCAAACGGTAACATCCATGTCTTAAAATCGTTCTGTGCTGCTGCTGCTGCTTTTCTGCTGTTGAAGATCAAAATGCGACCGGTTAACCGGTTATTTACAGCCCAAACAAACCGGTTTTTAATTAACCGGTTATAAACCGGTTATTACTAACAAAATCTAAAACCGGTTAGGAACCGCCGGTTATTAAAAAACCCAAACCGGTTATGTTGGTACCGGTTAATAACCGGTTTCGGTTATTAACCGGTTTCGGTTAAAAAACCGGTTTTTTTGCCCATGTCTATGACTCATAATCCGAGTCTTTTGACTTTCTATTTCGCGTTCCCGTCTCTTGGTTTACACATACTTTCAAAATCATACCCATCTATCGGGTATTTTGCCGAAGTCACTTCCAAAGCAACCGTCCCGGTATATATTAAAACTTCGTTTCAATTTTATTTGGTCGTCTTAGCGAAATCCATTGCTTTTATTCAGTTAATTCTTTTATTCTTTATTTAATTCGTTTGACTTGTCCGTGTGAATTTCATCACTTGTGACACTCAAACTTTTATCCCTATACTTTAGCATTCCTATTAGTCGTTCTGTATTTTCATTTACTTTGATCCTTGTCCCTTCTCTCGGGCTCGTTAATCTTACGTAATACGCTTCCGTCATCCGACTTGCGTTTACGTTTACTATCAAACATCTTACTTATTTGATTCATTTGGGTACCGTTTTAATTCGTCCCATTCACCCCATCCTTACTACATCGGATGTAAGTATGTCCATCATAAAAGTTCATGGTACCACGTGTTCACTACTTACTTGGCCAGAGTAAGCGATCAACACCTGATATACATGACCCTTTATAATTTTCACATTACACCCCATGTAAGTAACGCCTCTATTTAGTTTTCTTGGAAATAATATCCTGGATAGGTGTTCTATTCAAGTTTTCCAAGCTTTTAATTTACATATGCAACAATTATTCTCTACATGTTTGTTGCATATTGCTATTTGTGCGATTAAATTAAAATGTGCACCTGGTAATGCTTGCCCTAACGGGCTTCTCTTGCCGTTAACCTTGTTTGCGATCCCTACGCGATTTAGGTCCTTGATGAGTATGCTCGGCTTGTCATACCTTGGACCGTTCCACCGTCATATCCGCAATTCGTTCAACTCTCGCCATCTTCAGATGCAAGTGTCCTTTAACTAAAACGTTTACAAGATTAGTAGCGTCAATATCAATAAACGCCTGTATTATAATACAAAGCCTTCTAATATACGTGTCGACACACGTAATTTCGTTATCTATGTTGATCCTTTATTAATTCCATTAGGGTAACGTGTATTACCTGATAACCTTATGTGTTGTTTACAACACTTTAACATGCTACACCATTAATAAAATAAACTTACCGGATTTTGCGATCAAGTCTCGAACCGAACACTTTATTCTTTTAACCATGAGCTCTGATACCAACTTGTAACACCCTTGTTATTATTTAATGGTTTTCGTATAGTTTACGAAAACAAACATGTAATTATAATTACAAACACTTTGAAAAATGCGGGTTTGTTTAAACTTTTACAATTTTAAAAATAATACAACCTAACATAATTGAGTTCGTCGTTTAAAAGTTACGGCGAAACAACGTGCGGAAGCTTTTAACTCTTCGTGTTCGGTTCTCCGTTGAGCTTAATCGTCCTCCGGTACTATAAAATATACCTACATTTCATAAACCATGAAATGGCTAGTTATACGAGCTTATAACATGTTTAAAATCAAGTCCGAATATCAAAACGGACACAAAACAAGTTTTCGCCAGCATGTGATCTCTCGTGAGGCGCGACCCATTCCACCCCAGCTCTCGCGGGCCGCAACTCTCCGTCGCGTATCGCGCCAGGGATCAAGTCCTCCCTCGTGTGGCGCGAGGGACACCAATTTCCAGCAGGTTTCGTTCTGGAACCTGCATTTTCTAGCAATCTAAGTTTTTACGAAAATGGGCATAACTTTCATTCTACTTATCCGTTTTACATGATTCTTTTTCTTACGCGTCCGTAATTTAATTCTCCATCACATGGAGTTTAAATCAGACATCCGGATTACAAATTTTTTAGATTTTAAGCCCTCGGCCTTATTTTAACTATTGAACCTTTAGCAAAGCTTTTGACCCGTTTCATATTTTCATCAAACCAACTAGTTTGGTACACCTAAATTACTACGGACATCATATATAAAAATGTTTACTATCACACGAAGTTCAATTCACGGGTTATTATACATCGTTGACCCGTTTATACTTATGCGCGCTTATTTTTGACCCGTTAAGGGTATCTAAGCGCTTTAATGCATAAGCCACACTCATTCCCTTCTAACTTCATACTTTCACATTGCTTTTCGAGGGGTCTTCCACCACAACTACTATTGTGGTGGATTTTATGTGTATCTATTGTTTATCCGAAATTTACCCCTTTTGTATTTTCAATTTACGGCAAAGGCCATTTTGATACATTTGACCCAAAAAGGCTTATGCCTATAACTTTTATACTTCTCTATAACTTACATGATCACGACATATGTTCTTAAACCATTCCTAAGGGTCGTTTGCCCGATTTACCCATCAAGGGCGTTTTTTGTCAACTTTAGCCCCTCATTTTACGTCAAAGGACTTTCGCTACTCATTTGACCAAATTCGTATATTTAACTAAAATTTAGTTATGCGTACCTGGCTCGGATCAACATATTGACCCGTTTGATACCTTGCGTCCATAATATGCTAATTCATAGCACGGCTAAATCATAAGTGTTTTATCCTGTGCGCATAAGACTCGACAAGCACTTATTAGTCATTATTTATCAAATGGTATCTACATTACCATTTGACCCATTTGGTTTAAACGATTAAACACTTTGCGCTTATATTGGAATGGTATCTATTTACCATTTCATTAAATAACTCAATTCAGATTTCTCACCTCTTTAGCTATGTCTCTTAAACCCTTTTTCTTACACGTTTAGCCCGACGTGACTTATGTCACTTGGTGTCGTTTTTACATTTCAACTTTTACCTATTTGTTCGTGACTAAATCACCGTTTCCCCTTTTTACTCGTTTAGGCTTACTTATAAAGTAGCCGTTCGAAGACTCATTTTATCTTAGGTGGTGTTTGTTTTTAAAGAGGTAAAAGGTCTGCAGTCTGCGGACCACATCTGCAGGCATCTGTAGGAGAAAAGGTGGACCAAATGTTTGCAGTCTGTAAGGAGAAGAGGGTTTGTTTTTTTACATAAAAACCTCTTCAACACACACACTGCAGACCTTCTCATCTCTCTTGTCTCTCTCTCTGCCTTCATCTACCACCACCACAACCACAACCATCCGCCACCACCACGTCGGCTACCACCACCGCCACCAACACCGCCATCAAAACCCACCACCACCGTCGATCTCTCTCTCTTCTTTCCCTCCCTCTCTCCTGTCGCCCCCCCCCCCCCCTCTCTCTCTCTTCGTTCCACCACCGCCATCAAAACCCACCACCACCGCCGATCCCTCTCTCTTCTTTCCCTCTCTCTCTCTCTCTCTCTCTCTCTCCTGCCGCCCCCTCTCTCTCTACGGTCTGTAACACCCCAAAAATGGGTTTGGTAATTTAAACCTGGTTAATATAAAGGAACGGGTAAAAATACCGTTAGGGGTAAAAGTGAACCCGTAAATGAATATCAACTAGGAAATTATGTTAAGACATTAAAGTGTGCAAATAGATACTTAACCATATATATTTAAGACTTAACACTTGAGGGACCAAATGTGCATAAGTTGAAAGTGGAATAATGAAAGATTAAAATATCTAAACACAACACATACATCAGACGTATGTGTGTGTGTTCGACATTAGGTGAAGCAAGAAGAACAAAACCCTAAATACTACTAATCCATCAAATTAGAAGAGAAATTGAAGTGTAAATTGATGCATGTATCCAGATTTACGATCCTCTAAGTGTGCTCAACATCAAGTAAGTTGAATTTTATGCTTTAGTGATGTTTAATGATATGGGTTATGTGTAATCCATGGATGTATTGCGAAATTAAGCATGAATGTTAGTTAATTTCAACATAAGGAAGTCGTAATGTGCTTGATTTTGACTATATTGATGGTTTGATAAGAAACCCATTTGAAATTTTGATGATATGATTAGTGATGATGATGTATGTGTTAATTCTTGATATAGTTTGATGAGTAAGGTTAATATATGCATAATGATGTTATAATAATCTGAATATTTGAAGAATTCATGTGTTGGTGATGTTTTGCCATGACTTTAGAAAAGATTTTTGTAGAGATGTGCTTAATAGGCTTGTACATTTCACTAGATAAGTAGTATGCACATAAGGTGTTCGATGAAATGCTTGAGCTGAATTGATTATGTATGAATATGAAGAATTTTAGATTTAAAAGATCTAATAATGGCGTGGAATATGAATATGAGTAATGAACGTTAGAGTGAATGATGTGAATGCGTGTAAATGATGTATAATGTGAAAACTAAATGCAAATGTGATACACCCTTTAGGGTCGAAGAAAGGAGGAGAATCAAGTCAAGCGAAAGCATTAGGAGCGCATGACTCCGGTAAGTTCTTATGAACTTCGTTTACTCTACTAGTAGGTTTATGAATGATATTAATGATTATATGAATTCGTACAATTTTCCGTTGTAGATTAAATTGATTAGATGCAAGAAATTATACTTGAAGAAGGTTTTAAAATTGATGTTGTAGCGAAGATGAACCAACCCGTCTAAATGGGTTGAAATGATTAGTGGAATGATTCTCTTAATGTTTATACATTGACTTGTTCATAACGGGTTAAATAATGTAAGTGAACTCCGAACTTACCCTTTTGCTTGTTAATGTATTTATGATATATGGTAGTTATTGAAGGTAACGTAAGAAGGTATGAATCGTTGTTATTACTAAGTTAAGTTTTAGTGGAAATGGGTCGGAAGTGGTTAATAAAGAGATTTGATTAAGTTTGGGTAAGAAAGGGAATGTACATAATGAATTATGCATAAAGATGAGTTATGTGTATTCGAGGTCATGTTCATATGAAAAGACGCTAATGATACTAATCGTTTTTCTATTGAGAACTAATGTGAAGTGTAGGTATGTTAACAATGGAGGTGAAGGTTGACTTCACAAATTGATGCGAGTGATACAATGGATGGATGAAGGGGCTAGTAATAGAGGAAGCATGATATGTTGTCGCTTTATTATGCATATGTTAAGATTTTGTATTTTGTCATCGGTTGCTAATGATGTGATTGAATGTGGTGACTGCAGGCTGTATAGGTTTATGGATGTTTCATCAAGAAGTGTACGTGGTTGAAGATCGAGTCAAGACATGGATTGTACGTGGGTGTGTATGTGATCACGTAAATTGATATTAGTATGTTAGTTTTTGATTAAGTATAGAAGGGATTAATATATTTAATGTGAATGATTGAAATTAATAAAAGAAATTTAAAATATGAAATTTCCGCTGCGATAAATTTGGTTAAAACGTGTTAGGGCGTTACACGGTCTCTCTCTAAAAAAACCCTAAATTCATACCTGGAGATGTGCGGGAGACGGTGGAGTTCTCGAGGTGGTGGGGGTGCGGCTGGAGATGTGTGGGAGACGTCGGAGGTGGCGGCGGTCTGTGGAGCAGGAGAAGGGTGGAGGAGGAGAAGGGTTCTCTGTGTTTTCAAAATGTGGAGGAGAAGAGGTTGTACAGACCTTAGAAGACATTGATTCATGTCTGTATGAAGAAGAGGTCTCGCAGACCTTTTTTAATGAAAGGTCCGCGAGAAAACAAACAAGCTGCAGACCCTTATGTCTGCGCGTGGTTTGCGCGGCGCAGACATAAGAGGTTCTGAAGTGCTTCTAGCAAAAAACAAACACCACCTTAGCCTTTTCATGACTAGTTTACTGTTTCACTCCTTTTTACCATTAAACATGGTTTCTATCATTTATATTAGTTCCGACCCGTATCTTTTCACGTCGGAAACCATATTTCGAATATTATCTTTATTGTATTCATAACTTATAGAATAAACACGTATTCTACAAAAAAGGTATAAGTTTTACTTACCTCGCATCTGAACTACGCTTTTCCTTTCCTTCTTGATTCGTTTGACCCGCTCCCTCATCAAGCTTCCACCTAGCTCATTAGGCGTCGAACTATCATCATAATCCGTAAGACGGTTAGATTAGTCATTATCAATTATGACTACCCCACCTTACGGGTCTTGTGTCGAATTTATCACTCGATCAAATCATTGGTTAGTTTGACTTCCTAAAAGTCAATTGATCTATCAACATATTCAAATGCACATTTGGTTCATGGAACCCACTTAGACATTTTCATCCGAACTCTTAACAATTCAAGTTTTTGCACAACAACTAGTAGGTAATATGATTTCTAGCATCTATAACATGATTTTAATATCAATTTCTTCATATCATACAAAAACCCATTTCAAGTCATGTATGAACAATTACTAAAACTTATAATTTGTTCAAGTATCTTGCTTTTATTATTCAATATGATGATTCTAAGCACAAATTTAACCTTAACTTCATCATATTATCAAAACCCACTTAGCTAGGTGTGGTAATTCAACCAAACACCTAAAACATAGCAATTTATTCTAAATCTTCACTTAGGGTTTTTTTCTAAGCAATCATACATCTCAAATTCAGCCATAACTTCTATGATTCATACAGAATTCACATCTTGTGATGTTAATAAATTTTCACAACTTCATCAACATCAAAAATTCGACATACCTTATGATCCCCATGAGTAGGTGATCGTTTCTATGTATTCATGCATCGATTTTGGGCTTGAATCAAGCTTCAATTTGTTGAATTTGTTGAACTAGGGTTTGCTCCATGGGAGCTCTTCTCCTGATCGATCATACGCACACACTATGCGTGTGTGTGTTTTATTTTGTTTTAATAAATAAACTTTTCCAATTATCTAACTTTGGTCCCTCATGTTTGGTTAATTATTAAGTAGGTTACAACCTACTTATTTCTAATCCATATTCCCTCTTATTAACCGGGTTAAACATCCCTAGTTAACTTAGTGGGTTCTGGGAAGTTTATGACTAGGTTTATTTTAAGTCCCGTTAACTCGAGCCCTTTATCCACTTTATTTTCCTAAAAAGGATTTGTTCAACTTTTATTTAATATTAGGTTTATTTATTTAAATCCTAATATTTACCGGGTTACTTTTACCACTTACGGTACTTTACCCGTCTTTTAGTATTAACGTAGTTTGATTACCAAACCCGTTTTCGGGGTGTTACAGGGACCACCAAACCAGTTCGGGTTGGGTCAAGGACGATCAAAACCGGTTTGGTTTGAAACTGGTTTTTTTAGGGAAGAAGAATCGAATGTTGGAATTTAGGCCCAAGAAGGCAAGAATTAATAAACACAAACAAGAAAAGCGTTTTTCTGGTAACCCTCCACTGACTCTTTTGAGTCAAAAGGCGAACACAATGTAAGGTTGTCGAATAACACCTTCATCGGATTGGTACGGGTCGGGTATGGGTTTGAAATTGTGTTCTAACCAGTTCGGTTTGTTTTGACTAGTTTTAAAGTATAGGTTTACAAACCCATCACTTTAAGTCGGTTCCAAACAGGTCCTGGTCCGGGTTAAATTCCGGTTCGGATTCCAAACCCGGTTTTTGGTTCACCTTTAGTGTATAGTGTGCTAAACAGGTGGAGCACAAGAGACTCGGGTGGCTAGACCTGTGGGAACTATGGTTCAGGTGGTGGTACTGGCTCATGACTTGGCTTGTTGTCGGCACATATAATAACGCCAAAACCATGACCAGCAAACATTGACCCATTAACCATAAACAATCACCAATGATATCTTTTAACAATCAGATAATGATTTATTAATCATACAATGATGTGTTAGACAACCCTATTAAATAATGGGCCAGTTTAACATAATCAACTATGACCAACCAGTCCAAGTAGATGATTCTGATCATGATCATGCCAACCACCATGTTTTATCTTTTTTAGAACTATGTTGTACATCATGCAATCAAAGTTGTACCATTCTCTACCAACAAGTCAACAATACTTATTTTTAATGCCCCAACCAAACCAAACCAAACCAACCAGTTCTTATTATATGTTTGATTAATGCTCTTGGCCACTTTGAAACTTTCATATCTGTACAACTTGCTTTAAAAAATGTACTTCATCTAGACTCCCTTTTTATTTATTGCAATATGCATTTTGGACCAACCACACATATCAGCTTTACTATGTCACCAAATGTCCTATTTTTAGAATAAATAAATTGCAACCTCTAAATAACATAATAAAGACAAAACGGTTTACCCATCTTAACCCTGACCCGGTCTATCTAGCCAGCCGTAGTCCAGCCCGTTATTCATCGTTTTATCGGTCAAAAACAGCCAACCCTAGCCCGGCCTGGCCCGTTACTCAAATTTAAAAAAAAAACAAGGCTAAAGAATACAAATTAAGAATTGTTACACAAAGAATTCAGGATTTATTATACACTTAACATTAGAACACTATGAACACATTCCCGAGTTATATCACACACCAAACAACAACTAAAAGAATAATAATAATAATATACGGTTTTACAAATTAGTCTTTAGTGGTTGGTACCTGAGGAGCTTTTACTAAACCACAAACACTTATCTTTCACTGCATCACTCTCTTTCGCATACTCTTTGAATCGGTACTCTTCGTTTTTGAAACTTGGGGGCACTTTTCCTTCACTGTAACATTGACTGCAAAGACTGAACTGTGATTTCATCTCTTTAAACCGCGATCCGATTATGGGGTACCGACAAACGCCACACGATTGCTTACCATGTCGGTTCCTATCGCAAGTTTCAAGCTTTAATAGAGTCGACATGATACCGAAACCCCAATCTGGATCATCGAACATAACAACAAACTCGGTGAATGACACCATTGAAGTATCGATTTCTCCATGGATCTCCAGGAGTTCACTGGCACCTTGCGTAGGGATGTAGATCGCACGCAATAACTTGATATAACGTAAAGCGTCGATCTTTTTTATCTGCCCGTTAACCCCTTGTTCGGGAACGGTTCGCCATAGAAGTGAATCGAATGCTACCCGTTTTCGTTTATCTGGTGTACCACCACATATGGGAGCTAGAATCGCGAAAAACATACCTAAATCAACCCGACCCGATTCTGATTCGTCTAAAACCGTGAGGATTTTTAGATTAATTGCCTTCACTGCTCCTACAAACGTTTCGGGCTTCAAGAAACTAAGCAACCGTCGAAGAACAACCTCTAAAGACGCCTTACGTATAGATTTTTCAGGCGGCCCGTTGCCTGAATATGACAATGGCGTCTCGTTTTCGTTCATTTCCTTCTTTAAAAGGTCAACATCGCAACGGGTCAACCTTGTCGTTCGTTGAAAACCTCTGATGTTAAGAGCGGTTGCAAGTTCTTGCCTCAACGTCGTCTTTTCACCAACGGTTTTAAACCTCGATGGTTCCACAACGACAAACGCGACATCCCCATTCCCGTTGCCGTTCCCCTTTCCTTGCATTTTCTTTCTGTGAAGCTGCTTCAAGTGAGAAATCGCATCATACAATTCAATCCTGTTAGTCATTTTCAATGCTTCTTTTAGAGCCTTTTTCGCTTCTTCGGTTTCACCAGCACCTAACAACGATACCCCCTTGTTAAGCTGAGCCCGCCAATGGTTAGGCCACACACCTAACACCCTCGTGTACACTTCCGAAGCCCGTTGGTACCGACCCATATCCATATACAAACCACCAAGATTATACAAAGCATCAACATGCCCAGGTTTCAAATCAATAGCCTTTTGAAACTCCTTAATCGCGTTCTCATCATCACCAATTGCGTGTAAAGCCGAAGCTAAATCACAATGCGCGTCTGCATAATCGTTTTTCATGTAAATTGCTTCTTCTAACGCTTTCACCGCTGCCTTATACTCTCCTACACCAAGTAAAGCACTGCCTAAAAGCTTTAAAGCTCTAAAATGAGTCGGACATAGAATCGCAGCCTCTCTATAATGTTCACAAGCACTTATAACCATACCTTCAAACTCAAGAGCAATACCAAGATTCACATGAATTTGAGGAAGCAAATAACCCCATTGATTACCTCCAGCTTCCGCAGCATCCAAAGCCGAAATAAACTCGCTTTTCGCTTCCGTATGGTTACCCAAAACATGATAACAGTTCCCAGACCGAAAATGCGGCCTCACATCCGTCGGCTGCAGCTCCGCCGCCCGTTTGAAACACACCAACGACTCTTTAAACAGCTGCTGATCATACAAAACCCGACCCAGCGCCATATGCCCATCGAACGCCTCCTCTCTTGACCTCGACCCATCCGCTCTCGACCTCAACGCGCTTAATTCCTTAACGAAAACCGCGTAATCATGCCTGCTTTCCTCCCAAACAATCCGTTTATCGATCTCGGATGACGGACCAAGTTCTCTAGACCACCCGGGATCCGAATACACATCGAAATTCTCCCCTTTGGTTTTCCCATCTTTCGCCTGTTTCGACTTCAACCGCTTGATCAAAATCTCCAAATCATCAACCAATTTCCACGTGTCATCAAACACAATCCCGTGGTTCGGAGAGGCTGCCCACGCAGCCGTCCGGTGCTTCTTCTGCGGCCCCGCACCGGCACCGGCCCCGGCAGACGATACACGCTCAATCGCCGACGAAGTGGAAGCTTCTTCCAATGCTAACGAAGAAGCAGCTTCAATATCATCCTCAGGTTTTAACTCAATCCCTAAGGCTTCAAAATCACGGTCCACGTCACCAGCTCCGTCATCGTACGTACGCAACAAACCGTCGTACGTAAGACCCTTGTCGCCGTCGATAAAGTCGCCGTATGTACGGAAAACCTCGTCGAGAATAGCGGTGATTTGTTCATCGCTGAATTTGACCCTAGGGTTTACAGCGACAACTAGGGCAGACATTTCATCCCTGTTGAGACCCCCGTCTCTGTTGAAATCAAATTGGTTGAATATTTTTCGAACCTTCTCCGATCTGGTCCCTCTGTTCACCATTTTGGTGAATAAAGTTGAGGAATTTGGAGGAATTGAAATGGGTTTAAGATGAAATTGAGGAAGAGAACCCTAACCCACAAATTGGGTGGATAATTGAGGTTGTAAAAGGGGTGTTTGGGGAATAATAATTGAATTGGGGGATGAAATTGGTGAAGAAAGGTGGGAGAGGGAGAAGAAGAGGTGCTTTTTATCTATCTGTTTGTTGTTGACATAATTGTAAATTGGGTGGCCTCGCTGTGTGCTGGGATTGTGGGCCTGACCAGCCGCTCAACACAGAGCGAACGGCATATTTCTTTTGCCGTCTTCTTCCTTAATCTTCCCTTAACTAACGGTAGGGTAAATTTAACACCCTTTATCAAAACTAAAGTATAATAAGACACTCCTTACTATTTGGAAGAATGTTTTTTTTAACGGCAAATAACGACGTGTTAATCACCGTGACACTGGGCATTGTGGCCAAAGTCGACTACTCGACCACCGCCAGCCTTTTAGCTCTCACAGACGCGCGGAAACCGACCTTCACCATCCCGAAGGCACGACAGTTGAATAATCGATAAAACCTCGCCTCCCATTCAAGACGAACCGGCGCCACCCATATTTGCCCTTCACCTGGATGCCGCATAAAATAATGGGAAGAGTAGGAGTCGAACATGGGTCACAAGAAACACCAAGTTTTTCTCAAACCACTTCGTTTATTTGTTTGTTAAGTTTTTTTCTAATTTTTAGTTGATTTCATTTTCAAATTTGAAGAAGTCTAAAGTATTTTTAACAGTGGATTGAGGGATTTTTGTTTTATAGGTTTGAATTTTTTTATAGGTCGACTGTCTATTGCTTAATATTAATTTTTATGTCTGATTCAGGTCGGGTCATAAAAAAAACAAAAAAAAAAAAAGAAGAAAACAGTTTATATACTTTGAATGTATAATAAAATTGCATAAACCATCGTTAGAAACGCATGATAGTAACAAGTCTCATATTCTCTATATTCATAAACTAGTAGGGTGTCCGCGCGATGCGGCGGGGGCGACACTTTGGATTGCGGCACTCGTTGCTGGTAGTTTTCTTATTTGTATATGATAACATTATCGTGGTGGATATATGTCATAAGTGTTACACATGTTTAGTAATTGTTAAATTTAGAATTTAAATTAGCAAGTACTTCAAGAAACAATTGGTGTAATTTAAATTAGTAATTGTCAACGACGCTTGTGACGAGAGCCAATTCTTCCTCGTGAGTCCAAGATGCCATGTTCTTCGGTGGGGTAGCGGGTTCGTGGAATGAAGTGGGTAGCCGGTGGGGTAGCGGGTTCGTGGAATGAAGTGGGTCTTCGGTGGGGTAGCGGGTTCGTGGGATGGGGGAACCGGTGGGGTTGGGGGTTACATTTATAGGGGTTGTTGGGAGACCCGGGTGGCGGATTGGGGTAGCCAAACGGTTTGAATTTAAAATTCAAACTTTCAAATGGCCGATATGACATGGCGGGGTCAGCGAATGGGAGGCAGTCAGCTAGGATGTCAAGACCGCCCCACGCCCGGCTTGAAACCCAAGCCCCAAGAGCCACGCCCCAACCCATGCCCACCCAGGGTGGTGGCTTGGGCGTTTCCCCCAACCCACGCCCCAACTCAAGCCCGCCAATTGAGAAGAACTGGCTTTTTGTTGGAGTAAAACAAGTAATGAATAGGGGAGTTGTATCTGTATATAACACATTTAAAACCTACGAATTTTTAACAAACTGTAGCTTTTTTGAATCAACTAATCTTATCTTATTAGTCAAAATTTTAAATAATAATCACTATTATAATGCAACAGTATCTAGTTTACTTGTTGTAGCTTTTTTAAAATAACATAATCTTATCTTATGTTGTTTTTAAATAATAATCCCTAAAAAAATGCAAGAAGATCTAGTTTAAATTTGCTGTAGGTTTTTTGAAATAAAGTAATATTATCTTATGAGTCTAATTTTTAAATAATATCTCCTAAAAAAATGCAACAAATACGAACTATCTAGTTTAACTTGATGTAGCTTTTTTTTAAATAACTAAACTTATTCGCAATGAGTCTAATTTATAACTGATAATCTCTAATAAAATGCAACAATATCTAATCAACATTTTTATCTTATCAGTCTAATTTTTTTTCACTTTCGATTATGTATCTAGTCAAGTTTCAATTTCATTTACTTTCCTTGTAACTGTTTCTTATAATATGATACTTACCCAAATTGGGGCTTATATTGGTTACGTGCTATATATAATGCATAGTTATTAAAATACACCATGTTTTAAAATTGCTCCTTAAATCACTCCTATTTAATCTCTCATTATATTTTTTAAATTTTCAATCTATCTATATTAATGAAAATTTTCAATTAGCTCAGGGCCCTCATATTACGTTTTTTCCCACTACCCCTGATTTTTCATATGAGCTTCTAAATAAAAGTCCTTATATTTGGCATTTATTTAAGTGGAAAATACTTTAATACACAAATTATTATTAAGAATCAAACAAAAAAAAAAAGAACATAAAATAGAATCTTAAACAGTTGTTTTATTATTTCCAACCAACACAAACTGAAAATGAGAAAAAAAAAAAACATAGAAAACATTTGCTAGATATCATATTAGACTTCATGATATCTGTTCCGCTTCTGAATTGACACCCGAGGTATTTTTAATCGGGTTTTGGCGTTTGAATCTGCAGTATCTTTAAATTCTTCCGCTTTGTCATCGTCATCGGAATCATCGAACAACCTGTTATGAACAGCTCGTTATTTAATCGATGTTTGAACAGAAAAAATTAATAAAACAATCAAAATCGAAACCTTAGAAGCGGGAGCTGCAACTGGATTGTTTAAATCGGCGCGTTCACCTTCCAACTGAAACGAAAAAATAACATATATTAAAATTCGCATAAAATTAAAACATAATTTATAAATTGATGCGAATTAACAATCTAACCTTTGAAAGTACAACATCATATGATTGTTTTTTCGCAATCACTGGATTCGAAATTGGATCCATTATCAAATGTTTAGCAATAGAAATGGGTGCCCTACTATGTATTTATAGTAGGAATATAGAGGTGAATTAAGGTTATTTTGAAATCTGGCACCCTTTTGTTTAGGAAGTTAGTTGCATCTATTTAATTTTGAATCTACCAATCTTTAAAAAAAACCAAATGTGCATAAAATAATAATAATAATTGTATCTAGTTAAAATGTTTGTTTTCAAATGTGAAATAATAATAATAATTGTATCTAGTTAAAATGTTTGTTTTCAACTGTGAAATAATAATTATATGTAGGGGAAAGTGAATATGAGGCTGTTACGCATCTAAGCTTAGATGCGAAACCCATAAAACTACGTAGTTTTGATTGAAGTTTCCCCAAAACATAATTAATTAAATCAGATCCCTTCTATTGTTCTTCTCAATCCCCAGACCGACCTTCGTAGATGAATTCAAGGGACTTCTAATTCGATTATAAGGTTCACATGAACACAATTCTAAATTAATCGTGTATCTACGTATTGGAAATCAATTTCATTCCAGATCTCAGATCGTGAATTTCCACATGAATCTCAGTTCAAAATATGAATTGGATTTAAGGCAAACCTGCAAACCTTAAATTAATCAAGATTAACCTTGCTATTTGATGATTTCGAAGTAGAATATGCTGTTGATCAAGGGATGATCTTCAAGACATAATTTAATCTAAGTTCTAGTTGCATGCTTGAGAAAGATAATGATTTAGATTTCTAGGTGTTAGAGCTTCTTTAACCATTTTAATTGATGTCATTTATACTTTGTGTTCCCTTAATAGCATATCTCATATACATGTAGGATCATGATTAATACGAAGTGTAGGACTTTAATGATGTTAAGGACCCGAGTGAACGACCCAATTTAGAATTTGTTGCATCTAATGCGGATCACTTTAACAATTTTATTCACTCGCCGGGGCTTGTCAAATACATTATTGGGGGTAGGCAATTTACATACATGTCTCCTGTGGTTTTGCTCAGTTAGCTTTAGCCTTCCTGTGGGTCAAATATAGATCAAAGAGGTTGGCATGTCGTTGGAGGACTGGCGCAGATTTAATATTTTCAACTCTTAAGTCTGTTTGGTGTATTTTTCTGTTTCGTTTTGGTCGTTGTAAACGGTGTCCTAGTCCCTGGCTAGGTGCCTTTCTTGTATAGTTTTTAATAAAAGCTTTTTTTGTTGGTCGTTCAAAAAAAAAATACCAAGTGTTCATTTGTAATGATGATCAAGGGCAATTAGGTAATACTGACCATGTAGCCTCATTTGCTTTTGTTTCTGTAATGCACAGGCAAGGAAGAATTGTAATTTTTTTCACATATTTCATCTTAAAAGCAACTATAACATCTTTGATGGTTTTGATTCTACACCAATGGAGTGCAGAATCTGGAATGCTCAGATAGCATATGATGACCAAACAGAACTATCGTTGTTCACAAGCAACTCCCTTATTGAGTTGTAATGCCTTGTCACAGTTTCATTGGAGTTCTCAGTAAATGGGTTGTTATTGTAACTTTTGGTGAATTATAATCTTGAGGCATGATGCCCTTGAAACAAGATAGCCCAATTTTTGAAAAGAGTTCAGACTCTGGAATGTCATCTTTACACGCACGCACGTTACAATAATTTTCACTGCATCAACAACGCTTAGGGCTGTAACAGTTCGAATCGTGCACATGTTAGATTTGAATTTGTTTTTTGCTGAAAAAGTTTGTGTATCTAAATTTTAGTATATTGTTTGTACAAATAACTATCCAATAAGAAATTATCTTTCATATATGTTCTTCTGTGTTTTTTAACATTCTTAGTTTACTCATTTCAATATGGTATTCATCTTACATATGAATGGTAACTTGAGAACATTAAAATTGTTTTTGGCTAAAGTCGGTGGGTAATGAAATTTACCCATTTGACATGTGATTGATCTAAGCTGTATTTTGACCTGTTTCAATTATAATCGCTATATTTTAGCCCGCTTCAATTATAAATCGTTATATTATTGACCCGTTTCAATTACAATAGCTGTATTTTGACCCATTTTAATTATACTTGTTGTAATTGCTTCACTTCAGTCCTTATAATAATATGACATTTCTTAAAACCTTTGTGTTGTGTATGTCATCTGTCTAAATATTAATATCTCAATTCAAGTATAAGATCATACAAAAAAATAAAGATAGGAAGAATATTAAATTGAATAAATTGCTAACAGTTCAATTAAAATTGCTACTAAACTGTTTAGACTCCGAACTTGATGGCCGAGAATTCCAAAATAAATAATATTAAACCACGATGAATGACTACAGAATCACCATCAAATTAATTTCAATTGTAAACGTGTTATGGACTAATACCATTGCAAGGTATGGGACTTGTCCCACATCGGTTGTATGGGCAACTGATGTAGGGGTTTATATATCAAATGGGCTCTCTCACCCACCAGACTAGTCTTTTGGGTTGTGTTCTCCTGTTTGGTATGTAACAAAACGGCTACATGGAAGTGATTTCATGAACCAACGTATCTATAGCGGACGAACGAATGGTAGTAGGAACAATAGCAAGGACGTGATTTATTTAATAATTCTAATTGAATTAGATTTAGGGAAATTTTAATCAAAACTACGTAGTTTTATGGGTTTCGCATCTAAGCTTAGGTGTACAACAGCCCCATATTCACTTTCCCCTTATATGTATTGTTACTTTGAACAAAATAATTATATATACTTTGATTTGTTAAAAATTCATATTAACAGTTTTCGTCTTGCAGATTTATGAAGTGCCGCGGTGCTGATTTATCATCTTGGAGTTGATGTATCTAGTTATATACTTTGATTTGTTAAAAATTCATATTAACGGTTTTCGTCTTGCAGATTTATGAAGTGTCGCGGTGCCGATTTATCGTCTTGGAGTTGAGCTGAACTTGTTATATAGAATAGATTTTAATTTGATTATCATGTACCAGAAAACTTGGAGGAATATTGCGGCTGGTAACTTTTCTATATTGCGGCTAGTAAAATTAGGGAATATTTTATAGTTTATTAATGCCGTTCAAAACAAAAAACTTGTACAGAGTCACTTAAACATTCAATATTGCAGCTAGTAAAATTAGGGAATATTTTAGTTTATTAATGCCGTTCAAAACAAAAAACTTGTACAGAGTCATTTTGTTAATGCACGGTAGCTAGGTAATGGTTAAAGCGGGCTTGGGTAAAAAACAAATGTTGGCTTTAATCAATTGTACATTTACGCATCGGCTATTTGTACTTTATGAACGCACGGCGAAACTAAAAAAGACAACTATCGAAACGTTTAAAAAAATGTGCTGATCGTCATGGTACCTTCGGATTTTTTTTAAAACATTACAGGTTGTAAGATATCGCAGGAATACGTTAAAGAATTAAAGAGGGGGGGAGTGTAACTAATTACCCATAATTATGTTATATGTCAAGGATTTAAATGTAATAGATTGAGGGACTAAAAAATAATTATGGTTTAAAAGACCACTTTACCCTCATTTTAGAGGTTTATTTATAAATAAGGGGGGAAGAAGTTCTTAACTTTTGGGAATCCTTCCCTCCTGCATTATATAATAGTATAGATTATACCAACCAACAAGTTTCAAGCAAATAAATTTTATACTCAAATACGTGCATAGAACATTCATCAAATAATTAAAAAATCTAGCAAATAATCAAACAATAAACAAATAACCCAATCAAGCGATTAATCAAATAAACAAGTAAAACTTACAGAAAAAAGGTTCTAAAAAAAAAAAAGCCTAAATCGTGTGTGAGGTTGTTTAGAATTGAGGTTGGGACTCCGCTATTGAGAATTCAACTTGTCGTGAAGCGGTTAGACTTTAGAAGGTAGTGGTGGGCATCATCACAGGGCATATGCAATTGAATCGTTGATTCTCTACAGTATCTCGTTTCTTTGAATTTCGACTTGTGGGGTGGGGAGGGGGTTAAAAGAATAATCATTTTTTTATTAGGTTAATAGTTTAATGGTTTAAAATTGGTAGGTTAAATGCTTACAGCTTGATTGTATAAACTAGTTATTAGGTTCAATGCTTTATAGGTTTGTTTAGTGGATTTTAGTAGATTTATAAGAATGCATTAACCCAATTTAGTAATGAGTTTATAAGACTTTTATATTTGTTAATAGTTTATATATGTATATTTGTAAGATTTTAAAATCTTTTCTTGGGTTCAATTTCAATTTTTCTTGAGGGTAGGTGTCAAAATTTTACGATGTCAGTCGAGAGTAAATGGCATATATACTAAAAAAATTCAAGACGTGTTGATGACTATTGTCGCGCGAACTGGCCTGCCCTTGCATTTATTCTCGCAATATATAAAATTTGAGTAATCGATACTCCCTTATTTAGGGTGAGAGGGGCACCTCTCTTACGCACGGTCAATCAACACGCGCCACGTCAACTTCCCTTTTAACTCCCCTCACACCCTCAATTTGATGACGGCACTCCCCTCACACTCTCTTTCTCTATCTTTCTAGAAGTTGCAGGTTGTGTGTGAGTGTAAAATGGGTTTGGTTGTGCGGTGAATACACACCGATCCCCCTCCCCGAATTGCCTCCCCGCATTGATGGCGGCGGTGTTCCCTCTCGGGAACTTGGGTCACCGCATGGGGTCACCGAGAGTGCCCCGTATACCCTTAGAACCAAAAAGCTAAAAGTTATGGAACTGTGTTAACATAGTGTAGGCTGTAGCATACTAGAATACTGTATCTCACATATGATTATGTTCATTAATTTTTGTAACCCCTCAAAACCTAGTCGTGTGAATATAGTTTTTTATTTGGGTAAATTACACTTTTCGTCATTTATGTTTGTATCGAATTGCAATGGATGACCTTTAACTTCAATAATTACAGTCACAGTCCTTTATTTAGAAAACACATTACACCCAAGGTCCTTTAACATAAACCTTGTTAAAATTTTTAGTTAAATATGGCATATGTGTTGCACATGAAGGTATGTTGGTAATTTTACTTCTATATATAAAATAACTTTTTTTTCTTTAATATTTATTCACAGCCACACACCCAAGCAAACCCTTAGACTGCTCCAATGCTTCCTTCCATTTTGAGGGTTGCACTTAATGACGTGACGTGTGCACTTGTGAAGGATGCATTGGGGTGGACAATAAAGTAAGGGGTTTGCACTTAAGGAAGTGCACCTACATGCAAGGAGAGAGAATGTGAAGGTGGACCCTTTAAAAACTAATGGGTTGGAAAAAGAAATGGTGACGTGGAAGAGAGAGAATGCATGTGGAAAGGATGAGTTGGAGTTAAAAAGAGGAGAGAGAATGCATGTGGGAAGAATGAGT
Organism: Helianthus tuberosus; assembly: GCA_030545235.1. Lineage (NCBI taxonomy): Eukaryota > Viridiplantae > Streptophyta > Magnoliopsida > Asterales > Asteraceae > Helianthus > Helianthus tuberosus. The sequence goes on from CM060403.1 coordinate 176,255,114, forward strand.
TAAAAGCTGATGTGGAAGTGATGACTATGATGCATGTAGTAAATGCAGCATGTTGCATTGCGGACTGTGACTGTTATTGGAAGAGTTCTAGTGAATCTAGTTTAGTAATTGTTACACAGAAGGTGGCTGACTGTTATTTCATCGATACAGTTAATTGTTACATTTTGATGATTTTGAAAATAAATAGATATGTTATTGGAAGAGTTCTAGTGAATCTAGTTTAGTAATACTTGTAAAATAACAGATAGTTCGTTGTTTGTTGAGTTTTTTCCCAAAGTAGTGTTGGTGGAGAAAGTATTTACCAAAATAGTGTTGGTTCAAAAATATTTACCAAAATAGTGATTTAGTTGTCAAATTCAAAGAAAATCTTACTTTTTAGTTTCTCACTCCTAATCTTATTAGTTAACTTAAATTTTATTAAATAATATTGATTTAAGCATTGTTTTTTTAATAAGCAAATTGTAAACCTCAAATGTTGTTCGGATCAGACCTCAAGATTTACAAGTGTTTTATTTGTATATAATCAATAAGAAACGGTAAACAAAAATTAATAAAATATGTAATAATAAATATATACATGTATCTTTTATAAAAGTATAAAATTTGTATATATTGATTCGAAATTCTGAATTCAACTCGTATAAACAATTCGTTATAGTTTTTTTGTTATTTGAATTCGGCTCGTTCGAATTTCAAGGTTATTGTCTGATTTGAACAATAAACAACCCAATTTGACTTTAAGAAAGGATTGTAATGTCTTGAATGCGAAAAATATATAAATGAAAAAGTATGATGAGTTGGTTAATACAGTAACAAAGATCTATAATGGGTTGATTATCCAAAGCAAATCCAAATATAGATTTTTAATCGGAATCGAACCTATAAATTTCAAACCAACTCAATTATTCGAAGTCAAAATATACAAATGTTATATTTTTATAAAAATACACATACAATTTTATTTATGACACATATATTACCTATTATCTATTTATTTATTGTTTATCATCGTTTATTGAAAAAATACAAATTAATTTGTGAGCTCACAATCATGTACGTGTAACAGTGATTTTTTTTGGAACGAGGAGCAAAAATAATTGAGGCTAGCAACATTTTTATATTAAAAAAGTATTTAAACAGATAATTATTTAATAAATTGAAGTAAATTGATAAGATTAGGAGTGAGAAACTATAGAGTGAGATTTTCTTTAGATTTGACAACTAAAACACTACTTTGGTAAATATTTTTAAACCAACACTATTTTGGTAAATACTTTCTCCACCAACACCACTTTAGGAAAAAACTCGTTGTTTGTTTGTAATAATACCAGTACAACAGTGAATAAACCAGCTTGAACGTTCCATTGGAATCTCTGCTTTTGCATAAATTCTGGGTCCATTTGTCTCTGAAGCAGGATTCGGTGGTGGTGGGTTTGTGTGTGTTTAGAGATGTGTTTGTGGTGACCGGATCTGGTGGTGGTGGGCGTTGGTTACATACGACGGCTGGTGGTAGTGGTGGTTGAATTTGATGGTGGTGAGGTTGGTTGAAGAGATGAGATGAGATGGGTTGTTTGTGTATATTATATATTTTTTTATTTTTTAAATAAATGAGTAAAATTACCGATCTACCCTCATGTGCAAGTCACATGATCAGATATAACTTAAATTTTTAACCTAGGGGCTGTTTGGTAGTCTCTTAATGACCATTCAGATGCTACCTCTTAATGGTTTAAAACCTCTGAATGAATAAGAGGTAACCTCAAGTCTGAATGGTTAAGAGGTAACCTCTGAATGGTAAATCATCACATGTCACATTCTTCTACCTTCTCATTGGTAAAATTCTTAATGGTTCCATTAAGAGATAGCCTCTTAATGACCATTCAGAGGCTACCTTCTCATTGATAAAATTCTTAATGGTTCCATTAAGAGATAGCCCCCTAGTTAGTGGTAAAGGACGAAAAGGTGTAATGAGTTTTCTAAATAAATGATTGTAACTGTAATTATTAAAGTTAAAGGCTATCCGCTGCAATTCGATACAAACATAAAGGACGAGAAGTGTAATTTACCCTTTTGTTTTTTTTTATCAAGGGTTCAATTTATTATTATTTTTTTTTTTGAAAATGTACATCTTAATACAAACTAGTGAAATTCCCCGCGCCGTGCGGCGGGGAATTCGAATGCTATCGATTAGTTTTGTTTTGTAACGGGATAAGCACGATACCCGTTCAGTTCGTTACTTACCGGTGTTTTACCCGTAAATACCAGTACCATACCGATTGGTTATAAAAATTACAAATTTAGAAGCAGAGAAAACAACGTAAAAGTGAAAAAAGAAAAAGGAATAAATCACGCAAAATATTATTAAGAATAATAGATACTCAAACTTTTATTTAGCAGCAGGTAATAAAAAAATTTCTTTCCCATGAAGGGCTTCAAACCCGAGACACTCACTATATTTGAATGTTCATACAACAAACTAAATTGCGAAATTTTTTCTTAATAGTTTCTCGCAATAATAACTATAATATATACATGAAGCGGAAAAGGACAATAAAAGAAAAGAAACAGCAAGGCAAAGAAAAACAATGACAAAAATGTAAATTTAAATTGAGGGTAAAATCGTAATTTGGCTGGAAGGAGAAAAACAAAACTAATTGCAAAACTGTAATTTAAATGGGGCAAAATTGTAATTTTTAGTTGTGGGCGTAATTTTATTTTGAACTGAGGGTAAAAACGTAATTTTGAACTGATGGAAAATCATAATTTTAAAGTGGGGATAAAATCGTAAGTTGGTTGGGCCAATGGGGAAGTTCCAGGTAGTTGCCTCGCACTATGCCCCCATCCTGCGTCTGTACTTATACACTGGGGGCAAAATCGAAATTTGATTGGGAAAGCAAACAAAACCGATGACAAAAATGTAAATTTAAATTGAGGGTAAAATCGTAATTTACCCGTGATGAATAAAAAAAAACTAATGGCAAAACTATAAATTTAAACGGGACAAAATCGTAAATTTGAACCGAGGGCATACTTGTATTTTTTTACTGGGGGCAAAAGCATAATTTTATTTTGAACTGGAGGTAAAAACGTAATTTTAAACTAATGGCAAAATCAGAATTTTAAAGCGGGGCAAAATCGTAATTTGACTGGGAAAGCAAACAAAACCGATGACAAATGTAAATTTAATCTGAGAGCAAAAGCGTAATTTACTTGAGAGAAAGAAAAACAAAACTAATGGCGAAACTGTAAATATAAACCGGGCAAAATCGTAATTTTGAACTGAGGGCAAAATTGTAATTTTCACTGAGGGCAAAAGAATAATTTCATTTTGAACTGGAGGTAAAAGCGTAATTTTAAACTGATGGCAAAATCGTTATTTTAAAGCGGGACAAAATCGTAAATTGGGTTTACCCCAATTTAACAAACAAGGGCATTACGTGTAATCTGAAGCTTTAAAATAATATATACTTACTGTTCATCAAACTTTGAAATTGTTAAAGAGTTAATTTGTGTGTCACGTACATAAGAAAATGTTGAAGCTGATAACTGATAAGAACCAAGTGTTAAAAAGGAGAAACTAAGGTATATAGGTCATTTTTTCCTTTTTTAACGATTAACATGACGCCTAACTAACGGCAGGATACAAGGTGTGATGGATTGTCCAATTGTAATCTGGATCAGTAATGAACAAGATTCAACTACGTAAAAACTAAGAAGAGAAGATCTCTGTTACAATCAGAAGGCCTTTGATGAAAAAGACTGCAAAAGGCCATGCATCGGATTTGTAATGCTTTACTAGACAAGAAAGTAAAACTTGTATTTACATTTTTATTAGACAAGAAAGTAATTATTGATAATTTGAGGTTCATTATGTAAATATTAGAGGTAATACGTGTTCTATAAAAACTCATCCCTTATAACGTTATTTCTTACAATAACACACACACAAAGGTGTTTTACTTGCATAAACACCACCGTTGTATATAAAAAAAACAAGTTGTTACCATGATCATTTCTATAAAATGAAAACTTTTTAGACGGTTACTAATCATGAAATGCTATAATGTTTAACTGTGGAGCAATGGCGGATCTAGAAAATCCGCATAGGGGTAACGTTTCAATAAAAAGGGGTAACGAAATCGAAAAAACGTCAGATTTTTCCAAAATTTACACTAGCGTCAGAGCATCACCGGAGCGTCAAGGGGCAACGGAGGTTACCCCTTCTATCACTCTAGGTCCGCCCCTGCTGTGGAGCATCTCATCACAGTCAATGCACTCAAAATGGGTTAATGGTATTTCTAAGACAGACATAATGATGTCCCTGCATCAGTCCTGTGAACACACGGTATTAGATTTGTCTAAGGTGCATAAATACCCTTGGAGTCATCGTCCTCGATGAGCTTTGCCTCACCATCGTTACACTACTAGAAAAGTGCATAATTTCCTACGGAAATTTCCTACACAATTATTTTTTGTCACAGATTCAAACACATTTGTGACAAATTTCCTACGATTTTTTTTCCAAAATTCTATTTCAAACTTTTGACGCAACAATGACAGAAAATAAAAAAAACCCTAATTAATTGATAGTTGCGTCACAGATCTGTTAGAAATAATCTACATAAGGTTGATTATTAAATCATTTCCTACAAGTTTGTGACAAAATATTTATTCTTTAGTTTAATTAAACATTCCGTCGGAACTGCGTCACAAGTTGCGACACATTTCCGACAACTAAGTCATATTACTTAATTTTATTAAAAATAAATACAAGGATATACACTTCTATATTTATATATAATAGTAAAATTAGTATAATAATTAAAAATTATTATATTTCCTACACATTTGTGACAAAATATTTATTTTTTAGCTGATTTAATCGTTCCGTCATAATTGTGTCACAACTTGTGACACATTTCCGACAAACATTTTATTTTTTAGTTGATTTAATCGTTCCGTCAGAATTGTGTCACAACCTGTGACACATTTCCGACAACTAAGTCATATTACTTAATTTTATTAAAAATAAATACAAGGATATACAATTCTATATTTATATATAATAGTAAAATTAGTATAATAATTAAAAATTATTATATTTCCTACACATTTGTGACAAAATATTTATTTTTTAGCTGATTTAATCGTTCCGTCAGAATTGTGTCACAACTTGTGACACATTTCCGACAAACAGTTTATTTTTTAGTTGATTTAATCGTTCCGTCAGAATTGTGTCACAACCTGTGACACATTTCCGACAACTAAGTCATATTACTTAATTTTATTAAAAATAAATACAAGGATATACACTTCTATATTTATATATAATAGTAAAATTAGTATAATAATTAAAAATTATTATATTTCCTACACATTTGTGACAAAATATTTATTTTTTAGCTGATTTAATCGTTCCGTCAGAATTGTGTCACAACTTGTGACACATTTCCGACAAACAGTTTATTTTTTAGTTGATTTAATCGTTCCGTCAGAATTGTGTCACAACTTGTGACACATTTCCGACAAACAGTTTAAATCTAGTTAGTGTATAAAAGGAATTAAGTTTCATATTCTAACAGCTCCTTGTAGGAGGATAAACTGGTTAAGGCGTTGCGGTTCTAAACGATAGGTCAGGAGTTCGATCCTTGCAAAGGGCCGGTTCTTTAAGGAAGAACCCCCATTTTGACAGAATTTTGAAATATTTACACTTTGGTCCCTGAAGTTTCAGTTTTTACAAAAGTAGTCCCTGTAGTTTCTAAAAAAAAATTCTGTCGGAAATTTGTCACGAATAATGCTTTTGTCGGAAATTTGTAACAACTAGTTTTATATTTCTCTCGGAAATTTGTCACGAATAATGCTTTTGTCGGAAATTTGTAACAACTATTTTTATTTTTCTGTCAGAAATTTGTCACGAATAATGCTGAATGAATTTTTTTAATTTTTTTTTTGTCGGAAATGTGTAGCTAAAAAAATTCCGAAAATATAATAATTAATATTTATCATAAATAATATATTAAAAATAACTATGAATTGTTGTAGGAGATCTGTAGCAGTTTGTGACACGGCGATTTTGTAGGAAATGGGTAGGAAATTGCGTAGGAAATGCGTTGGAAACAGGTTTCCTACGAGGCATTTTCCTACATCATGTATTTGTCACAAATGTGTGGGAAAGCCTGTTTTGTAACGCATTTCCTACGAAAAACTGGTGTAAGAAATTTCAGATTTTCTAGTAGTGTTAACAAGAAAATCCGATGCCATTTGTAACATTCACCCTCTTAAACCAACCAATATTGTCTGCTTTACTCACCATGAGCTCACGAATTTGTTTTTTATTATCCGAATGGAAATTTCCCATGTGTCTCCCATCCTGAATTGCTTCCTCTTAAACCCGCTTATTTGTGAAGTTCCCCACTCATCAACAACCAGTGAATCCAAAACTCGTTGATGGTATTTGAGGTTAGGCGCTGGGATTTGTCTAATGTGTTGTAATACCCCTAAATGTGAAATATATGTATATATGATGGTTGTTCTGGAAATAGACAAGCATATGGGTTTGGCACTTCAACAAAACAAGTCTATGGTGGGTAAGTCAGAACTGCCCTTTTTTTTTTTTTTTTTTTTTTTTACTGTAAGACTAGAGGGTATGGTGAGGCTCATCCCTATGAGGATGGGCCGCCACGTAGGCGTCACATCACCGGCTCATGGGAGATGGGCTTCCTTCACTTTTGAGGGGGGTGAAGGATGGGCCCACATAATTTATAAAAACAATTAAAATATATAATTTATTTGATTATTTAGAGAGAGAAAGAAAGAGAGAGAGGAGAGAGAAAGAAGAGAGAGAGAGATCATGGCCCGTCGAGATCGTCTGTGGACTGCCGGGGATGACGGAACCGGGCGAGGGGGGCGGTGTGGGGGACCGGCGCCGGGCCGTCTAAGTAACATTCTCAACTAATTATCCCATTTTAAATAATTATATTTGAAGTCAATAAGTATTACTCAAGCCAGTTTATGTTTAGGGGAAATTATAAAAATGTTGTTTGACCAACATGATTTACTAAAATGTCACCCATATGCGTTTTTGGAATGGCGCCTCAAGCATGGGATGCGTCGATATGTCAGCTATTGCGTCCGTTAAGGTGGTGCTGACACGTGTCAAAGGCAAAAAGGTGGTTGATGCGTCGGGCAGACCCCTCCTAGTAGCTTGGCTGACTCCTCCTAGTGGCTGATGCGTCGGGCTAGTGGCTGACCCCTCGTTTTGGCTAGGCTGACTCCTCAAATTTTATTTTCTTTTCCACATTTCTTTTTAATTTTATTTAATTTAGATATCTTATTATTTTGTCGAGTCTATAAATACACAACTTGTTGTTTGGTTATTTAAAAAAACAATTTTCCAATGGTGGCTTAATATGTATCAGCTTGTTGCCATACTATAAATTAGTAACATTGTAATGCTTTATAGTATTGCAATTCATGCATAGGGAGTTTTTCAAAAAAAAAAAAATGATTTTTCACTTTAAACCTAAATGTTTTCATCTTTTAGATTTTAATCTATTTGATTGTTTAACTTATGACCTAAAGCTTTTTAATTTTTGCAATTTAACCCAACACTTTTTTTATTTTCAAATTTGGTTACCAAACTTTTCATCTTTAGCAAGTTTTTTCGTTTTACGTTCCCTTTTAAATTTTGCGAGTTAACATGCCACAACGTACGTGAGGGGTTCAAAGTTTTTTCCGTTATTTTTTTCCGTTTGACAGGCCCGTCGCAATGCGTCTATTTTTCCCCGTTTATTAGATTCATAGCAACGTGTGGGTCGTATATCGACTTAGTTATTTTTTTCTAAGTTTTTACGTTTCGGTCCAATTTCTTCGCATTAACACGCCGCAACGAGCTTGCGTGGTTCAACGTTTTTACGTCTGCTTTTCGTTCGGTGTTATTTTTCTTTCTTTCTTTTTTATTTATTTTATTTTTACGAACTTTTCTGATGTTGGTGGTCGTTGGCAGTGGTGTGACATTGGTGCTACTTGACATGGTTTTACGAACGTTTTTAACATATTAATTTTTTTACTAATTTCGAGTTTACCCTATACTTCCTTTATTTAAAAAAAACAAATGATTTGCGTGCATATTTTTATGTACGTGTCGGTATAAATTTGATTTGCTCTACGTTTTTACGTAAACTTTTTCTGGAAACGAGTCAGCTCAAATATAAAAATGCTTATCTAGGTTACATTGAGTTCAATTGAATACGTCAAAACACGTGTTTTCATATCGTTAACGCATCGCATAACGTTTGAACTAAGCGATTTGATGTTTATGATGTACCCGCGCCGCAACGCGCGCGGGTCTTGTTCCTAGTTTCTATTAATTTTTTTAAAGCTAATCACAAAACTAAAAAGTTAATATCAAAATATATGTATGTTATTATGCTATTTATGTTTAAAAATACTATATATAGCTTTTTAAAAGAAAAAAAAAGTAAATAAACTAATGAAATAACTTTTTAAAAATAAAATAGATCAATTGAATTAAGGTTGAGGTGTATCTAGTTTATATATCTAAAATTACCCTATCAACCATAAAAAGAGTTCGACGTCGGACATTATTCAAGAGTTGAAGGCACTTGGTTTCCTTTGGAACCGAAACCGAGCAAAGAAGATTCGGTTGGATGAGCACAAATGGAGCAGATTCAATTTTGATTAATGTTTTGTTGTTTTGCTCTTCCTTGTATGTTTATTTTTGCTAGCTCCTGGCTAGTGTTTCTAACATAATGCCGCCGGTCAAAAAAAAAATTACACTATCAAATCTTTCTAGTAGAGTGCGCAAAGGCTACCATTACATAGCTAAGTTTCGGGATCACATCACTACTAATAAACATTTATATATATATATATATATATATATATTTTTGAAAAAAAATCACAGCTATGGAAATAGAAGTATAACGGATTGTAACACCCTAACACGTTTGACCTTAAAACAACGCAGCGGAAATTCGAGTCTTAAAATTTCTTTCATGACATACATCTTGACATTCTAAAAATTCATTTTATAATATAAGAACATAACTTATCGACACTAAATTACATATTTAAAACATTCCCGTACAATCCGTCTTGTGACTCGATCTTCGATCTCTACTCCTTAGTAATCCTCATGGCTTGTACTACCTGCGCTCACCACATAAAATTCATAACGTTAGTACGTATCATAAGCCTACAAGATTTGTTCACGTTTACTTTTCATTTCGTTAACTCTTTACATCCCGTCTTTCCCTTTTATCATACGATCCGTAGTGAGACTTCCTGGGTATTCCTGCGTTACACTTCATCACCAGACACGCTGTTATTATCGTTAGTACCCAATTTCATTGAATACATGCGTAAATACTTTCATACAACCTATACATACACTTACGATCACACATAGCAACATACATACCTATGTACCTACATACATACGTACGTGCATACCTAAATACATCCATTCATATCATACATACATACTTACATACCTACATACATTCATACATACCTACATACATACATACATACAAACATCCATACATACTTACATACATACGAACATACTTATTTCATACCTTCTCACAACTTACATACGTGCATACCTTCGTACATGCTCACTTGACTATATATACATACTATCTACATACACCCTTACATACATACATTTATACTTATACAACATACATACGTACATGCCTATATACTTACTTACAAGTATATTTATAATCACATGTTTCAACATACCCAACTCGTACTTACCTATTCATATACATCTTTATATATCCTTATGTACCTGCTTACACACTATAATCTTACATACATAAGCGCATACACGCTTACATACCCTCCTACATACGTGTATAAAGATATACAATATCCATACATACCTATCCACACGTGCGTTTACCCTATTGGTCACAAAACATAAGTTAAACTAGTCATACGCAACTTAAAACACGTTTAAACGAGTTCCCAAGCTAAAACGAGGCACGAAAACAATTTTCGGAGAAAGTTGACCCGTCGCGCGACGCGACGGGCCGTCGCGCTACGCGACCCCCTTAAAACAGCAGAAGGTTGTTGCTGCTGTGCTGCATACTTTCAGCACGATCCCGTTTCACGGAAACGAGCATAACTCCCTCGTTTTTGATCCGTTTTACCCGATTCTTTTTCCTACGCGTCCGTAATTTAATTCTCCATCTAATGGAACTAAAATCCCACATCCGACTTAATATAATTTCTGACTTTTAACTCTTCGGCTTATTACCCTTTTACCACTTTTTGACCCGTTCATGCATACGTCAACATAACTTGTTCGTTTTACCAAAACCTCTTATAAACATAATAATATAAGTGACGTCTATCATAAATTACCAAATTCTTGGATGTCTTGCATCCTCTTAACACCTTATCGTTCATATGCTTATTTTTGACCCGTTAAGGGTATTCGCGCATTAATTGGTCTATGACTGACCAAACCATCATCCCCACTTCCATACTTGTCCAAACATTACTCTAATCGAATAACTTACTTCTAAACTACTATTAAGATCGTCTACCCCAAAATACCCATCAAGGGCATTTTGGTCAACCTTAAACCCATCATTTACGACGAAAGACTTTAACACATATTTGACCTCAAACATCATGTTTAATTCGTTACAACGCTTTATTACTTACTTGTACTAAGAAGTGATTACGGAAATCACTTACCTTATGCGTCCGTGCTCGTATCCAATTCCTTGCCTATTCTTGACCCGTTAACACCTCATGCTTGAGTCCTTCTCGGTGTGATTCCTATATTTTCATTTCATCGAAATCACGCTCTTATTAGCATACACCTTTGTACACGTAACAATCATATCACTCGCATAATTCACACTTAACTTTCCTTAGTCATTTCTAACAAGCATTAAAATACATAATCAACTTCATATAATCATATCCGTATACGTTAAACTCATGTAACTCATCATGTTATTACATTTAACACGGATTGCTATAACATGTACCATACGACTTCCCATCAACCTACATTTACGACAACGAGTCAAATCATGTTTCTATACTTAGTTGACTTTCAAAAGTCAACTATTAACCATACTTAACTATCGACTTATCATCATATACCCGTAACATCATAATCGACTATACGGACGACACTATATACATTTCATCATACACTTGATGTGAGTACTACCTTTTAAGCATAACGTACAACTATTTCATACACAATTATTCTAAACTCATACATAACCCATCAAAGCCAACTACTAATCATCATGTATCATTCCAAATGAACATTAAACATAACATCATCATATTCCCATACTTTCATCTAACAACAATTCATCATACCCACATAATACATCAATCATTCAACAAGACTTGAACATAGGAGGTGATTCTAGTCATCATCTTCACCCTAACTAATGGGTGTCACCTCTAATCATCAAATTAACGCAAACCATTCATAACCCATGTTCTACACGAGGATTCCAACCCTTGTACATGATCAATTTCATATTAACTCACGGATTAAAACATAACCCACTTCACCTATGATCACCAATCTTAGATTTAAGACATACCTTATGATCCCCTCGTGAAGGTGATCACAAATTCATGCTCGGTTGTGAATTTGGGCCTTGATTCATTCTTCAATTCGAAGCATTTGATGATCTAGGGTTTGGGGCTCTTGAGAGCCCCTGATCGATCTATCCAGAACACACACGAAGTGTGTGTGTGTGTTCTTTTTCTTTTTAATAACCAACTTTCGTTAGTTCCACTTTAGCCCCTCGGGTTTTGTCTTTAAAACATAACTGACATTACCTTCCTCTTTTAATTCTTTTGACCATACTCTTAACTAGGTTAAATAGCCTAGTTATTTATTTCATGACGTGTCATATCGGAACACACGAAAAATATTAACATTCAGATTTTTGGGGCGTTACACGGATTTTTCATTTACTTTGAAAAAAACCGACTATTTTTTCGTTCATGTTGGAAGAAAACGTCTCAAGCCACCAAATAAAAAGTTTGCGTATTTATAGACTCCACAAAATAATATGGTATCTAAATTTAACAAATTAATAAAATCAAAAAGTCAAGTTGAAAAATAAAATAAAATTTGTGGAGTTAGCCGAGCCACAACAAGAGATCAGCCGATCCACAATGAGGAGTCAGCCAAGCCACAACGAGGAGTTAGTCAGTCAGCCAAGCCAAAATGAGGAGTCAGGCAAGCCACAAGGAGGAATCAGCCAAAGCCAAAGACAAAAGACTGACGCATCAGCCACCTTTTTGGCTTTGATGCGCCGGCGGCGGACTCATCAAATATTCTGGACACGTGTCATTGTACCATTCATCGACGCATCCAATTGTGGAAGCCCCATTCCAAGTACTCATGAGGATGACATTTTGTAAATCAAGTTGGTCAAATGAAATTTTGGTAATTTTCCCTTATGTTTATTTGCCTATGGATAGATAAGCAGTGTGAAAACACGTACACAATTTCAGGAATCACTAAAGTATGCTATGACTACATTATCAAGGTACTTAATAGAGAATTTGTATTGAAATTTTCTGCCATAGAAAACTACAATGAATATGGAGCATAGACAATAATTTTACAGTAATAGTGCAAACAACAGCTCAAAATTGAGAGAACACATCACCTACTGAAGATGAAGAAGCCTGGGTCAATGATAGTTATGACAGTTAAAAGGAAAACACTCAAAACTATATTAGACCATGGACCGATCTCCATGTTCATATTGATGAGAAAACATACTTCTAACGTATTTCTAAGCTTTGATCCTGAATGTGTATCCGATGATGAAACCGTATGATCTTGCTCACGTATAATTAACTTTAATCTATTTATAAAATGAATATTTGTTTATAAAAATTCTAAAGATGACGTCATAAAACCCAGAGCCGGCCCTGAGAATTCGTGTACCTTGTTCGAGCACGAAAAAAGGTGCCCTTAGGCCTTAACGAAATTGGGTATTTGGCTCACTAAAGGTCTAAACCTAATACCAATGGGGTTAATAACTAATCTAAACAATAAGAATAGTTCTGTAAGGGGGCCTATGTTGGTGTTTTTATGGGTGTACCCTATTAAAAAATATTTTATATATACATATTGGGTTTTTTTCATAAAAAAAATGTGCCCCTCAAAATATCGGGCCCTGGCCGGTGGTCCTCCCCGCCCACCCCTAGGGCCGGCCATGATAAAACCCCATGTAGATTGGTCTATTTTAGTTTTTTGAGAAAAAGAGAGAAAAATAATTGAACTTTGGAATGACTACAACACAACTTTGATTTATAGGAACTACTTTTCTTGCTATCTAAACAATAAAGGCTATCAATATGATTCTGTATACACGAATGCTGAGCTTAAAGGACACTCTTTCTAAACAACACACCATCGTGTGCCACCACGTACACAGGGCCGGCCCGTTAGGCTTACCAATCTAGGCACGGGCCTAGGGCCACCAAAAATGAAGGGCCTCCAATTTTTAGTAAAGTTTTATATATTCTATATGTATTAGGCTCTAATAAAAAGCAAACCTAAACCTTATTTTTTTAATAAAGTTACACAGGTAAAAATTGTTTAGGAAAAAAGGCGCACATTCAAGACTCAGTTTCAAAATTAAACCACAGACATAACTGCAGTTTGTAGCAACCATCTACCACTCGACCTCATCCGAATTCCGTGAATCAACGCCAAAAATCCCTAAAATTGTGTCGCAGTCATCGTTCCTACCTCCTATCGCAACCTGCTCTTTCGATTTTCTAGGTTATCAGCTATCACCAACGGTAATCACTCGTGGCGTCGGGTCTGTCGGGATTGGAGGAGAATTTATGGGCAAAATTAGGGCTAATTACAAAACGTAGGTTAACTTTAGCAGCTAACTTCTCTATTAATCTCTATATGTTTTGCAAAAGGGCCTCCACTTCGTAGTCCGCTTAGAGTCTACAAAAACGTTGGAACGGCCCTGTGTAACGCCCTAACACGTTTTAACCAAATTTATCGCAGCGGAAATTTCATATTTTAAATTTCTTTTATTAATTTCATTCATTCACATTAAATATATTAATCCCTTCTATAATCAATCAAAAACTAACATACTAATATCAAATTACGTGATCACATACACACCCACGTATAATCCATGTCTTGACTCGATCTTCAACCACGTACACTTCTTGATGAAACATCCATAAACCTATACAGCCTGCAGTCACCACATTCAATCACATCGTTAGCAACCGATGACAAAATACAAAATCTTAACATATGCATAATGAAGCGACAACATATCATGCTTCCTCTATTACTAGCCCTTCATCCATCCATTGTATCACTCGCATCAAATTGCGAAGTCAACCTTCACCTCCATTGTTACATACCTACACTTCACATTAGTTCTCAATAGAAAAACGATTAGTATCATTAGCGTCTTTTCATATGATCATGACCTCGAATACACATAACTCATCTTTATGCATAATTCATTATGTACATTCCCTTTCTTACCCAAACTTAATCAAATCTCTTTATTAACCACTTCCGACCCATTTCCACTGAAACTTAACTTAGTAATAACAACGATTCATATCTTCTTACGTTACCTTCAATAATTACCATATATCATAAATACATTAACAAACAAAAGGGTAAGTTCGGAGTTCACTTACCTGGTGCGTCCGAGTTCAAGCATAGCTTCCGTGTTTATCCTTGGCCCGTTGCCCTTCCATGCTTGTGTCCGCGTTGACATGACTCCTATCCGTACATGTCATTACATTCACATTCTTGTTAGCATATATGATTGTGCGTATGAACGATCATATCAATTTCATATCTCACGTATGACTTTCATTAGTCAATTCAAACAAGCATAAAGCATACTCAACATCAACCTAACATAATCTTCACATGAACTATATCTAAAATACATTCCTCATGTTAGTTTACTATCAATTTCATTAATACCACCTTCTATACATGTTTACCCATTAATTGCATACAATTTCACATATTATTGTCATTTAGACATTTCATCAAACACTTGGTGTGCGTACTACTTCCTAAGCATAATGTACAAGTATTTCATGTGTTTCTTCCTAATTATCACCTTCATTTATCAACACAAGTAAACATCATACAAATTCCATACCATAATCACTCTATATACAAATACCCATCACATACTACACATATTCCTAATCAAGTTCATACCATTTCGTGGATTAAACATAAACCCACTTAACTAAGTGTGGTAATTCATCCAAACACCTAAATTCTAGCAATTTACTCAGAGTCTTCGCTTAGGGTTTGTTCCTAAACGTGCATACATCACTAATTTGGGCATAACCTTCATGATTCATACATAATTCACCACTAGTGATGATTATCCAGATTTCTCAACTTCATTAAACATCAAAATTCGACATACCTTATGATCCCCTAGCTTGAGTGATCATTAATTCATGTTCCTTCTTGAATTTGAGCCCCGATTCCTCCTTCAATTGGGTGATATATGATGAACTAGGGTTTGGCTCTCTAGAGCCTTCCCCTGATCACGCACAGAACACACACGAAGTGTGTGTGTGTGTGTTATTTTCATTTATTAAAACCACTTTCAAGTTATCCCACTTTGGTCCCTCTTGTTTCGTTTTAATTAAATAGGGCTACAACTCTCCGTTTGATACCAACGATATTAAAATCAACTAGGTTAATTATTCCTAGTTATTATTCATTTACGGTTTTACTTTTACCCCTAATGGTATTTTTACCCGTTCCTTTATATTAACCGGGTTTAAATTACCAAACCCATTTTTGGGGTGTTACACCCTGCACGTACAATATTTCCGTCTCAATCTTTTTCTGCATTTCATCATTGTAATCAATAGTGCATGCGTTCTTACCGGTGAAAGAACAATGCTTGACTAGCAAGAAGCATAGAAGGTCCAAATCTTATCTCGTCTAGTATGGACCAGAACAAACGATGCTGATTAAACATCGACTATAAACTGTGTATTCATTTAGTATGGACCAAAACAAACGACATTAATCAAACATAGAAACATTACTACATAAATAGGCATTTGCTATGGCCAAATCCATAGTAGTGAAAGGTGATGTATTCAAATTGGTTTTGATTTGTAGATGGGACATTAGTTTCATAAGTCCTTAACACACCATGTTTGAGTGCCAAAAGTCTTTTCATCCCTAAAACTATAAAGTGTAAAGAAATATACTTGACTATTGATTTTAGTTTGTTCCCTACTTTAACCAAAGCGAACACATGCCATCCATAAAGTTGATGTTGATCTTTTAACCCAAAAACTAGATTATTAACCAACTTTTCTCCTTGCAATATGTTTTTTCAATTGGACATCAACATTTCTTTAATAAAATCAAATAAAAAGCATTACTTTTTTGTTAATGATTTTTGGATTTTAGGTTCGATATATAATATAAAACTATCTAGATATGTTTCAGGTTACCCTATTATATGAATATTATCCTAAGGGTACTAGAGTTTTATGTTGGTTGGGTTTTCCATTAATTTATATTTGTTTCATAGTGTATCACATAGTAAGTATAACACCTAAAAGTATACCATCATTTATTATATCACAACAAAAAACTCTTCATATTTAATTTCTATCTAAATCTCGTTACCTCTCTTATTATGGTAGAGCCCTCCCCTACTACAACCCCCTCTTTTCTTAAAATTATCACAATTACCGGGTTTCTGTCAATCTACTCATCTACAAGCCGAATTACTCGACCCACGCCGTGTTTGGACATGCTTTTCGTCTCAATATATATATATATATATATTAGAGTATCATATGGTTAGTAGTTGGGTTCACGATCAAAAAAGGAAATCAATGTTTGTGAGTGGGGATCTAGAATCATATAAGGGATTTCTAACATATGGAGGTCTTGTTGTATGAGTATTAATGAGTCAACAAATATTTGTATTAGAAGTACATGTATTTAGTGTTAAGAGACAAACAGTAAAAGTAAACATAATATTTTATGTAAATTTATTATATTAGTAATGTTTCCTTAACATGAAATCGAAAATTTCAATTAACTTAGAAAAGAATGTAATGCAAAGTTTTAAGGTTTTTAAATAAAAAAAAACACTTAGATAAACTGTAATATAAATGAGTGAAATTGATCTTTGATGTTGATATTAGTTAAGGTATATACTATCTAAAGTTAATGGTAAATTAAAAGGTTAATGTATACGTGTAAAATAACTAGAAGGTTAAAAAATGTGAAGTAATATAACATATATCCCAACAAGTAATGTGTCACCCTTGTCAACCTTGAGTCGTCTCTCTCTAGTGACCCTAGCTGATAACGAATCTACAGTCAGATTCATTTTATAATTTCTATAATTGATAAATATGTATAATTAAAAATGACAATGAATCAGATATAAATCAGATAAACATTCCTATACTTATATCCTATTGTTTCAATTCTTTCATCTATATTTGTTTCCATTCAATGACATAATAAATGTATATTCACTCAAAATCAATAATTTAGTGCCAACTACCGATATCAACTTGAAAATGATATATATCAAACATAGATTGTTACAAACCCAACTCGAAAACAAATTTTAATAAATGAAATCGGTTCTATTGTGTATATTTGAAGAAAGTTTTGGAATGTTTATATCGACATGTATCAATTTGTCATCCGTCTGTGTGTGGGTTAGGCTTCCTATTCCAAGCAGGTTTGAGTCCGTTAGACAGATTCTTCAGCATGCTCTAAACACAGATATGGATCATAAGTGGAAGCGAGTGGTGTATGCTATTTTCTTGTTCACTCTATGGAAACTGTGGCTTTGTCGGAACGATAAAGTGTTCAACGGGAAGCTCAAATCGGCCAGCAGAATTGTGGAGGAAATTAAAGAAGGAACTTCTGGTGGATGGCGAAAAGATGCAAAATGGACGGTCTCAACACGGATAGCTGGAACAAGTTTGAGGGGTTAAGTTTTGGTTAAGTGTGCTGTGTTGCTGTAGCTTTTTCTTTTTCTTTCTTCCCTGTATGTTTGTTTTGCTTCTGTTGTTGGGCACCTGTTAGCTTCTTGCTAAGGTGTTTGTCTTTTGGTTTGGTATGAATATATTCTCCTCTTGGTTGGCCAAAAAAAAGAATATGCACCGGGTCACCATGATAGCCAATTCTATCCCTAGTTATAACACTACTAACTGTTTGGAACAGAAATAAATTGTGTTTCACCCACGACTAATGGACATATAGGAGTCGTACGCAGTGCATTAAATGATGTATGTTGATATGAAACAAGTCAATAATGATGGTCATAATGAGCAGTCAGGCTATACGAGTGATGCATCCTTTCCCATCTTCCTCAATACATGACACGAGACCCCGTACATTATGTTTACTCCCTCACTTCCATTTTCTTTTTAATGTTTATATACATATTGTACAAGTGTGAGGTTCATTGGGGAACACTAAAAAGGTGGGGAACAGTGGGGAACCGACTCAAACGAACTCCGATTGGTCTCATTCCAGCGGCGTTGGAACCGGCTCGTCGAACCCTAACTAGGATCTCTTAACCATAAACCCTAAATCATAACCTCTAAATCCTAAATATATTAGGGTTTGGCTTTTAGGGTTTGGCTTTAGGGTTTAGGGTTTTGCTTTAGGGTTTAGCTTTAGCGTTTAGCTTTAGGTTTAGCCTTTAGGGTTTAGCTTTTAGGGTTTATAGTTTAGATTTTACGGTTTAGCTTAGGTTTTAGCCTTATTTTTTAGTTTTAGGGTTTAGAGTTTAGGAGTTAGGATTTAGGGTTTAGGGTTAAGAGATCCTAGTTAGGGTTCGACGAGCCGGTTCCAATGCCGCTGGAATGAGTCCAATCGGAGTTAGTTTGAGTCGGTTACTCGTTGTTCCCCACTTTTTTAGTGTTCCCCAATGAACCTTCCCCTATTGTGCAAATTGTTTGTAACTTAGCAAGTGTAGCAAGATATCACGATGAGATACGTGTATTTTTACACTAGGCATTGTATATCATAACTTATAAGAAGAGAAAATGGTGTATGGAAACAAATAAAGATTGCGTCATCAAAAATTAATTGGAAAATGATGTATAGAAATAGGAATGGATGGGTGGAAATGGAGCAATTTAGAGTGCTTATAAATCTTGTACAAGACTATCATCAGATGGACGAACTTGATGCAATTCAGAGCGCTTATAAATCTTTTACAAGACTATCATCAGATCGACCAATTTGATAAACGAAAGTGGAATTTTGAAAGAAAAAAGAAATTTGTGGTTAAACAAGCTAGAAGATTAACCGAAAAGAAAATACCTCTAGAAGTAACTTGATAAACTGAATGGAATAATAGTCTCCCAAAAAAGATTAACATATTTGTCTAGAGGCCTTTCCTTGATAGATTACTAACTCGGAAGAATATTTGGAATAAAAGGGATATATGTCATTTATTATGTGCCCTTTTTTTTAAAGGAATTGGAATCGTCTCATCGTCTACTCATTACGCCTTGAATCGTAAAGAAGGCTTGAAACTCCTTACAAAACGGTTTCATTGGATAAAAAGTAGGTTTATACGTGGCTTCAACAACGTCTTTTAATGAAGAAGAAGAAGAAAAAGGTGGTTGAAGACATAATTTTCACGACATGGTGGACTATTTGGAAGGCGAGGAATGAGATGATTTTCGAAGGCTAATGATCTGAAGATGGAACTTATTTTTTATAATATTGTTCATTATTCTTTTCTTTGGATTGCAAGGGACTATAAGATTAGTTTATTTTGGATTGAGTGGTTTAAAAATCCACTCATGCACATGTAAGGGGTGTTTATTTTTGGTGAGAAGTACTTCAGAACCTCTTATGTCTTCTCCACGTAGATCACGCGCAGACTTTTGAGTCTGCAGCTTGTTTGTTTTTCAGAAGAGGTTTCATTAAAAAACCTCTTCTCCACCTCTTCCCCAAGCAGACATATCCTTGTGTCTTCCAACCTCTTCAACACTCTTTTCCCTCTTCAAAACACCCATCCGGTCTCAAAACCCTAGCACACCACCTCCACCTCCACTCCGACACCACCTCCTCTGCCGCTCACCCCTGCTCCGCCACCACCTCCACCTCCGACACCACCTCCTCCGCCGCCCACCACCTGCTCCATGTAACGCCCTAACACTTTTTAACCCAAAATTCGCAGCGGAAAATACATACCTAAAATTTCTTTAATGATATTCTTTCTTTCACTTAAATACATTAATCCTTTTTTATAATTTAATTAAAAACTAACATACATATATCGAATTAAGTGACCACATACACACCCACGTACAATCCATGTCTTGACTCGATCTTCAACCGCGTACAATTCTTGATGAAACATCCATAACCCTGTACAACCTGCAGTCACCACATTCAATCTCATCATTAGTAACTGGATACATAATACAAAATATTAACACATGCATAATAAAGCGTCCACATATCATGCTTTCTCTTATACTAGCCCCTTCATCCATCCATTCGATCACTCGCATCGGATTGCGGAGTCAACCTTTACTTCCATTGTTAACATACCTATGCTTCACATTAATTCTCAATAGAAAAACGGTTAGTATCATTAGCTTCCTTTCATATGAACATGTCCTCAAATACACATAACTCGGCTTATTCATTCAAGCATATAATTAAATACCCTTCTCAAGCATGTATTCACTTTCTATTCATACCCGTACTTACAATTTACATCCTACATGTATAACTCCTTAATTCATCTTTATGCATAATTCATTATGTAAGTTCCATTTCTTACCCAAACTTAATCGAATCTCTTTCTTAACCACTTCCGACTCATTTCCACTAAAACTTAATTTAGTAATAACAACGATTCATATCTTCTTACATTACATTCAATAATTACCATATATCATAAATACATTACCAAACAAAAGGGTAAGTTTGGAGTTCACTTACCTCGTGCGTCCGAGTTCAAGCATAGCTTCCATGTTTATCCTTGGCCCGTTGCCTTCCATGCTTGTGTCCATGTTGACATAACTCCTATCCGTATATGTCATCACATTCATCATAACATGATTAGCATACATGAGCATACATACCTTTTAATGAAGGTTTCTTGCCATATCATCTTATCAAACTAATTTCCCACTTGTAATCCATTCAAAACACATTCCTTATACAAGTCTATTGTCTAATACAACATCAACACATTCTACAAACATTTATTCATTATTAGCATACAATCCAACTTATCATTTTCTCCTAAGCATTTCATCAAACACTTGGTGCGCATATCACTTTCTAAGCATAATGTACAAGTGCTTTAAGCATGTTCTTCCCTATTTCATCTTATGAACCATCACATTCAAGCAAAACCTCATAATCATAATTTCCACATCAAGTTTATCTATCTCAGTCTACCATATAACACCTTATACATCACAAGATCACATTATAACATCTACAAGTTCATCATGATCATCATCTTCACACTCATGCAATGGGTTTCATTCTAAATCACCAAATTACTTGAAATTATTCATAACACAAGTTCTATTTGGTGTTTCTAACACATCTACATGCTTAATTTCATACAATTTCATGGATTGATCATAACCCACTTCAAACAAGATCATCAAATCTAAGTTTTAAGACATACCTTATGATCCCCTTGTGAAGGTGATCGTTAATTCATGTTCAGTTGTGAATTTGGGCTTCGTTTAGCCTTTCAATTTGGAGAATTTGATGAAGTTTAGGGTTTTGACTCCATGGGAGCCTTCCCTGCTCGATGATGAACACACACACACGATGCGTGTGTTTGTGTGTGTGTTGTTTTCTTTTAATAAAACAACTTTCAAGTTGTTTACTTTGGTCCCTCATGTTCCGTTTTATTTAAATAAGGCTACAACCCTTCGTTTAATACCAACGATACTAATATTCAACTAGGTTAATTATTCCTAGTTAATATTCATTTACGGGTTCACTTTTACCCCTAACGGTATTTTTACCCGTTCCTTTATATTAACCAGGTTTAAATTACCAAACCCATTTTTGGGGTGTTACACTCCAGCCCTGCTCCACCTCCACTCCGCCACCACCTCCACCTCCGATACCCATCTCCTCCGACACCACCTCAACCTCCGATTCAAGCACCATCGGAGCCACCACACCTCCATCGGATCCCCCACATCGATCTCCATCTCCTCCTCTGTTCACCTACCAGGTAGATATTTCACCCAATTTGAATCTTTATTGATCTTTTGCAAATGGGTGTTGAAAAAATTCTGTTTTGGTGGGAATTAGGGGGTGTTGTTGATGATTAAAAGCTAATTAAACAAATGGGTCGATGTTGATTGTTATTATTGAACAATTTTGTTTGATTGGGAAGTGGGTATTCTTGATTAGGGGGTGTTGTTGATGATTAAAAGCATCACGTCGGTGAACTGGTTCTGATGCCCAATTTTGACCTAGTTTTGAAGGCTGTGAAGTCAATATTACGGGGGTTGTTTGGGAGAAGAGAAAGGGAAAAAACAAACACTCTTTTTATTACACCCAGCAGACATTTGGTCCACCTCTTCTCGTGCAGATGTTTGCAGATGTGGTCCGCAGACTTCAGACCTTTTGCATCTGAAAAAACAAACACCACCGTAATATCTCCTTTTAGTTGTTTGGTAAGTCTTTTCTAACCATCAACTTTTTATTTATATCTCCTTTTTGCCGTTCATAATCAACAACAACAATAATAACGAATTGAAATACTGTACAAATAGTATTAACTGTAAGAATAGATCTGAGCCATCGATAGTTTAAATCAATGATTGGTATAGATTATAAACAAAATCCTTATAATTATTAATTAATACTATCAAGTTTGGGCATTTTAGACATTTAGCAATTTCCCATTAAATACTAATTCCACCAAGTTTTTTAAACTAAAATAACTTTTATATACTTCATTATTTTTGAAAAAAAAAATTATACCATAAAATTAATTATTTTTTATCTTTAATATGAGTACCATATTGCTATATTTTTTTATTTATAAAAGTGACTTTTAAATGGTTAAAAAAAGTGTTTTATAATTGTGCTAGTTATGTAGTTGGAATGTGCTAGTATGAAAAATGTATTGTGTTGATTTAAATCTATACGTAAGCTTTTTATTTTGTTGTGTAATTTTTATGTGTTGCTATTTATTTTTTCTTTTGGGTTGCTATTGGAAGCCTATTTGGAAATAAATTGTTTTATATTAGTTATGTAATAGTATGTGCTACTTACAAAATTAAAACAAAAACATGAAATTGTGCTAGTATGTAACAATATGTGCTTATAAAATTAAAAAAAATGAAATTGTGATAGTTATGTAATAGTATCTGTTGTTTACAAAATTAAAAAAAAAACATAAATTTGTGCTAATTACAGTGTTATGCTGATTACGTGACGTGCTGATGGTGGTGGTGTGGGATGTTACCATCAGATGTGCTAACGGTAGTGTTACCATGCTGATTAAGGTGCTGATGTTGACGATATGCTAATTACGATGTTGATGGTGATGGTGATGGTGATGCTAATTACATAATGATGCTGATTACGGTGCTGATTCGATGACAAAGAATAGCTTAGAAGATTAGGATTTGAATTAATCTTGCATGAATTTAGGGATAATTTAATTATTATTTTTAATTAGATATAAATAAAAAGGTATAAAAATTCTAAAATACCCTTAAATGAATTTTTTAATTGATGACGCATGTCATTAGATTGTTGTTTCTTACAGTTTGTACAAATATATCTATTTGTATATGATCCTATACCTAATAACAACAATAAAAGGGTTCTTGATTTTATGATATAACTTTAAAAAAAAAACTAATAAACCATATATAAGCTATTTGTTTAAAAAATTGTGAAACTAGATTTAAACAAAAAATCAACAATGATGGCTAATTACTTTCTTACCCTTTCAGTTATTTCTTACTACTTGTAAGAGCATTCACATCCTGGGAATTAAAATCTGTGTGTGTGGTTTTTAAAATATAAAGAGTATAAAAAGTGGTTGTGAGTGTAGGAGAGAGAAAATGTTACTGTTCATCTATATATTTGGAAGAACACTGTTCACCCACTATAATTTTTTAATATATATTGAAAGTGGTTGTGAGTGAAGGAGAGAGAAAAATGTAATAATAAAGGTATACAAATATTATTTAATTGAAAAAGAGAGAAAAAGTATTTGTTTTTAGTGGAAATATATTGATATAGGAGTTGTTTTTTAGTAGAATGTATGTATATTTTTAGGGAGCTGGATGTGAATGCTCTTATATGTTTTCTTAATTACCCTTTTATTCATTTCTTACTAGTTATTTATATACCATTAATTAGTAACTCTTGTATGTATGAGGGTTTTATACTTTTATACCACATACCTTGGGTGGTTTTAAAAAAAAAAAGTCAAATTTTTAACTGTTGTATGTATGAGGGTGTTATACCACATGCCTTGGGTGGTTTTCAACAAAAAAAAAAAAGTTAAATTTTTATTTTTAACTTAAGACTTTCCATTTCTTCCAATTTCAACATCACAAATTTGATTTTTTTACTTATAACCAAAAAAATTTCAATCTTTTGTAATTTAACATCACAATTTTTTTACTTTCAACTTTGTTCCCCTACACTTTTCATCTTTCGCAAATTTTCATTTAACATTTCGTACTAAATTATACGAGTTAACACGATGCAAACATGCGTTTGTGGTTTAACGTTTTTACGTTTTCTTAAAAAAATTTCAAGTTAACACGATGCAACGTTCATGTGTAGTTTAAGGTTTTTACGTCTATTTTTCCAATTTGGCATGTTTGTCGCAACACGTAGGCTCTAGATTGATGTAGTTATTTTTATATGTTATACGTTTCGGTCTTATTTCTTTGCATTAACACGTCACAATTTTAGTGTTGGTTGTCGCTAGTGGCGGTGTGTCATTGATGCTATTTGACATAGTTTTGCGCCCCCGCCGCAATGCGGGGTGCTTAATTCTAGTTATACACAATTTTGTCACCACCTTAATCGAAACCTTTAAAAAAATTAAGATTAATGATGAAGATCAATTCCTACATTTTATAGAAAGAGTAAATTACAAGTTTTGTCCTTTATGTTTACACCAAATTGCAGGCGTTGTCCTTTAGCGTAAAAGTTCACGAGTTTTGTACTTTATGTTTCAAAATCTTGCACGTATTGTCCTTTGAGCCTAACTCATTTAGATTTTTTGGTTAAGTATGATCATGTGCCTTGCACATGAGGGCATACTTGTCATTTCACCTTTTGGGGGTTATTTTGTAAACACTTATTATTGAGGGACTTATCTGCAAAACTAAAAATAAAAAATCCCACCACCACAACCCAATCTCTCTCTGATCCCTCTCAACCCACCACCACCCCCACAACATTTCTCTGTAAACCTAACAATTAGAGATTTCAAAACCCAAAATTAAAGAAATTGAACACTTCTAGGGCATCAAATGATTGAATATTACATGATTTACATTGACTAATCAAAAACCCTAAAATACAAAACTGAACACTTTTAGGGCATCAATCATCAACCAAACAATTTGAGATTCAGAGAACCCTAAACCCGAATTTATAAAATTGAACACTTTAGGGCATCGTTCATCAACCCAGTTGAAACAAAACCACTCATCTATCAAATACATCCAATAACCAAAACCCTAAAACCCAAGATTACAAAAAAAAAAAATATCCAGAAAACCTTAAAGCAAAAATTAAGGTGGTTTAAACTTGAAATTACCAAAAAATATGAGAAATGAACGATGGCCCAGGCCATGCCAGGGGTGCAACCAGAAACAGAGAGAATAAGAAGCCATGAAAAGAGTATGATGAAGATTTATGTCGTCCATACTCCTGGGTACGTGAACCAATCGGTGTTTCGATTCAGATCCGTTGTCGGTGTTGCCTTCACATACATCATCTTTTTCTGATTATTGTTAGCTTCACCGAAATTGTTGATTGATGAATTGGGATAAAGATTGGTGGAATTTTACCAAATTAATTGAACGATAATTAAGTTTGAAAATGGTTCAGATTACAATAAAGAGTTTTGAATTTTTTTTTTATTTTTTACTTTTGTGCATACAGTCCCTGAGTAATAAGTATTTACAAAATAACCCTTGGAAAGGTGAAATGACAAGTATGCCCTCATGTGCAAGGCACATGACCATACTTAACCAAAAAATCTAACTGAGTTAGGCTTAAAGGACAATCCGTGCAAGATTTTGAAACATAAAGTACAAAACTCGTCAACTTTTACGCTAAAGGACAGCGCCTGCAATTTGATGTAAACATAAAGGACAAAACTTGTAATTTACTCTTATAGGAATAATTTACTTTACATATGATCCAATTTATATTCATATAAGAACCAAAAAACAATTAAGGCTTAATGAACCAATTCGGGTTCTTACAGAGCCGTCCCTGAAAACTCACAAAAAATTGGGCCTCGGGCAACAACAAGAATTGGGCTCAAAATTGTGGTTAAACTAAATGAATTGGGCTCAAAATTGTGGTTAAACTAAATGAATTAAAAAAAAAAACTTAGTGGTGGAGCCAAGACTTGAACTTGAGACCCTTACATTATTATTATTATCATAAAATGGTTTTCTCCACTCCACCAACAAACATTTTTTTCTATAACAAATGGATACATATACTAAATATATAATTTAATCTATACTATATAATAAAAGAAACCATTTATAGGACACTTGTCATTAATTGAGACTATCTATTTTTTTCTTATTAAATTAAATATTTACGATTTGAGGATAAATGCTGATTATCAATTCTCAATTAAAAGATAACATTAAATCAAATCTAATCATTATTATATAATACTAAAATTATTGATTATATTAAATTTAAAAATATGTATTATTGAAAGTCGATTATTTTGAATTTACCCATTTACTGACATGTTATTATGTTATAATTCATAGCTTAATAAATTACGGGTTATAATTTGTTGTTGGGTGAATAAACGGGTATGCTAAAAAATAATATTCTGATTTCTATTTTAAATATAAAATAATGATCGTTAAATTAGGTTCTTTGTAGTCTACGAATGCCTTATATAAAACAAAAATTATTAATAAAATAACTTATATTTTTTTTAAAACGGCTAAGCTTTTTTTTCTCTCTCCATTCTAAACTAAATAACTAAATAACTTATATGAGTATAGCCAAGAATCCTTATCCCTTCAATGGAACGGTACCGAGGTGATCCAACGGTTTCTGACTATCTTTGGGGGGCTCAGACACGTGTCTGAACCCCAACGGCGAGATTGTTGCCCTCATTTAATGAAACCGGCTCGGAGGTACTGTGCCAACCGGAGATCCTTTTCTTATCACTCATTTAATGCTCCTATATTTTCTGAATATCTTTTTTTCCCGCCCGTTTTGTATGGGAGAATCCCTTAATGGGCAAGCATTACAATTTGGGCCTTACCAGTTGGCCCTACATGAGAGGAGCCCAAGACGGGTAAAGCTGGGTAAACCATTGGCCTGTCGTCAAGTCATCTTTAGTCCCTGGTTCTGAGATTCAAATCTCATGATCCAGGGCTGAGTCATAATTGCTCATGGGGGCAATTCTCTTGGGCTAAGAATGTGGGCCCACCTCTAGCTAATCATTACACGCCCCTTCTCGTTTCTCGAGAGTCGTCAGCGGCCATAGATCAACGGCGGGGGTTTAATCCTTTAACCCACGTGCACTAGTAGTTTTAAATTTTGAAAAGATGATGATCTGACGGTTTTCCCCTTTCATGTCAATTATCTTCTTTAAAAACCCCTACCGCCCCTTTGATTTCTTTTAACTTCCACTATTTTTCTCCATATTTCCCCCTTTTCCTTCTTCAACTGCAACTCTCCGATCACCATTCCGTTTTATCATGAGCCGTACTGGCCGTTCTATGATTCGCTCCGTTTTGACGGCAAAGGACTTGGAGTCCTTTGTTGAAACTTACAGGATCCTGGAGCGTTTTTCCCCAACTCTGCCTGGTCCTGATGACTCAGCGGAGTGCACCCCTGACTGGATTGTTCTTTACACTCTGTCTTTTTCTTCTTGTGGAGTCTGTTACCCGCTTTCGACTTTCAAGATAGACTTGTTGCGACACTTTAAAGTTCATTTCTCACAATTACACCCTCTAGGGTTCATGAGGGTTGTGCATTTTAAGTTGTCATGTGTGGCGGTTTCTGGTGAGCCATCGATTCCCCTGTTTTGTATGTTTTACAAGTTGATTTCAGATGGGGATTGGTTTACCTTCACCAAACGGAAAAACAGCATATCCCAGCCTTGCTACTCTTTTATGCCAACCTCTACTTACCCCAAGGAATGGAAAAGTCGGTTTATCTTTGTCTCAGCCGCCATGATACCGGAATCGCCACCGAAGAAGGATGCAAAGGATGCTATTGAAGACATCGTTCCTATCTTGTATGCCGATGAGATTTTCCGGTGGAAACGCATGTATGAGAATCCCACAAGAGCTTTTACTTTTCCCGAGGGGATCTTGGCTATGGGGGGATTAAGCCCTTTCTACTCGGTTCGGCCGAAAGCTTTCTTTAGCAAGAAAGGAATTCCCTTGTTTTTGGTTTATTGTGCTTGTCTTTTTCTAAAAACTTTCCAGGGGTTTGTGTAGTCATCTTTAGTGTCTCTTTTGTGCAGAAATGACCCTGTGGGGTTTGCTTCAGGGGGATTGTAAGGATGTTAAATTTATGGTGGGTGACAAAGTTGAGACAGGTACGAGCCGAGGTGTTGAGAAGAAGGCTGCTGAGGGATCCGTCCAGGTAGGGGGTTCTGCTGCCGAGGAGAAGGATGAAGAAGCTTCCCCTGGTGAGAAAAAAGGGTCCCCTTGGTTCCCTTCAAGTGAGGAGTTCAAGTGATGATGATAATGATGAAGACCTGGAGAGTCGTTTGGCTCGTAAACGAAAAGCAGCCAGTCCTAAGCAAGTTCCTGCTCCTCGCGATATCGGGCTTAGACGCCGGAGTGCTAGTGGCCAAAAAGTCTTTCCTGCCACGAGGGCTACCTCTGAACTTCCCCCTACTGGGGTCAAAGGTTCCTTGTCCAAATGCTTGCGATCATCTAGTCTTGTGAGTGAGCCTTTGTTGGTAAGTTTTCTTCTTGTCTTCTGTCTTGATCAATGTGTTGGCCTCTCAGACCCTTGCGGTTTTTGTTTAGTTTTGTTCTGATGAGCTTCTGATGTTCTTTCTCATGTATTTGGAGTAGGGAAGTTCTAATGCTCCGATTGAGATTCCTACAGCCCCTTCCTCCTCTCGTGTCCGAGACAAGACTCCTGAAGTCAGTGCTGCCCGTATTGCCCCAGCCTTTGAGGTTTCTCCTCTCCATGCTACTGGGACTAGCAAACCCTCTCACTTGGAAGGTTTTGTCTCTCAATCCCCCTTGGCTCCTCTGTTTGTTGATGCCCTTCCAGTTCCCTACATCCCCAGATGGAGGATCACCCAGTCTTCGGTAGTGTGGACTCCTGAGACTGCCCGAGATTTCTTGGCCCATGCTGTTCCTCCTTCCCATAGGTTTATGAACTCTGCTCTGAGGGCTGATCTCTTTGATGATCAATATAGCATGTCCCTCTGTGAAGGGTTTTTCCGGGGTGTCGGTATGCTACAACGAGTGGATGAACTGAGGAGGGAGAATGAGGGTCTTAGGAGTGATCTCAAGACTTCTCAAACCGTTGCTGTTGAGCTTCGGTGTCAGGTGGTTGATGTTGAGCGTAAATTGCAGGAGGAGAAGGTGCATAATCCTTCTCCTCTCCCTCCCCCTTTTTTATTATTTACCTCTTCACACTTTTTTCCATTTTTCCTTAGGGAGCCGGCGCCATGTTAGAGCAAAAGGAGCATGCCTGGACTAGGGAGATGGAAGCTTTGGTCGAAGAAAAAGAGGAGTTGGCAGCCGAGTTGAAACGTCAAAAGGAGCTTGACTCCGTGTCTCAGAAGGACTTGGATGCTATGTATGCTGAGTGGGGAATAACTTCGGATGATAACCAGAGGTTGGCTAAGGAGAGGTATTGGTTGATCACTGAAGGTTTTGGATCCTTCCTTACTGCTGTCTCTCAGTCTGAGGAGTTTAAAAGCAGCCTTGAGCAAATTTATAGGGCTTACCGGGACTTGGCGTATCAATCAGGCCTGAAGGACGGGTACGCTTATTCTGCTCAGGGCCTGGGAAGGAAAGAGACCCCTCTCTATAATTCCAAAGCCAAGAATCGACTGTCTAAGTTGGACAAAGAATTCGGGGGTAAGACCCCTGCCCTTCTTAAGAAAATCCTTGAGCGCCCCTTGATGTCCATTGATGAACTTAAAGCCTTGCTGACTCCCGCTGGTCCTTCCTCTCCGAAGTCTTTGTCTGGGGATGATTCCAAGTAGTTTCAAAACATTAACTATTTCGATATGGTTGTAACTAAACACTTATGCACCCTAAACAACGTTGACTTTTAATGTATGGAGGAGGGCCTTTGTGTTGGGGTCCTCCTAGTATCTAACTTGTGTCTTTGCTAGCTATCTCGTGATTGTGTGTTGTCAACTTGTTTTTATTGCCTTTGTTGTGTTGTTTTTTGTAGGTACTATTGCCGAGGGCTGACCTAGTATCTGTTTAGAGATCTTTATTTGTAGTATTATTACAAAATTCAGTAGTCTATTTACTGGGTTTGCTAGTGTGTTACTTGTATATTTTCTTTTTTAGGGATAATAAAACTCCCTGCTATATTTATGTACACTCGTTTTGCAGTTTACTAACAAAGAACCTTTATATGTTTTAGTTCTTTTTGTAGTTTGTTTGCAAGTGTCTTTTTGTGGTCTGTTTCGTAAACCAGGACCGTCTGTTCGAGGCCGATCCTTGGACAAGTTTATAATTGTAAATTATGTTTCCTAACTTGTTTGTCCGTTTTCTTCGGGCTAGCTAGGCACTGCTTTGCCCCACAGCCGGACATTTGGTGTGTTGGGTACACCTTTTTACACGTGTGTTGCTTGTCATTAGGTTTATAGTTTCTGGGTACGTCTAACCCAATACAATGCCTGTAATTTGTCAAAAGGAACAAGTGTTGTTCATTGTCATATGTTTTTGGGGACTCGGTCCTCCAGTACAAGATCATACAAAATGTTTTTCCTAGGATAATCCCTTAGCTAGTAGTTAATTCTTACAAAAGTGGCTTTTAAGCCGTTTTTTGCTGAGGGTGCTCCTGTCCTTCACATATAATACTTCCGGAGTTGCATGAGGTTCCAGGTTCTTGGAACTTCCTTGCCCTGGAGCGTTTCCAGTTTGTAGCTTCTTTTACCATTCGCCCAGGTGACCCGGTAGGGCCCCTCCCAGTTAGGCCCCAACTTTCCGGTGCTTTCTTGCAAGATGGCTTCGTTTGCCCTCAGGACCAGGTCTCCGGGTGCGAGGCTGAGCTTTTTCATCTTGGCGTTGTAATAGCTCTCCAGCTATTTTTATACTTGGCTTCCTTTATTGCTGCTATCTCTCTTCTTTCCTCGAGCAAGTTTAGATTCATCCGGAGGTCTTGTTCGTTCTCGGCCTCTCTTAGCTTCATCCTTGCAGTTGGGGACCCTATTTCAGCTGGGATGACTGCCTCCGTCCCGTAGGTCAAACTGAAAGGGGTTTCCCCGTTTCAGTCCTTGGGGTGGTCCTATATGCCCATAAGACGAAGGGTAGTTTTTCCAGCCATCCTTTTTGCTTCCTTCCTAGCCTCCCTTTCATTCCCTTGATTACACTTTGGTTTGCTCTTTCTACTAACCCGTTGCTTTGGGCATGGGTGACGAAGGTGAACACCTGGTGTATATGCATCTGCTCGCACCATGGCCTAAAGGACTTTCCTGCAAATTGGACGCCGTTGTCACTTACTAGCTCCTTTAGCACCCCGTACCTGCATATGATGTTGTCCAACACAAATCGCCTCATTTGTTCTCCAGTAATATTTGCTAGAGGTCTTGCCTCTACCCACTTGGTAAAGTAGTCGATAGCGACCACCACATATTTAACCCCTCCTGGGCCCTCTAGAAATGGCCCGATGATGTCAATGGCCCACTTCTGGAAGGGCCAAGATGTCGACACGGGTATCATTGGGTGCTTGTGGCGGTGTGTCATGGGTGCATGGACCTGGCAGTTGTCACATTTCTTAATTTCTTCTGATGCTGTCTCATACATTCTAGGCCAATAAAATCCCGCATTCATTGCTTTTGCCACCACTGTCCTTGGCCCAGAATGCATGCCGCAAATACCCTCGTGTATCTCTCTAATCACGTATCTAGCTTCTTCACTATCGACACATTTCAGTGATGGCCCCAAGTAGGACATTCGATAAAGTTCCCCATCAATCAATTCGTATTGTAAAGCTTTGACCCTTATCTTCCGGGCTACCCAGTCACCTTCGGGTAGTATTCCGTCCCTGAGGAATTTTACAATTGGTATCTTCCAAGTCTCCTGGGCGCTTTCGATTGTAGCTATTTTGTCACGGCCCCCGTCCCAGTTTTACCCGGTCCAGGAGCCGCGGGACAGAAACCCGTGGTATTTATTAATTGAGTTGACAGCGGAAGATTTACAGGATCTTTTAAAACTTGAAAGACCCGTTTATTTTATTTAATAAGTCGGGATAAACCCCGTAATTGTTACAATAGAGGAATTTCACAAGGAAATTCCCTGATTTACAAAACATGTTTATTTGTTTAATTGAGCCACTACTTCAAGCTTTGTTAGTGCTCCGTAGCACTTTTCCTTGGTTCACAGTAGTAACCTGAAACATGTTTTGAAAATATTTTATCAGCGGGGAAGTATTGGCGAGTCATTCAAAATTGATTAAACGACACATAGTTATAAATTACAGCATAAGAGCGATTACAATGGCTTCTATCTTATTTTTATCTGGCGCCGTGTCACCTACTGGTGACGATGGTCATACCACTATTGGGTCCTTTCACCCAAGTAGTGATGATTATCACTGTTAGGATTTATTAGCCTAACCGTGAGAAATTAGTAATGTGCACAATACCCCACTAGCTAGTGATTCAAGATAACCACGACTTAATCCCTGTAATTATAACCTTTGAAAATAATTGGAGTATTGTAAAACATTGTTGATAAAAAGAGAATGACTCACATTGCAGATTTAAATGGGCAGAGTTTAGCCTACTGATTAGCCTTGTAACCTAATTTACATAACAATGCACACAAACTAGGTCAGTAACTAATACAGCATTTTACGATAACTCACGAGATTAAAACCCTCACAATGAATGACAAAGTGCAATACTTAAACATCCATCGAATTCACGACGAATGACAAAGTATGGCCCTAATGTGGGCAGCAATTAAACATCCATCGGATAGTTTTCAATCGATCGGACATTGAATCGTAGCAGCGATCGAGTTAATACCCTGTATTGTAGCAGCGCCTCACTATCTTATTTTTCGAAATTGAGTAGTAGCACTTTGTTTTTTAGAGTTGTTTTCGACACCAGTGAACAGACCATGATCAGTTCTATTTATAGCTGAAAAATGGGTCTGTCGCGGCCCGCGTGAACCATAAGCCGATCCTTACGCGGCCCGCGTGGGGGTCTAGTCTACGTGTAGGTTTGCTGGGTCACGAGTAGGTTTGCCAGGTGGACAACACGTGGCTTGAATAGTTATCCAGTACAATGTTAAGTTGACGCGGCCCTCGTAAGGGCCCTCTTGTGCTTTACGCGGCCCGCGAGAGGGTCTAAAATATGATTTTCTTGATTTTTTTATATGGATTAGGGCTTAGGGGGTCCGGGTTTTCACTTACGGGTCGTTTTGGGACATTTTTGAAGGTCCTTACATCCTTCCTACCTTATTTAAAATCTCGTCCTCGAGATTTACTGAAATAAGTTAGGATACTTTCGCTTCATCTCTGATTCCAGCTCCCAAGTATATTCAGGTCCTCTCTTTGAATCCCACTTGACTTTGACTAGTACCAATCTTTTGTGTTTGAGAAACTTGACCTTTCTGTTTTCTATCTGCAATGGCTTCTCAACAAATTTTAACTTTTCATTTACCTCTACATCTTGAAGAGGTACTATCAGAGATTCGTCCGATAGACATTTCTTGAGATTGGATACATGAAATACATCATGTACTCCAGCTAGTTCCTCTGGTAGTTGTAAGCGATAAGCAACTGGTCCTATTTGCTGTATTACTGGGAAAGGTCCTACGTACCTTGGACTTAGCTTTCCTTTCTTACCGAACCGAACTACTCCTTTCCAAGGAGAAACTTTCAAGAGTACCTTGTCTCCAACTTGAAACTCTAGTGGCTTGCGTCGATTATCGGCATAACTTCTCTGGCGATCTCGAGCCGTTTTCAGTCTTTCCTTGATTTGAGTGATCTTGTCGGTAGTTTCTTGCACTATTTCAGGACCTGATAATTGACTTTCTCCTATTTCTGCCCAACAAACTGGAGTTCTACACTTCCGTCCATATAGTGCTTCGAACGGGGCAATTTCGATGCTTGAGTGATAACTATTGTTATAGGAGAATTCAATTAAGGGTAGGTGGTCATCCGAATTTCCCCCAAAATCTATCACACATGCCCTAAGCATGTCCTCCAGGGTTTTAATCGTCCTTTCACTTTGTCCGTCTGTTTTAGGATGATACGTTGTGCTTAAATTTAATCATGTCCCCATTGCTTCTTGGAAACTTGTCCAGAAGTGGGAAGTGAAACGACTATCTCTATCCGATACAATGGAGAGTGGAACTCCATGTAAGGATACTACCTCGTCTACATATAATTTGGCTAACCTTTCCATGCTAAAGGTTTCCTTCATAGGTAGGAAATGAGCTGATTTGGTTAATCGATCCACAATTACCCAAATCGCGTCATTACCCTTTCTGGTTTTGGGCAACTTAGTAACAAAGTCCATGGTTATAAGTTCCCATTTCCATACAGGCATTTCTAATTGTTGTAGTAATCCTGAAGGTTTCTGGTGTTCTGCCTTAACTTGTGAACAAGTAAGACATTTAGAAACATACCTAGCTATGTCCTTTTTCATTCCTATCCACCAGAAGTTACTTCTTAAATCTTGGTACATCTTGTTGTTACCAGGATGCATGGTATACCTAGATTTATGGGTTTCTTCTAAAATCTTATTTCTTAACTCTCCTTGCTTAGGTACCCAAATCATTTTCTTGTGGAATCTCCAAATTCCATCAGATCTTTGCTCTAATTCCTTTATTCTTCCTTTCATTCCTTTAACATCATCCTTGATTGTTGTTTCTTGAATATTCTTCAGTTGTTTCATTAAGTCTAATTGTAAACTTAATCTAAGAGCACGAACACGTCGTTGTTTCTCATGATACTTACGACTTAAAGCATCGGGAACTACGTTTGCTTTTCCTTTGTGATATTGAATATCACAGTCGTAGTCACTTAGGATCTCCATCCATCTTCTTTGTCTCATGTTCAAATCTTTTTGCCCAAATATGTATTTTAAGCTTTTATGGTCTGTATAGACAGTAAACTTACTTCCATACAAATAGTGTCTCCAAATCTTAAGGGCAAAAATTATGGCTCCTAATTCTAAGTCATGAGTCGTATAGTTTTCCTCGTGCTTTTTCAATTGTCTTGAGGCAAAAGCAATTACTTTCTTGCGTTGCATTCGCACACATCCTAATCATAGCTTAGAAGCATCACAATAGACTTCGAAATCTTCTGTTCCTTCTGGCAAGGCTAGGATTGGGGCGTTTGTTAATTTTTGCTTCAAAACTTTAAAGGCCTCTTCTTGCCTTGGTCCCCATTCAAACTTAACTGCTTTACAGGTTAGCTTAGTTAATGGTACGGCTATCTTGGAAAAATCCTTAATGAATCGTCTATAATATCCAGCTAACCCTATAAAACTTCTAACTTCCATAGCTGTCTGCGGGACTTTCCATTTGGTAATTGCTTCTATTTTGGAGGGATCTACATGAATGCCTTCGTGATTCACCATGTGTCCTAAAAATTGCACCTCCTGTAGCCAAAATTCACACTTCAAGAATTTGGCACAGAGTTTATCTTTTCTTAACAAAGTTAAGAGTGCATGTAGGTGCTCACAATGTTCTTCCTGACTCTTGGAATAAATGAGTATATCGTCGATGAAGACAATTACAAATTTATCCAAGTACGGTTTACAGATTCTATTCATCATGTCATAAATGCCGCAGGAGCATTTGTTAGTCCGAAAGGCATGACTGTAAACTCGTAATGACCATACCTAGTTCTGAAAGCAGTTTTAGGTATGTCTTCTTCTTGTACCTTCAACTGATGGTATCCTGAGCGTAAATCTATCTTAGAAAAGTATTTAGCTCCTTGCAATTGATAAAAAAGATCATCAATCCTAGGTAATGGATATCGATTCTTAATTGTAACCTTATTTAATTCCCTATAATCGATACACATTCTCATTGACCCATCTTTCTTTTTCACAAACAACACTGGAGCTCCCCACGGGGATGCACTAGGTTGTATGAATCCTTTACTTAATAATTCATCTAATTGCTTTTTTAGTTCTAGCATTTCGGTGGGTGCTAACCGATAAGGTGCCTTGGCTATCGGTGTAGTTCCAGGAATTAGATGAATTCTAAATTCGACTTCCCTATTGGGTGGTAATCCCGGTAGTTCTTCTGGGAATACATCTGGGTATTCTGCTACTACAGGAATTTCTTTAAGTTCCTTACCTTTCGTGTTACTGATTACTAAAATCATATACACCGCTTCTTGTTTTCTTGAATAACTGGCCAATTTCATTACTGAAATGAATTTCAGTGGCTTTCGTGGCTTATCTCCTGTAATCACCACTAATTCTCCTGTAGGGGTATGAATTTCTATGGAGTTTTTATCATAGAGAATTCGAGCATGGTTGGCTACTAACCAATCCATTCCTAATACTATATCGAATCCGGCTAAATTCAAAGGTAACAGGTTTGCAGAGAATTTATGGCCTAAGAGTTCTATCTTTCCTTCTTGTAAAACCTTATCTATGTTAACAGAATTCCCATATGCCGTTTCGACTGTAAAAATCTGCCTAAGTTTGGTTAAGGGTAAGTTAAGAGCTTGGCAGAATGAAGTATTTATAAAACTTTGGTTTGCACCAGAGTCAAATAATACTTTTGCATAAACGTCGTGAACTAGGAACGTACCAGCTATTACGTCAGGGATTAGTTCTGCTTCCTGAGTAGTCAACTGGAAGGCTCTTGCGTTTCTCTTGGTAGTTCCTTCTGCAGTTTTGGCTTTGTTATCAGCTGGTTTGACCAATTTGGGACAGTCTGGCCGAAAATGTCCAGCCTCTCCGCAGTTGTAGCAGATTGTTGCTTTCTTCTTCCTGCAATCTTCTTCTTGATGCCCCGGAATTTTGCAGAAATTGCAATACCCTTTGCATCTTCCAAAATGCTTTCTTTTGCAGGCATTGCAAAATGGAACAGTGGAAGATTGCCCAGTTCCCTTTTTCTTGAAATTACTACGGTTACCCATACGGAAGCCTTGGGTTATCTTTTGGGCCACTTCCTTTTTCCTATTTTCTTCTCGCGTACGCTCCAGTCCGTCCGTTAGGGTGTTAGCTAATTCCACATCATCGTCAATAGTGCGAGGTCTCGCAGCTTTAACGATATCACGTATTTCACCAATCAATCCCCAAATATAGCGGGAAATAAGCACCGGCTCTGGCGAAGCCAGGGTTGGTACAACTCTAGCGTACTCGAAGAATGTCGAAGTATACCCTCGACAGTCTACGTCCACCATTCAGTGGTTCAAGAATTTATTCATCATTTGTTCCTTTTCATACTCGGGACAGAATTTTCTTTCCACCAGTCGCTTAAATTCTTCCCAACTCATGGCATAGGCCACATCGCTTCCCTTAGCTTGAAGTACCGTATTCCACCATTCTAGCGCCCCTTCTTTGAAAAGATGTGACGCGTACATGACCTTGTCTTCTTCAGCACATTTACTTATTTTAATCACCGCCTCGGTTTTCTCTAACCAACGTAGTGCAGCAGTCGCCCCTTCGTTGCGTGCAAATTCAACCGGTTTACAGGCAAGAAACTCCTTGTAAGTGCAACCAGGCGTTGCAGCTTTCATTTTCTTAAGGAGTGGTGCTTGCATCCCATCGTTATCTTTATTAGTATGGTTGCCGCCTCCGTTTACACTATTACTGAAATTGTCTCCGTGTGTACGTTTGCTAGGAATAATTTGTTGAGGTTCAACTGGATTTCGAGCAGCAACAAGAATTGCTGGGATAGCATTGGTTATTCCTTGAGCAACGATATTCTCGATATCTTGCCTATTCAGAAATTGATCTTCATGATTTTATTCAGATTGGTTAACTTCGTTAACGGGTTCATTACCAGCGTGTTCCATCTGGTAATTAATTTATATAAATGATTAGCAGAAAATAATTAACAATCAAACATAAAATAATTTCACATAATCACGTTAACACGTATAGCCAAAATTGTTGATTTGTTCGACTTCCATTTTTATATATTATAATATGCTTCCGT
Source organism: Helianthus tuberosus (assembly GCA_030545235.1). Lineage (NCBI taxonomy): Eukaryota > Viridiplantae > Streptophyta > Magnoliopsida > Asterales > Asteraceae > Helianthus > Helianthus tuberosus. The sequence continues at coordinate 176,293,739 of CM060403.1, forward strand.
ACACACCCGTTATCTTACACAAGTTTTATTTTTAGGTTATTTCACATAATTATATTTTATTAAACATATATTCCTACAACAACACAACTATAGTCACACTATTCCCGTCAGCTTGGCATTTTAGAAACGACGTTCCCTTTCGTCGTATTTCCAAGATATTCTTTCCCCTACTTCTCGGATCTTATTTCCGGCGTCCATCAACTCCTCGCCATAGTGGCGGAGTCCTGCCAAGTTTTCGGAGCTCATAGGTGGGTGTAGTGGAGGCTCTGGGTCAAACTGAGGAAAAAAGGTATTAGGGTTATTTAGGAGATTCTGAAACTGCCAGTCAGTGGTCCACCATTCTTCTAGTTCTCCTAGAGGTTGGGGGTTAACAAGGGGGTCTGGAATAGCAGGTTCCAGATTGACTGGAAGTTGGGCTTCAGCCGGGGAACCAAAGAGGTTTTCATCGGCAGGTCCGATGAAATCGTTGTTCGCCAGTTGGCGGTCTAGTTCCTCCCAAGGTGGCACCTCTGGGGCTTGCCCTGAACTTTCTCCAATTTCTATTCCTTTGCCTTTATCTTTGGGATCCTCAATCTTTATAACTTTCCGTGTCGCTGGTTTCTTCCTGCGTCGGCACAATAACCGGTAAAGTCTCTGGAAACTTCCACATTAACAGAATATAGATTGAGATTCTGAAGAGCTTCAGACAACTCATTCATGCTGTTTAGCATATATGAAGAAAACACACAAATTTGTAAGTTAAATGTTTTCACACAGAAAAATGGCAAACTTTGCGACTTTCATATATATATATATATATTTGTTACAAAGTACAACTGAAATTTAAAATATACTAGGGTTTGTGCATTCATAATTTATTTTAATCTATTTTGGAATATTATGTTTAACATGCCTTCATTTTATCTTCTCTTACTAAGTTGTTCATCTAATAGGCAAAGTTTCTAGCTTATGGATAATATGGGTGCTAATACTGGGTCAGGGTGTTGGCAGTTTAACTTAATTAAAAGTTAACATTTGCTGCTGTAGTGGCTAACATATAGAGATTTGCCTATTGTTCATCTAATTCATTTTCCCCTGGTGGATTATCGCCTATTTCCTGAGTTTCCTTATTAATCATCACTCCTTTTGGTTGTGACTTCTTTATTTTCTCTTGACTTTTTCTAATAATCCAGCTTCTTTTCTTAATGGTAAGTGGTTTCTCAAACTGTGTCTTACGAACAAATATTCCTTCCTCAGTATCTGCTGAGTATCTTGAGGAATTTGATTGAAATGAAGTTCCCTTATCTTTTGGTGAACTATCTAATTGACGATAGATGTCCGAAAGTCTTTGCTTACCCATACTGTAACTAACAAGTAGTCAGTTAACAAAAAGACACATAATCACAGGATGGCAATCAGAAAAATTAAGTATTTCTAAATACTTAATTGGCTTAAATCAGTGGCTCTGATACCACCTTTTTCTGTCACGGCCCTCGTCCCGGTTTTACCCGGTCCAGGAGCCGCGGGACAGAAACCCGTGGTATTTATTAATTGAGTTGACAACGGAAGATTTACAGGATCTTTTAAAATTTGAAAGACCCGTTTATTTTATTTCATAAGTCAGGATAAACCCCGTAATTGTTACAATAGAGGAATTTCACAAGGAAATTCCCTGATTTACAAAACATGTTTATTTGTTTAATTGAGCCACTACTTCAAGCTTTGTTAGTGCTCCGTAGCACTTTTCCTTGGTTCACAGTAGTCACCTGAAACATGTTTTGAAAATATTTTATCAGCGGGGAAATACTGGCGAGTCATTCAAAATTGATTAAACGACACATAGTTATAAATTACAGCATAAGAGCGATTACAATGGCATCTATCTTATTTTTATCTGGCGCCGTGTCACCTCCTGGTGACAATGGTCATACCACTGTTGGGTCCTTTCACCTAAGTAGTGATGATTGTCACTGTTAGGATTTATTAGCCTAACCGTGAGAAATTAGTAATGTGCACAATACCCCACTAGCCAGTGATTCAAGATAACCACGACTTAATCCCTGTAATTATAACCTTTGAAAATAATTAGAGTATTGTAAAACATTGTTGATAAAAAGAGAATGACTCACATTGCAGATTTAAACGGGCAGAGTTTAGCCTACTGATTAGTCTGGTAACCTAATTTACATAACAATGCACACGAACTAGGTCAGTAACTAATACAGCATTTTACGATAACTCACGAGATTAAAACCCTCACAATGAATGACAAAGTGCAATACTTAAACATCCATCGAATTCACGACGAATGACAAAGTATGGCCCTAATGTGGGCAGCACTTAAACATCCATCAGATAGTTTTCAATCGATCGGACATTGAATCGTAGCAGCGATCGAGTTAATACCATGTATCGTAGCAGCGCCTCACTATCTTAATTTTCGAATTGAGTAGTAGCACTTCGTTTTTGAGAGTTGTTTTCGACACCAGTGAACAGGCCATGATCAGTTCTATTTATAGCTGAAAAATGGGTCTGTCGCGGCCCGCGTGAACCATAAGCCGATCCTTACGTGGCCCGCGTGGGGGTCTAGTCTACGTGTAGATTTGCTGGGTCACGAGTAGGTTTGCCAGGTGGACAACACGTGGCTTGAATAGTTATCCGGAACAATGTTAAGTTGACGCGGCCCGCGTAAGGGCCCTCTTGTGCTTTACGCGACCCGCGAGAGGGTCTAAAATATGATTTTCTTGATTTTTTTTATATGGATTAGGGTTTAGGGGGTCCGGGTTTTCACTTACGGGTCGTTTTGGGACATTTTTGAAGGTCCTTACATATTTCCTCAGCATTGATGGAAGGGGAGGTTAAGACCTCCACCTTGACTTCTCTTGCAAGGTGATCGAAGGCCACAGAAACTAACTTGCTAAGAGCATCAGCTTTTTTGTTTCTCCCTCGGGGTAGGTATTCCAGCATGAAAGTCTTGAAGGCCTTGGCCGTCTCTTTCACCCTGGTCATGTATCGAGCCATTGTGCTATCCTTAGCCTCGTATTCCCCATTGAACTGCTTGACTACTAGCTGCGAGTCAGTACTGGCTTCCACGTGTCTTGGTTTTACCTTCTTAGCCAATCTCAACCCCGCCAAAAGGGCTTCGTATTCCGCCATGTTGTTGGTGTTCTCAAAGTCTAGCCTGATGGCGTATGTCAGTTAGACTCCCTCGGGGCTGATCAGCGTGATGCCTGCTCCACTTCCTTCTTCACTTGAAGCCCCATCTGTGAGTAGTTTCCACACTGCCTCATCCTTTTTCTCCTTTTCTTCCCTCTCCAGGGCCTCCCACTTTAAGAGTTCTTTTTCCTCATCCTCCAAAACTTTAGCCAGGAAGTCAGCCAGTATTTTTCCCTTCATTGCTGTTCTGGATTTATACTCTTAGGAATGTTCTCCTAGCTCCACTGCCCACTTGGCCAATCGGCCCGACAACTCTGGTCTCCTAAGAACCTTTTGGAGCAGTTGATTTGTCATTAACGTGACTTTGTGTTCCTGAAAATATCTTCTATGCCTTCGGGATGCAAAGACGAGTGCCAGGGTTAGCTTTTCCAGAGGCATGTAACGTTCCTCAGGGCCTTTAAGGGTCCTGCTAATGAAGTATATGGGGATCTGTTTTCCTCCCTCTCCACCATCATCACGGCACTTATGGTTGTCTTTGAAGTGGACAAATATAGGAGCAAGTCCTCTCCGGGGACCGGAGTGGCTAGGGTTGGGAGCTTACAGATGTAGTCTTTCATTTCCCGAAAAGCTGTCTCGGCCTCTTGAATCCATCTGAACTTGTCTGTCTGGAGACAATCCTTTAGCACTTTCATGAAAGGGAGAGTTCTATTAGCTACCTTTGACAGGAAACGGTTCAAGGCAATCAGTTTCCCATTCAGTTGTTGAATGTCTTTTAAGGACCGGGGGGATCGCATTTCGGCCACAGCTTGGGTCTTCTCCGGATTGGCCTTGATCCCTCCCTTGGTGACCACTACTCCCAGGAATCTTCCTTCCTCTACCCCGAAGCAGCATTTTCCAGGGTTTAGTTTCATGTTCACATCTTGGATGGTTCGTATGGTTTCAGCTATATCTTCTATCATGGCCATCTATGTGAGGCTTTTTATGACAATGTCATCGACGTATACTTACAAGTTTCGTCCCCGTTGTTCCCTGAAGAGGGTGTTCATGAACCTCTGGTAAGTGGCCCCTGCATTTTTTAGTCAGAAGGGCATTTTAGTCTAACAAAAGGTTCCCTCGTCTGTCATGAATGCAGTCTTCTCTTCGTCCTCCAGTGACATTTGTATTTGGTGGTACCCCTTATAGGCATCCAGGAAACACTTCAGGGGGTACTGAGACAGGGAATCCACCTGGACGTCTATCTCCGGGAGAGGATAGCAGTCCTTGGGGCATGCTTTATTCAGGTCCTGGAAGTCTATGCACATCCTCCATCTTTTTTCTTGACCATGACTGGGTTTGTGACAACCCGAATAATTAAGGTTAGCACTACTTGAAATTCCACAAACCTTTAGTGTGTGTCTCTGTGTTTATTTACCTATGTGTGTATGCTTACAAGAAACCGTGATACGTTTTATTGTGTAGTTTGGTAAATCTAGGAAACTAACTAGATTGGGCCGCGGAATTACTCGACACTTGTGGGCCGCGAGTTTACTTGAGCCCAACCCGAGCACACATATACGTTTAATTATATCACACTTGTGCATGGGCTTAGTAAAGCCCAAATGGAGTTTAGAGTGGGCCGGCCATCATAGCCAGCGTATGTATGCATATACACAAGCAGATTAGGGCGGTTTTTATCATCAAGCACTCACAATAATATTACTAGCAACCCTAATCGACTCTTTTCTCCTCCCTTGGAACTCGTCGGCAGCCCCCTTTTGGCTGAAGCCCTCATCAACTTCAATCTCTCGGGTTAGTGTATGATCTATATTACTAGACGTTATTCCTTGCTAACTTGGATTGCATGATATCATAATTGTTTGGTTGATTGTTAATGTATAGGATTTGAATGTCGATGAACTGTTTGATCCATGTTATATGATATTGACTCATGATGATCTAGTGTTGCTTCCTTTGGGTAGACTTGGTAGGGAAATAAGGTAACATAATCAATGAACTATGTCTGCATATTGTGTTTATGATGATGATATTATTCGACTTGATGATCACTGATGATTAGTTCGAGGATCACATAATTTCTGTATGATCGGATTATGTAAATTGATGATCTTATAGTGGTTATTCCAGTACTGAATGATGTCAGCGATTATTAGGGTTATTGTTTGATGATGCAAATGATTGAAACTGGTGACCGATGCTCGACGAAACATACATGTGTTTCGTCACAATCATCTCGACGAAAGATGATGTTTCGTCATATACACCTTCACGACGGAAGTTAGAGTTTCGTCACAAATCAATCTCGACGAAAGATACATGTTTCGTCGCAAGGGGTAATTAGCCGAGAAAGATTCAATGAATAATGAGTCAACAATTTTAATTGGACCTCACAAACTTTAACTCATGCAAACATGATTAAATCAACTTGGGCAGCTGAGTATGAATCTGATTAATCTCTTGTGATTGGGCCGATAACAAAATGAATAGATCAAGGATTTCACATGTGCCTGACACATATGAATTGTATAAGTGATATCACGTGATTTACTGATTTTCTTTAAAAGATTTTGAAATGATATGCTACATGTTTGAATTATAGAACTTTAATAACATGCAAATACAATTGATTTCAATACATCGTCTGACAACAACGATTTATAATTGGACCAAATAGTTGATAGTGGGCTGATGCTTTTAGTGGGCTGTCAGACTTAAATTGATATCAGTTAATTGACTGGGCAACAAGTAATAATGGACTGATAGAGTCTTGACTTAACTGTTGTGGGTAGTCAACTTATCTGTAAAACGTTGTTATGTATTATGAACACAGGATGTAGACTTGTTTGGAAACTGAATGCTTGATATGTGTTATACTATGATCTTAGCCAAACGCAACCTGTAACAACAAGTGAATTGATTGTTATGAAACTGGTGTCAGCAGTGACTACTGTTAGGAACATGAACGTGTGATGTAAATACGTATGAAATCTAAACACTTACTATGTGCTACGTGACTTACTGTGTACAAATATGTGACTTGTCGATTATGTGACTGATGTTGATTGGTAACCACGATAGGGTTTGGTTGACCAACTAGGAACGGGTAATGTAACGAAACATACCGAGCAAACCTAAGGTGAGTTCACTGCTTTTTTTCCAAGCATGCGGGGAGGAATGCTGGGTTATTGGGATGTTTGTTAATACTCGCATATCTATCAATCAAGTTCCATCTACCGATTGTTGCCGGGGAGGCAATGGGGTATTAGTTAATAGCGCTATTTAGGTTTGGCAACCTCACACCGCACCGGGGAGGTCGGGAGTGAACTAATGATCCTAGTCTTGACCATTGTTTTGATAGAGGCAATGGGGTTTGAACAAAACAACTTTAAGCCATCAGCGGTAAACGAGTTATTACAACATCAAGTCATTGAAATGGTTTAAACTCACATTTGGTAACTAAACGCGTTAACAAACTTTGAACTCACCAGCGTCGTCTGACACACTTGTCTGCATGCTTGCAGGTCTATAGGTTTATATCATTTGGAACTTGCTGTCTGGAATGCTGGAGTGGTCATGGGTCGTGGTTTGGCAACCTCACACCGCACCGGGGAGTGAACTAATGATCCTAGTCTTGACCATTGCTTTGATAGAGGCAATGGGGTTTGAACAAAACAACTTTAAGCCATCAGCGGTAAACGAGTTATTACAACATCAAGTCATTGAAATGGTTTAAACTCACATTTGGTAACTAAACGCGTTAACAAACTTTGAACTCACCAGCGTCGTCTGACACACTTGTCAGCATGCTTGCAGGTCTATAGGTTTATATCATTTGGAACTTGCTGTCTGGAATGCTGGAGTGGTCATGGGTCGTGATACTTGGAATCGCAAGACAAGTCTAGCAGTTTTGTACATGTGGTTTATGAAACGTTTAACAAATGATTTATGCTTTCGCTGTATACGATGAATTACACTTAACGTTTTGTATCACTTTATGATAATGAATGAACGTTTTATTTAAATATAATTATGAATTCAATGTGATTGGTGGCTAAGATCCGGGTACGTCACACGCCCGCGGTGTTTTCCGTAAGTGGTATTTTGGGGGTTTGACAGGGTTGGTGACCCAGGAAGGATACTTTACCTCCCTTACTATCCCTGCTCTGAGCAACTTCCTGGTTTCTTCACATGCAGCCCTTCTCTTGCTGGGACCCATGCTCTGTTTCTTTTGCTTTACCGGTTGCACCCAGGTGTACATGTTAAGCCGGTGTTCAGTCAGACTTCTCGGGATCCCGGTCATATCTCCGTGTTGAAATGCAAATACATCTATGTTGAAGAGAAGCAATTCCTTGAGAGCACTTTTGCATTTGTCACTGAGATGGCTTCCCACTTTAACTGTTTGCTCCGAGAATCTGTCGCAAAAGACCCATTCTTCTATTTCTTCTTTTTGAGGCTTCTCAGGCACTTCCCCCACAGAAACAGAAGACACTACTTTGTATGAAGACGTTACCCAAGCCAAGCCCTTTGGCATTTGGAATACCAAAGCTCCATGTGGGGTTGAGGCCTGTGCTTGTAAATCACCAATCCCCGGCCTTCCCAGGATTGCATTGTACTTTGAGGGTGCCCGGACCACTGTGAAAGTAAGAGATATGGTTCGGATACGGTCCTCTACTCCGACGGTGAATGGGAGCCTAATCTTTCCCAGGGGGTTAGATACACTATTGTTGAAACCAACGAGGGGGATCAAGTCTTCCTCAAGCCTGTCCCTCACATCCCTGTCAAACCTCAGGAAACAGTGCTCATATATCACCTCTACTCCACTTCCCCCGTCTATATGTATCCTGGCTACCTTATGTCCGGTTATGATGGCCGAAATATTGAGGGGAAGCCTTTGCACCTCGTGTTCCTCCAGGTGTGGCATCGGTATGGGAGCTCTCATGCGGTCTGGAGGGCCCAGGACCCTAGCTTTTACACTCCTAGTGGTGTTAAACTCATCCCTTCGCCTGATCATGTCTACGTCTGCCCTTCCAGGCTCCCTCACACCTTTTCCCTTACGATCTCCTCCTCCTTCTTTGATTTCTTTAATCCAGTGAGCCAATTTACCCGTTTTTACAGCGGCTTCTATTTCCCTCTTTAGGGACATACAATCATCGGTTTTATAGCAATAGCCCCTGTGGAAGTTGTAGTATTCGTTCGGTTGTGCCTTCGGTACTGGTTTTATGGGAGGTTGCCTTGGAAAAGAACTTTTCACCCTCTCAGTGGCCAATATTTCACTCGGGGTTTTGGTGAGAGGGGTGAAGCTATCGGAGTAAGGGAGTGACCCCCTGCCCCGAGGTCTATATGGGGAGTATGTGGGTCTTACCCTGTCATGCAAAATTTTGTCAAAAGCTGGTTTTCGGGAGTATGGTGTACCTTTTTCTGGAGGTTTTGGAGCGGGATTGCTTCTTCAGGTCGGGACGTCCATCTCCTTAGCCTTGCTGACTGTGTCTTTTCCCCTGACAAAGGCCCTGGCCCTATCCATGTGGTTATCGAATGTGTGTGGGAACTCCTCTCCTAACTTCTCGCACAGTTGTGCATGCTTCAGTCCATTGATGAAGCAGCTAATCTTCATGACCTCCGGGACGTCTTTGATGTTCATGCTTTCTTTAACGAACCTTTCCATGTATTGATCTATTCGTTCATTGTCTCTCTGCCTTATGTGCATGATTTCGTTTGGGTTTTTGTCACGACCCCAGCCCCGGTTTGACCCGGTCAAGAGCCGCGGGACAGGAACCCGTGGTATTTATTAATTGATGCGACATCGGAAGATTTTCGCAGGATCTTTTAAAAACTTGAAATGCCCGATTATTTTATTTCATAATTTGGGATAAACCCCGTAATTTACAATAGAGGAATTTTACTAGGAAATTCCCTGATTTATTAAAACATGTTTATTCATTTTAACTGAGCCACCTCTTCAAGCTTGTTAGTGCTCCGTAGCACGTTTTCCTTTATTTACAGCAGGTCGCCTGAAACATGTTTTAAAAATATTTTTGTCAGTGGGGAAATACTGGTGAATCATTCATTTTGACAAAATGACACATAATTATAATTTACAGCATAAGAGCGATTACAATGGCTTTTATCTTATTTTTATCTGGCGCCGTGTCACCTGGTGACGATGGTCATACCACTATTGGGTCTTTCCCTAAGTAGTGACATTTATCACTGTTAGGATTTATTAGCCTAACCGTGAGAAATTAGTAATGTGCACAATACCCCACTAGCCAGTGATTTAAGATAACCACGACTTAATCCCGATAATTATAACCTTTGAAAATGGAGTATTGTAAAACATTTGATAAAAGAGAATGACTCACTTTGCAAGTTTATTTGAGCAGAGTTTAGCGTACTGATAAGCTTGTTAACCTAATTCAAATAACAATGCACACGAACTAGGTCAGTAACTAATACAGCATTTACGATAACTCACGAGATTAAAACCTTCACAACGAATGACAAAGTGAGATACTTAAACATCCATCAAATTCACGACGAATGACAAATCATAACCCTAATTCGGGCAGCACTTAAACATCCATTGGATAGTTTTCATCGATCGGACATTGAATCGTAGTAGCGATCGAGTTATTACCCTGTTGTCGAGGCAGCGTTGCGTGATTGTGTGTGTTTTGTAGTATACAGACAATAACTTAGCGTACGAATTGAGTTTTTACGTCGAACCAACGCAGGAAATCAAGTGCCAAACTCCCCTATTTATATCTGAAAAACCGACTCCCTCACGTGGCGCGAGGAGTCGTCGCGTGGCGCGAGGGGTACTACCCTACCATAGGGTAGCCCCGTGTCTTGGTAGGTTTGCTGAGTTGACCGATCGTTCAAATTCTTTTTACACGTAAAACTGTCGAGATAATACTAACTAGGGTTTACCCCCCCTGAGTTTTAGGGGCCCTGATCCTGATTCCGATTGTTCTGAAATTTTTAGGGGTTATGTAGAATTACTTGGGGCTCTCAATTAGGGTTTCCTATTGGATAATTATAATAAGAAATATTAGTTTTAGTGAGAGTTGTTACATCCTCCCCACCTTAATAAAAAATCTCGTCCTCGAGATTTACTGGAACAAGTAGGGGTACTTACGCTTCATCTCTGATTCCAGTTCCCAAGTGTACTCCGGTCCTCTTTTGGAATCCCACTTGACTTTAACTAGTACCAATCTTTTGTGTTTGAGAAACTTAATCTTTTTGTCTTCTATTTGAAGTGGTTTCTCAACAAATTTTAACTTTTCGTTTACCTCAATGTCCCGAAGAGGTACTACCAGTGATTCTTCCGATAAACACTTCTTGAGGTTGGATACATGAAATACATCATGTACTCCAGCTAGTTCTTCTGGTAGTTGTAAACGATAAGCAACTGGTCCTATACGTTGGATTACTGGAAATGGTCCCACGTATCTTGGACTTAGCTTTCCTTTCTTACCGAACCGAACCACTCCTTTCCAAGGAGAGAATTTCAAAAGTACCTTATCCCCGACTTGAAATTCTAAGGGCTTGCGTCGATTATCGGCATAACTCTTCTGTCTATCTCGATCCATTTTCAGTCTTTCTTTAATTTGAGTGATCTTGTCGGTAGTTTCTTGTACAATTTCAGGATCTGATAATTGACTTTCTCCTATTTCTGCCCAGCAAACTGGAGTTCTGCACTTTCGTCCATACAGTGCTTCAAATGGGGCAGCTTCAATGCTTGTATGATAACTATTATTATAGGAGAATTCGATTAAGGGCAGGTGGTCATCCCAGTTTCCAGCAAAATCTATTACACATGCCCTGCGCATGTCCTCCAGGGTTTGGATCGTCCTTTCACTTTGACCGTCTATCTGAGGATGATATGCAGTACTTAGATTTAGTCGAGTTCCCATAGCTTCTTGGAAACTTGTCCAGAAATGGGAAGTGAAACGACTATCCCTATCTGATACAATGGAGAGTGGAACTCCATGTAGGGATACTACTTCATCTACATACAACTTGGCTAACATTTCCATGCTAAAGGTTTCTTTCATGGGTAGAAAATGAGCTGAATTGGTTAATCGATCCACAATTACCCAAATCGCATCATTACCTTTTCTGGTTTTGGGTAACTTAGTAACAAAGTCCATTGTTATGAGTTCCCATTTCCATACAGGCATTTCTAATTGTTGTAGTTTACCTGAGGGTTTCTGGTGTTCTGCCTTAACTTGTGAACAAGTAAGACACTTAGAAACATATCTAGCTATGTCCTTTTTCATTCCTATCCACCAGAAATTATTTCTTAAATCTTGGTACATTTTATTGTTTCCTGGATGCATGGTATACCTAGATTTATGAGCTTCTTCTAAAATATTATTTCTTAATTCTCCTTGCTTAGGTACCCAAATCCTTTTCTTGTGGAATCTCCAAATTCTATCAGCTCCTTGCTCCAATTCCTTTATTCTTCCTTTCATTCCTTCAGCATCATCCTTGATTGCTATTTCCTGAACATTCTTCAGTTGTTCCATTAAATCTAATTGCAGATTTAATCTAAGAGCACAAACTCGTCGTTGTTTCTCATGATACTTACGACTTAATGCATCTGCAACTACGTTTGCTTTTCCTTCGTGATATTGGATATCACAGTCGTAGTCGCTTAGGATTTCCATCCATCTTCTTTGCCTCATGTTCAATTCTATTTTCCAGATATGTATCTTAAACTCTTATGATCCGTATAGACAGTAAACTTACTTCCATACAGATAATGTCTCTAAATCTTAAGGGCAAAAATTATGGCTCCTAACTCTAAATCATGAGTCGTATAGTTTTCCTCGTGCTTTTTCAATTGTCTTGATGCATACGCAATTACCTTTTTGCGTTGCATCAGCACACATCCTAATCCTAGCTTTGAAGCATCACAGTAAACTTCAAAATCTTATGTTCCTTCTTGTAAGGCTAGAATTGGAGCATTGGTTAACTTTTGTTTTAAAATCCTAACGGCTTCTTCTTGCCTAGGTCCCCATTAAACTTAATCGCTTTACAGGTTAGCTTAGTTAATGGTACAGCTATCTTAGAAAAATCCTTAATGAATCGTCTATAGTATCCGGCTAACCCTAGAAAACTTCTAGTTTCTATGGCTGATTGCGGAACCTTCCATTTGGTGATTGCTTATATCTTAGCAGGATCTACGTGAATACCCTCGTGATTCACCATGTGACCTAAAAATTGCACTTCTTGCAGCCAAAATTCACACTTCGAGAATTTGGCGTAAAGCTTTTCTTTTCTTAACAATGTTAAGAGTGCATGCAGGTGCTGACAGTGCTCTTCCTGACTTTTGGAATAAATGAGTATATCGTCGATGAAGACAATTACAAATTTATCCAAATATGGTTTACAGATTCGATTCATCATGTCCATGAATGCCGCAGGTGCATTCGTTAGTCCGAAGGGCATGACTGTAATCTCGTAATGACCATATCTAGTTCTAAAAGCAGTTTTAGGTATGTCTTCTTCTTGTACTTTCAACTGATGGTATCCAGAGCGTAAGTCTATCTTAGAAAAATATCTAGCTCCTTGCAATTGATCAAAAAGATCATCAATCCTAGGTAATGGGTATCGATTCTTAATTGTAACCTTATTCAGTTCTCTATACTCGATACACATTCGCATCGAACCATCTTTCTTTTTCACAAACAACACCGGCGCTCCCCACGGGGATGAACTAGGTTGTATGAATCCTTTACTTAGTAATTCATCTAATTGCCTTTTTAATTCTAGCATTTCTGTGGGTGCTAACCGATAAGGTGCCTTGGCTATCGGTGTAGTTTTGGGAATTAGATGAATCCTAAATTCTACTTCCCTGTCGGGTGGTAATCCAGGTAGTTCTTCTGGAAAGACATCTGGGTATTCTGATACTACCGGAATTTCCTTAAGTTCCTTACCTTTAGTGTTAATGATTACTGAAATCATATACACTACTCCTTGCTTTCGTTCATAACTAGCAACTTTCATTACTGAAATGAACTTCATGGGTTTTCGCGGCCTGTCCCCTGTAATCAGAATTACTTTTCCGGTGGGTGTATGAATTTCTATGGAGTTCTTATCACATACGATTCGAGCATGATTAGCTACTAACCAATCCATTCCTAATACAACGTCGAATCCCGCTAAATTCATAGGTAACAGGTTTGCAGAGAATTTATGACCTGAAAGTTCTATATTTGCTTTCTGCAAAACTGTATTTATGTTAACCGAATTCCCGTCGGCTGTTTCTACCGTAAAAATTTGCCTAAGGTTGGTTAGAGGTAAATTAAGAGCTTGGCAGAATGAAGTATTTATAAAACTTTGGTTTGCACCAGAGTCAAATAATACTTTTGCATAAACGTTGTGAACTAGGAACGTACCAGCTATTACGTCAGGAATTAGTTCGGCTTTCTACGTAGTGAGTTGAAAAGCTCTTACGTTCTTCTTTGTAATTCCTTCTGCAGGTTTGGCTTTGTTATCAGCTGGTTTGACCAGTTTCGGACAGTCTGGCATAAAATGTCCAGCTTCTCCACAGTTGTAGCAAACTGTTGCTTTCTTCTTTCTGCAATCTTCTTCTTGATGCCCCGGGATTTTGCAGAAAATACAATACCCTTTGCATCTTCCAAAATGATTTCTTTTGCAAGCATTGCAAAATGGAACAGTGGAAGATTTCCCAGTTCCCTTTCTCTTGAAATTACTACGGTTACCCATACGGAATCCTTGGGTAATCTTTTGAGCTACTTCCTTTTTCCGGTTTTCTTCACTTGTGCGTACCAATTCATCAGTTAGGGTGTTTGCTAATTCTACCGCATCGTCAATAGTGCGAGGTCTCGCAGCTTTAACGATATTATGGATTTCTCCAATCAATCCCCAAATATAGCGGGAAATAAGCACCGGTTCTGGCGAAGCCAGGGTTGGTACTACTCTCGCATATTCGAAGAATGTCGAACTATATCCTCGACAATCTACACCCATCATCCGATGGTTCAGGAATTTATTCTCCATTTGTTCCTTTTCATATTCGGGACAGAATTTTCTTTCCGTTAACTGCTTAAATTCTTCCCAACTCATGGCATAGGCCATATTTCTTCCTTTGGCTTGAAGTACCGTATTCCACCATTCTAGCGCCCCTTCTTTAAAAAGATGCGACGCATACATGACCTTGTCTTCTTCAGCACATTTACTTATCATAATTACTGCTTCGGTTTTCTCTAACCAACGTAGTGCAGCAGTCGCTCCTTCGTTACCTGCAAACTCAGCTGGTTTACAAGCAAGAAATTCTTTGTAAGTGCAACCAGGCGTTGCAGCTTTCATTTTCTTAGGGAGTGGGGCCTGCCGTGAATCATTATCGTGATTAGTATGGTTGTCGCCTCCGTTTACACTGTTATTGAAATTATCTTCATGAGTACGTTTGCTAGGAATAAGTTGTTGGGGTTCACCAGGTTTCTGGGCAGCAGCAAGGATTGCTGGATTAGCATTGGCTATTCCTTGAGCAACGATATTCTCGATATCTTGCCTAGTCATAAATTGATCTTCCTGGTGTTGCTCAGATTGGTTAACTTCATTAAATGGTTCATTATTAGCGTTTTCCATCTGATAATTAATATATATAAATTATTAGCATAAAATTAATAATAGCTATATGCAAATAAATCACACAATTTCACAACACATGTTAGTCCAAATTATTGATTTTTCAACTGGCATTTTTATATATTATAATATGCATCAGTACACACCTTTATCTTACAAAAGTTTTATTCGTAAGTTATTTACAGAATTATTTTATTATTGCTATTACTATTATACAATCACAGCTTCACAACCATCCTATCCCTGGGCACCTTAGAAGCGACGTTCCCTCTCGTCGTACTTCCAGGAGATCTGTTCTCCTATTCCCCGGATTCTATTCCCCGCATCCATCAACTCTTCGCCAAAATGGCGGAGTTCAGCTAGGTTTTCATTGCTCATTGGCGGGTTTGGTACAGGTTCTGGGTCGAACTGAGGGAAAAAGGTATACGGGTTATTAAGGAGGTTTTGAAACTGCCAGTCGTTAGTCCACCACTCATCCATTTCTCCTAGAGGTTGGGTGTGGATCAGAGGGTCTGGAATGGCTGGTTCTAAGTTTATTGGAAGTTGGGTTTCAGCAGGATAAGGGTAGAGGTTATTATTGATAGGCCTAAGAATATCGCAGCTTGCCAGTATGCGATCCAATTCCTCCTGGAGTGGCAATTCCTCGGCTTGCATCGAACTTTCCCCAATTTCCATTTCGGTTTGCCTAGAACCTTCCCTGATCTCAATCCCTTTTCCTTTATCTATGGGATTCTCTATTTTGGGAATTTTCCTATGTAACACCTCGAAAATTTACGTCCAATAATGTATTGACACGTGTCATAGGCTTTGAATATGTGAAAAAGCACTTTAGAGGGACTAAAGTTGACAAACAGTGAAACTATGTGAATATAAGGGTCCAAAGTGTCAACAATGGATAAATAGGCTCTACAATAACCCTACATGGTGTTTATAATCTTAAACGATTAAATCATGGATCATACAAAGCGGAAAAATGAAAGAAAGTGAGGAATTACAAACTACAGGGGCTAAACGTGTCAACATGTTGAAAGTATACCTCTGAGTGACCTTTTGGAAAACCCGAAGCTTTGTAATGGTAAAATATACTAACTAGATTATGTGGTAAAAATTTCATAAAGTTTCGTGATCGTATGAGAGAGTTATGATCAAAACCGTGTACGAAGGGTTAAATGCGTTAACGTTGAATTTCGTGACTTTTCGGGTAAGCACAAAGTTAACCAAGGACTTTACCATGTTTGTAAATGTCCCAAGGTCCTTAAAAATCAGATTTGAGGGTCTAGAGTGCAAGGAAAATAGCAAAAACCACGTATCAAAGGACAAGGACCAAAATGCAAAACATAGAAAACTTGTTAAGCTGGTTCTGCACTCGTACGTGGCCCGCGAAGGGGCTCTCGCGGCCCGCCTACAAGCTGCCAGCGACAGCAGCGCACAGATGTCAGTTAACAGGTCTGTTTCGATGCTAAACAGCTGTGAATCGATACAAGGGGCTCTCCAATGGATTTACATGCATATAGGGGCACTTGGACTCATCTTACAACATCCCTAGACCCTTGTGGCAGCTCTTAATGAGATCAAAGTTGGCATAAAAGGGTCTTGAAGTAGCAAACATTCAACACTTGCATTTACAAAAATTCACAAGATCATCTCTGGAGCTCTCTGGACATCAAGCCAACTTTCTAGTGCTCTCTAAGCTTAATTAGGACTCTTGTAAGTATTCCTAACCCTCTCAAATTCGTTCTAGCTTAGTTAATTAATCAAAAGTCAAACCATCGTAATTTAAGTTTGACTTTGAGATTAAACGAAATTGGCTCAATAATTTCTCGAATTGAAGGTACCTACAAGTTGGTATTTATGTGGGTAACAAACCCTTAAAAGGGTATTTCCAGATTCCCACTCTAACTATGCTAATTGTCGAGTCAAAGCATACTTTAAAAAGTCAACAGAATGATTAATTGCAAGTTTAAGCATATTTAGCAATGTAGGGTACATGCAACCTGTCTGATCATTAAAATAACATGGTAATTAATGTAAGAACATGTCTCAACATGTTCAACTCGACAATTTTCAGTTTAAACCCGGATCGGACCCGAAAGTCGCATAATTTGACTTTTGCTTTGACTATCAGTTCTGATCCGTTCATGCATGTTTGAGATCTGCCTTAGAGCTTATTTTGGACCAGGTTTCATATAAGTATAACTCTCTGAGATTGTACAACTTGGTTAAATACTTATCCGATTCATATGCATGTTTCCGATTTATGCTTAAATGTTGACTATTATGCCCTTTTGACTATAAAACGTGATTTTTGAAAGAGTGAAAGAGTAGAAACATTTGTTACTGATTTATAAACTTGCACCAAAAATTTGATATCAGTTTGAGGTCTAGATTAAGAGTTATGCTCATTATCGTAATTTGAAAGCTTTATGTTAGTTAAATGGCGTAATTAGCAAATAGCCTATTTAAACCCACTTTTTGATATCAAACTTTTTACCCACTGATGTTATATAATATTTTGGGATTTTAAAAGATTTTATTTAATTTTTGGCTGAGCTTAACATAGGTCTCTAAGTTTAATTCGGTTAATACCGATTTTGCCCTTTTTAGCCATAAAATGAGTTTTACAAATCCTTTTGACCCCAAACCTTTTTCTACTGATTTTATTTGTTAAATAAAATATTTTGAGCTTCCTGGAATTATAAAAATATCAGCTTTCTTTTAAAAACCCGGAAATGGCTCCAAATCGCCTTTTTAAGCGTTTTTAACGCATAGTATGTACTATAACCATATTAAACATATAAGGTTGATACCTACTGATGTTTTTAGTATATTTTTATATAATAACAGTAAGTACAAGTTTTTGAACTCAGGTTTCCAGTTTTGACCTTTTAAGCCCTTGTGAAATTACCAAAATACCCCTAAGGAGCATAGTTTGGTTTTAAATGATAAGTTTCACATACGGGTCATACCCTACTGTTATAACATGTTAAATTAAGTATATTTACTGTATAAACCAGACCTGTAACTCAGATTACAAATTTAACTCTTTTATAATCTTTTAAATGACCAAAATGCCCTTATGAGGCATAAATTGTGTTTAAATCCATTTTGGGCATAATAGAAGATATCTTACTGATATTATAACATATTTAAGCCATATTACCTCAGGGAACTTGCATATGACTCTTATGGTTACCCGTAACGCCATTTTCGCGCTCGGCTCGGTTTATGTAACTAGTTTGCATAAATTGACCGAAACGGGTCAAACCTTATCATCTTTGTCTCAAAATCCAGAATGTATTTAGTATACCCATATTATACAAGTTCAAACTTGTCGGGTCTAAATCACATTCTATCCGGTCTTCGCTTAATCGTGCGTTTGAACCGTATCCTCCTTAAAACTAGCCGGTCTAAGCTTAAGCTTAAATAAAGACCCGTTAGAAATCTAATAGGTTATTATAAACCTTTGTTCCAGAATAAGAACAACCAGTAAAAGCTACCTTCACTTGCTAGTTGTGATTTATACTTTACTCAGGTAAATACTTTTAACTTATTTTCCCTATACGGGCTTGGGTTACGGTATATAGAATACCGCTTGATCGAGCATCAAATCTTACATCGTTGGGTGGTTAATTGAATAATTTGATCGGCTCGTTTAAACAGTCTTGTTCACTTAAAGCCTTTGGGGGGTTAATGACCATGTCCCGGATATCCCTGACATCATTTTACGAAATGGCCACGACCTGAGCACGGGGTGTAGGCGTACACCTGTCAGTGTATAACTCGTTATTGTGGTGTGTCTATTGATCTTTAACCCGGACAAGATCCGGGCTATTGAACGCACAAGTAACATGTAATTCGTTCACAAGATTATATTGCATAATTATCCCAAGTTATAAAATGTTTTGTGCCACGTGCATTCAAATCAATTTTCAACCCTTTTCAAAATGAGTCAGTTAAATTGTATTTACCAGTGTAAACTGACGTATTTTTCCAAAAAGATTAAGTGCAGGTACTACTCGTACTAGGCTGGCTGTCTTCTAGAGCGTCCACAATAAGTCTCGCAAGCTTGGATGACAATAAAGCTGTTGAACAATATCTTATTTTATTTTGATCCGCCTGTGGATCCGTTTCAACTATTTGTGATATTTAATATTACACTTTATTAAAGTTGAAATGAATCTATCTTTGCTTCCGTTGTGCATTTATATATTGTGTTGTTTGTCTATGATGATACCAACTACGTCACGATACTCCCCACCGGGCCCACCGGTGACACGTGGAAAATAGGGGTGTGACAGGTTGGTATCAGAGCCAACTCTGAGTGAATTAAACACTAGCCTTTTGTGTTTAATCTCAGTTACACAATTGCACATTCCTCGATTCTCGATTCTAGACAAAGAACTTAGGAAATTTCCAAATTTTGGTTTTATTTCTAACTTTGTCTTATATATTTCTTGTTATATCACTTGTTTGTTTTTGACAGGTTGTCAACATGCCGCCACGTATGAGAGGAAGAGGAAGGGGAAATGGAGCACATGTAGCCCCAAACGACCATGAAGCCGGACCTTCGCACCGGTGAACACCTTCAGACCCCCATAACTCAGATGCTCAAAATCTTTGGAGGTCTTTTATTGAACCAGCTAGGCGCTCAGTTTCACTGAGTACCTCACCATCAATCCCACACTCCTTTGGGCCTCATTCTGAGAATGAGCCCCATAACTCTCACCAGTCCTATATTCCTCTCCTAGGACACAATTCACCCTTTGACCATCCATCACTCGTCTTTCAGGGCCAGTTCAACCCTGACGACTACCTAGGAGCAGCAGTGGGTTTTAAACCACTTGGACCCGAAGACCACTTTTCTGGTGGCAACCCGATGGACATCGATGAAGATACCGATCCTGCAATGCCACCATCTGGAACTCCTAACCATCCCATTGAGATTTCAGATGGGTCACCGTTTGTGGGATCACCTTACAAAGGTCCCGACAGCTTTGAGGAGAACTTCAAGCGGTATGACTGGGCATTTACTCCCAGTTACCATAGCTCTCCCTTGCACCAGCCACACCACTCTCCCCTGCACCAGCCACACCACTCTCCCCTACACCAGCAGCAGCCACAGCAGCAACAGAATCCTTCCGAGGATTCCCGACTTGTCGCGGTCACTCCGCCGGCAGCACCACCTCAGCTTCAGCCTCCCTCGCCCCCGAGGCGAAGGAGAACGACTTTGCGAATATCCGCATGAGGGGGGATACGCATCAGCACCCCTCCACATTCTAGTGGCAGCCGGTACTCGCCTGTCCACGAAGAACCAGAGAGGGGAGAATCTTCACATCCCGTCTCTTAAGTTGTCTCTGCGCCTGTCGCGCCAGAACCACCAATGGGTTTTGGAGACCTAATTCCCACTTACACTGGTGCAGCAGCATACAATCCCTTCGAGCAGCAGATCCACACAGGTTACAACTTTGCAGAGGATCCCTACTGGTTAGCTGCGAACTCTCTCCATCAGGAAGGTCCCTACGGAGGTCCCTGGGCTACAGGACACTCGACCTATGGATACCCACCATATGGGTATCAGCAACCGCAGCCTCCTCAACCTCCGCATTATCAGCAACCACCGCCTCCTCAACCTCAGCATCTTCAGCAACCACCGCGGACACCGGTGATGTCGCCTCCACAATTTCAAGAAATCCTTCATGAGATACATGAGGTGCGACAAGAGGTGCGGCATGAGATGCGGCAAGAACGAAGGCATAACCGGGGGATGTTCAAGAAGATGGTGGATTTGATCAAGGGTAAAAGCAAGAAGGATTACTAAAATCCTTTGTTTGTTTATTTATTTTAGTTGTAATCATGTCCCTGCGAGGACATTTATTTCTGTACTCTACCCCTGCGTGGGTATTTCCTTTCTGTTCTGCCCCTGCGTGGGCATGTTTTTCTCTTTTGACCCCTGCGTGGGTTTGTTTTGTTAGTTGGCCCCTGCGTGGGCATGTTGTTTATGTAAAAGTCCCGTTTAGGGCAAACTCGTACTAGTTTATTTTTTGTTGGGAATGGTTAATTTAAGTTTTTCATTTTTAAATTATGCATGAATATAATATGTGAATAAATGGAAAATAACATTTATTATTTTAATTTACCTTTTTAATAATAAGAATCTTAAAAAGGTAAAACCTAGCTTGAATGTCATACTAAAGACCTGGCCAATATGGTAGAACCTGTTTAAAAAGATTCAAATCTCTGTTAACATCTGCAAACATGTTAACATTCTTGGCTAGTGTGATCCGCAAAATCACACATGTCACCCTTTTTAATAAATTATCCAATTTATATATATATCTGAGTGTGACATAATGCCTACGGGTTATAATTAATGTCATATAAAACAAAAGGCAGCCGTAGTTTATAGACTCCCTGCCAAGAAAAGGATTGGTTTTTATTTTATTCAAACTTTAATCCTACAAGATCTAAATTTATAATTTAGAAATTCGTCTACGTGACTAGGCCTGTTGTGCCAATATTTTATTTCATTCTAGGATAAAGTTACTAATAAAAAGTCCTGAATGAAATTACTTAGCAAATTAACTAATATGGCTTTTATTTACCATGGTTAATAAATCGTCAAGAACGATAATACTGTTTAGGCTTCTAAATAGACCTTGTCCTTATTTTTATGTAGCAATTAAGACTACATGGCTAAGTCTGAAGAATTAAACAGTCGTCCAACAGAAAACCCTGAAAATGCTAAGATATTAGTAACTGGTGCGGAGTTGAAAGCATTAGTGAATGATGCTGTTATCGAAGCACTAAATAGACAGTATAGTGAATCGAGCGGGACCCGAAGTAGGACCCGATCTGCACCACATTCTAAGCCAAAAGTTCACTCTGAGGCTCATAGCAAACCGCCCTCTAAGAAAGATGAACTTAAGAAAGATGAGCTCAAGAAGGATGGTGATCGACACTCATCAAATCAGAACAGTATTCCCTCAAAAAGGATGGTGCATGATGCCAAACCACACACCAAGTCCTGTACTTACAAGTACTTTGTTTCTTGCAAACCCCGGGACTTCACCGGGGAGAAAGGAGCAATAGATTGTATGACTTGGTTGGACGAAATGGATACGGTTGTAGACATCAGCGGTTGTGCTGAAAGGGACGTAGTAAAATACGTATCCCAATCGTTCAAGGGAGAAGCACTGGCGTGGTGGAAGTCTCTCATACAAGCTGCTGGAAAGATCCCACTCTACAATCTATCATGGGATCAGTTCGTTGCCCTTATTAAGGATAATTATTGCCCGCAGCACGAAGTTGAGAGAATTGAGTCAGACTTCCTATCTTTAGTGATGAAGAATTTAGACTGCCAGGCATACCTCACCACTTTCAATACCCTATCTAGGTTGGTTCCATACTTGGTAACCCCAGAACCTAAGAGGATTGCTCGCTTCATCGGGGGTTTAGCCCCAGAGATTAAAGCAAGTGTTAAGGCATCAAGGCCTGCAACCTTCAGATCAGCAGCTGATCTATCTCTATCTCTTACCCTGGACGTAGTCAGGTTGAGAGCACTCACGAATTCAGAAGAGAACAAAAGGAAGCGTGAGGACGATACCTCACGAAGATCAGGTAAGAAACACCGAGGAAATGACGACCACAAGAAAGGGTCGGGGTCTAAGAAGGATGGGCAACAATCGGGGGATAAGCCCAAATGTAAAACTTGCAAGAAGAACCATTTTGGGAAATGTCGATTTGAGTCGAAATCCCAGTCTCACACGAGATCCTGTGGGATTTGCAAATCTACGGATCATAATACTTTGGAGTGTAAGAAGCTAAAAGATGCAACATGTTATGGTTGCAACGAAAAAGGGCACATTAAGTCTAATTGCCCAAAGAACACCAGGAAAACCGAAGATGGGAAAAAGACCAATGCGAGGGTCTTCAAGATGGACACT
Organism: Helianthus tuberosus; assembly: GCA_030545235.1. Taxonomy (NCBI): domain Eukaryota; kingdom Viridiplantae; phylum Streptophyta; class Magnoliopsida; order Asterales; family Asteraceae; genus Helianthus; species Helianthus tuberosus. The sequence continues at coordinate 176,316,430 of CM060403.1, forward strand.
AAGGAAGCTGTTCAGGATGACAACGTGATCACAGGTACTTTTCTCGTAAATGATGTTTTTGCTAGAGTATTGTTTGATTCTGGAGCAGATAAGTCTTTTGTGGATAATCAGTTTTGTGAGTTGTTGAAATTGCCTGTAAAACCCTTAAGTGTGAAATATGAGGTGGAATTAGCTGATGGAACCATAGAAACCGCCTCAACTGTTTTAGATGGATGTGTTATATCCATTAGGAATCACTCTTTTCCTTTGTCCTTACTTCCCTTTAAGCTAGCCGGCTTTGACATAGTGATAGGCATGGATTGGTTATCGCATAACCAAGCCCAGATTGTGTGCAACAAAAAGCAAGTGGTAGTCAAAACTCCGTCTGGTGAGTCACTCACCATCCAAGGAGATACCCAACATGGATTGCCTGAGCAAGTGTCTATGCTCAAGGCATCCAGATGTCTGCAGAAGGGTTGTGTCATTTATATGGCACAAGTTACTATAGACGAGCCAAAGCCTAAGATTGAAGACATCCCTGTCATTTCGGAATATCCTGAAGTTTTTCCCGAAGAACTACCTGGTTTACCACCAGATAGGCAAGTGGAATTCCGAATCGACATCATCCCTGGTGCTGCACCAGTAGCAAGAGCACCTTATAGGTTAGCACCAACGGAAATGAAGGAGTTAAGGACGCAATTAGATGATCTGCTAGCCAAAGGTTTTATTAGACCTAGTTTGTTTCCTTGGGGAGCGCCGATCTTGTTTGTCAAAAAGAAGGATGGATCGATGCGCCTGTGCATCAATTACCGTGAGCTTAATAAAGTCACTATCAAGAATAGGTATCCTTTGCCCAGGATCGACGATCTGTTCGATCAGTTGCAAGGGGCAAGCTACTTCTCTAAGATCGACTTGAGGTCAGGCTATCATCAGTTGAAGGTCAAGGATGAAGATGTGCACAAAACTGCATTTAGGACTCGTTATGGACATTACGAGTTCCTAGTGATGCCTTTTGGGCTCACTAATGCACCGGCCGCATTCATGGATCTCATGAATCGCGTCTGCAAGCCTTACTTAGACAAATTCGTCATCGTCTTTATTGACGACATCCTTATTTACTCGAAGAACCAAGCTGACCACGAGAAACACCTTCGTTGTATTCTCAAACTTCTACATCAGGAGAAACTCTACGCCAAATTTTCGAAGTGCGAGTTTTGGCTTCGAGAAGTCCAATTCCTTGGACATGTGGTAAGTGAGCGTGGTATCCAAGTGGATCCCGCTAAGGTAGAAGCAGTTATGAATTGGCAAGAGCCAAAGACGCCTACTGAAATTCGTAGCTTCCTGGGTTTAGCAGGATATTATAGGCGCTTTATCGATAACTTTTCAAGGATTGCTGCGCCCCTAACTTCGTTGACACGTAAGAAGGTTAAGTTTGATTGGGGCCCTAAGCAGCAGGAATCCTTTGACATTTTGAAGAAAACGTTGAGCAATGCACCAGTGTTAACATTGCCCGATGGTATAGAAGAATTCGTGGTGTATTATGATGCATCACACACTGGTATGGGCTGTGTACTCATGCAGAAAGGCAAGGTTATTGCCTACGCTTCACGACAGCTAAAGGTACACGAGAAGAACTACACCACCCATGACTTGGAGCTGGGTGCCGTTGTATTTGCATTGAAATTATGGAGGCATTACTTGTATAGAACCAAGTGTGTGATCTATTCAGATCACAAGAGCCTTCAACATTTGTTCAATCAGAAGGACTTGAACATGCGACAAAGACGATGGATGGAAACTCTAAATGATTATGATTGTGAGATAAAATACCATCCAGGCAAGGCAAATGTAGTTGCTGACGCCTTAAGCAGAAAAGAAAGAGTGAAGCCGATAAGAATCAATGCCAAGCGCATTGAAATAAGGAATAGTTTGAATGAAAGGGTGTTAGCAGCACAGAAGGAAGCTGTGCTGGAAGCTAACTATCCTGAAGAAAAACTGGGAGTAACTGAGGAGCAGTTATCCTATGACAAAGACGGAATGCTAAGATTGAATGGACGAATATGGGTTCCAGTTTTTGGAGGACTTCGAGATGTTATCCTCCAGGAAGCCCACAGTTCTAAATATTCTGTTCATCCTGGAGCTGATAAGATGTACCAGGATCTAAAGGCCAACTACTGGTGGATTGGTTTGAAAAAGTCTGTAGCTACTTATGTAGCTAAGTGTTTGACTTGTGCACAAGTCAAAGCTGAACACCAGAAGCCGTCTGGTTTGTTACAACAACCTGAAATTACCACATGGAAGTGGGAGATGGTGACGATGGATTTCATCACCAAGTTGCCAAAGACGAGGAAGGGAAACGATACTATATGGGTCATAGTAGATAGACTGACCAAGTCAGCACATTTCCTACCCATTAAGGAAACTTACAGCTCAGACATGTTAGCTCAATTATATGTAGATAAGATCGTAGCTCTACATGGTGTACCATTGTCAATTATCTCCGATAGAGATACGAGATACACCTCTCATTTTTGGAAAAGTTTCCAACAGTCTTTGGGCACGCGCTTGAATTTTAGTACGGCTTACCACCCCCAGACAGACGGACAGAGTGAGCGTACCATCCAAACATTGGAAGACATGCTTCGTGCATGTGTGATTGATTTAGGTGGCAGTTGGGATAAGCATCTGCCATTGGTCGAGTTCTCCTATAACAATAGCTACCATACTAGTATTAAGGCTGCGCCCTTTGAGGCATTATATGGTAGAAAATGCAGAACACCCATTTGTTGGGCGGAAGTAGGAGACGTTCAATTGTCAGGACCAGATTTGGTTTTTGAAACGACGGACAAGATTGTCCAGATTCGCGATCGTTTGAAAGCTGCCAGGGATAGGCAGAAGAGCTATGCGGTCCAAAGAGTAAATCTTTTCACTTCGAAGTAGGTGACAAAGTATTGCTTAAAGTATCACCCTGGAAGGGAGTGATGCGATTTGGTAAGAAAGGCAAGCTAAGCCCGAGGTACATAGGACCTTTCGAGGTTATCGAACGTGTCGGGTCAGTTGCTTATAAGTTAAACTTGCCTGAAGAGCTCAGTGCTATACATAATGTTTTTCACATCTGTAATCTGAAGAAGTGTTTCGCTGATGAATCACTGGTCATACCACATACGGATGTACATATAGATGAGAGCTTGAAATTTGTGGAGAAACCATTGTCGATTGAGGATCGACAGGTGAAGAAGCTTCGAAGGAAGCATGTGCCTATTGTTAAGGTCAAATGGGATGCCCGTAGAGGTCCCGAATACACATGGGAGGTAGAATCCACAATGAAAGAAAAATACCCTCATTTGTTTCAGTAAATCTCGAGGTCGAGATTTCTTTTAAGGGGGTGAGGATGTAACACCTCGAAAATTTACGTCCAATAATGTATTGACACGTGTCATAGGCTTTGAATATGTGAAAAAGCACTTTAGAGGGACTAAAGTTGACAAACAGTGAAACTATGTGAATATAAGGGTCCAAAGTGTCAACAATGGATAAATAGGCTCTACAATAACCCTACATGGTGTTTATAATCTTAAACGATTAAATCATGGATCATACAAAGCGGAAAAATGAAAGAAAGTGAGGAATTATAAACTACAGGGGCTAAACGTGTCAACATGTTGAAAGTATACCTCTGAGTGACCTTTTGGCAAACCCGAAGCCTTGTAATGGTAAAATATACTCACTAGATTATGTGGTAAAAATTTCATAAAGTTTCGTGATCGTATGAGAGAGTTATGATCAAAACCGTGTACGAAGGGTTAAATGCGTTAACGTTGAATTTCGTGACTTTTCGGGTAAGCACAAAGTTAACCAAGGACTTTACCATGTTTGTAAATGTCCCAAGGTCCTTAAAAATGAGATTTGAGGGTCTAGAGTGCAAGGAAAATAGCAAAAACCACGTATCAAAGGACAAGGACCAAAATGCAAAACATAGAAAACTTGTTAAGCTGGTTCTGCACTCGTACGCAGCCCGCGAAGGGGCTCTCGCGGCCCGCCTACAAGCTGCCAGCGACAGCAGCGCACAGATGTCAGTTAATAGGTCTATTTCGATGCTAAACAGCTATGAATCGATACAAGGGGCTCTCCAATGGATTTACATGCATATAGGGGCACTTGGACTTATCTTACAACATCCCTAGACCCTTGTGGCAGCTCCTAATGAGATCAAAGTTGGCATAAAAGGGTCTTGAAGTAGCAAACATTCAACACTTGCATTTACAAAAATTCACAAGATCATCTCTGGAGGTCTCTGGACATCAAGCCAACTTTCTAGTGCTCTCTAAGCTTAATTAGGACTCTTGTAAGTATTC